>CM031594.1:7755367-8162154 GCA_018467065.1 Ephestia elutella
GGCCAAGTGCGAGTCAAACTCGCGCACCGAGGGTTCCGTACACGCAAAGCAATCTTACATTATAGCTCTAACTAAAAGACCGATTAGTTTCAAAAACAAACTTACTTTTGTAGTTCGATCCCTGGGATTCATACTGCATCGAGCGCAAAAATAAGTTTGTAACACTTTTTTTACACTTCCAATTACATATTTACAACTTTCAGATTTATTCATGTAGAAGTACTGTTAGACCTTGCTTTTTGCCAAATTTCATAATTTTAGGTCAACGGGAAATACCCCATAGGTTTTTATTGCTGTCTGAAATCGTAAAATATGCAAAAATTCGCGACATTTATGGTAATATCTCCTGATTGCGTTGACGTATAAACCCTAAAAATATGATGAATGTGACAGGTGATGTCATCGGCTGCGCATTGGACCTGACAGTACCAATCATCAACTTTATGTTCAATGGCGTAAGGGTCACCGGCTCCTTCACCAATTTCAACCTGGAAGGGATGTTCTTCCCCGTCATCAGCTGCTCCAGCAAACTCAGGTGAGGAAATATCACAGTCTAAAGTATATACGTTGTCAATTTTAGCGCTTATTCGATACTAGCTTTTGCCCGCGGCTTCGTCCGCGTAAATTTCCCACGTGAACAGTGCTTTTTCCTGGGATGAAAGGTAGAAATACAGTTAGTCTTGGTCGCCTAACATGTCACAGGGTTAGTAGTGTAATAATATAGGAACAGAAATTATTATATCAGTAAAAATTATATACCAGTGTTCTACCTTGTAAATATGTCACAATAACTATAGAGCAAAAATTTGAAATTTATGTAAAAAGAAAAGAGCAGAATGTATTAATAGAATAAAAATTGTGAATTAAAGTATCTGACAAGAAAAATTGCAACTTGTAATTCTTCAGTAGAAAGAAATGTACAATTGATAGTAATTTTTTTATAAATAAATGTAAACAAGAAAAACTGTAGACAAAGGCCCTGGTCACGCTAGAGGATACTGGTAATCATCATAATAATAAAAAACATGTCACAGGGGCTTTTTTATTCAAATAAGATCAAAATTAATTTATTCAGGCAACTGAGATCCATATTTTATATGATTCTGAAACTTATCTCCGACAAACGTTTCCCTGCCTAATTGTTCAACGACAGAACCTAACAACTACGAACGTTTCGCCGACAGTACGATTCATTTATGGGTGAACCGACGACAGCCTAACAACTAGATTTTGAATTTAATTTAATTTTGCTACACCCACACTGGGTACATGTTTAACTGCACATTTTTTTTGTCATCTTTATGCTCATGTTTTGCAAATAAATGAATTATTAGATTCTGTCGTTGAAACACCCATAAATGAATCGTACTGTCGGCGAAACGTCCGTAGTTGTTAGGTTCTGTCGTTGAATAATTAGGCAGGGAAACGTTTGTCGGAGATAAGTTTCAGAATATTCTCATATTTTTATTGAAAATTTCTTTTTTTTCCCAGTTGCCGTTTCCTCTTAGGCGGGGAACATGGCCGCCTCCGCTACGCCGCCCCTGAAGGCTACTCCCCACTCGTGGAGTCGCTACTCCCACAACAAGTGCTTAGCCTGGAGCCCTGCTTCTACTTCGGGAACCTGGCCAAGCGGGCATTGGCTGGCCCACCGCTGGTGCAGGACGATACTGCCTTCGTGCCCACGCCTGTGGATACCATATCTGTAAGTTATTTTTTGTTCTTATAGGAAGACCAAGAGCTACAATTTTAGTCTTAAATGTATAAACAGAATAAGGAGCCACTTAAACATGTAAAGGCTCTCCACTAGTAGACGCCTGTTTCCCCATCAAGTGCTCAAATTGGATGTAGTACGTAGCAATTCATTATTCTAACTTTCACTGCGCACTGCTATCCGCGATGATGTTTATGAATTACATTCCTTATACGGAGCGGATCTTATGGCAGGGTCGCCATGTACTGCTGGAGCTGGGGCGCACAATTGAAACCATTGAGTTCCGAGATAATACTGATTTATTATACTGATAGAATAAGTATTATATAGGTTAACATATACTACACTACATGGAGCCCTGCTTTTACTTTAGGAATTTGGCTAAACAAGCCTTAGCTGACCCACCATTGGTGCAGGATAATACTGCCTTTGTGCCCACGCCTACAGCACCAGATGGTTACTTCTCTCATGAGGGATTCATGGGAGAAGTAGCCATCTGGTGCTGTAGCCATCCTCAATAAATACCTGAAACCCTGTTTGTATTTCGGTATCTTAAAATATTTGAAATTTATCCTGAAATCAATGGTTCAATTTACTTATTGCAATTATTTATTAAATAACATTTATAATTTCAGATCACCCTGCCAACCTATGTTGAACAAATCAGGGACAAATTAGCTGAAAATATTCACGAAATGTGGGCCATGAATAAAGTAAGCAGCTTTTATTTTATTTATTGATCAATTTTTGTCTTATTTCAATATGTACACTGAAAATTTAATTTTTAGTAATAAGTGGTTTTTTATTAAAAATGCTTATTGAGTCTAAAAGGTTTAGACTAAATCGTCATAGATAGGTTGACTTTTAAAACCATTTTTTTTTAGATTGAAGCAGGATGGATGTACGGCGACCAGCGTGAGGATTTGCACAAGATTCACCCTTGCCTCGTACCCTTTGAACGTTTGCCACCTGCGGAAAAAAGATACGACATTCAGTTAGCCGTGCAAACATTGAAGTGAGTAAAAAATCTTTAAGACAATATACTAAAATCGTTATACTGATGGGAAAGTGATCCGATTACTAGTAGTAAATACGAGAAACTAGCGGGGCTTCGTGGGGTTACCTATCACAAACTAGAATTCTTTAGTTACGAATTTGAAAATACCAAAAACGATTCTTAATTTTTTTATTTTCAATATTTTCATTTTACCGAAATCTCTTATTCCATCTGGTTAAAATTCCGATTTTCAATTGTTATATTATTGAAAGGTATATGCTTTGTATTGCAACCTAACGTTAAACCGATGATACTATTTCTATATGTTTCATAAAGAAAATAATTATTTAACCTAAAAATTATTTTCCCTAATTAAAATACAACATGACAAATAATCTAAATCATAATTTTGAAATCCAAAATGTTTATATATACAGAAGATATACTTTGTAGTTATGTTCTATTTGTGTATTTGTCATGTTGTGCGGCTTGGGGTGGCCCAAGAGCCACCCCGCCGCAACCTGAACCTACCTATAGCGCTCTGTCACAAGGTTTTTGTTTTAATAAGTAGGTTTAAACACATTTGTGTTTGTGTGTATTCATGTTGTGCGGCTTGGGGTGGCCCAAGGGCCACCCCGCCGCAACCTGAACCTACCTATAGCGCTCTGTCACAAGGTTTTTGTTTTAATAAGTAGGTTTAAACACATTTGTGTTTGTGTGTATTCATGTTGTGCGGCTTGGGGTGGCCCAAGGGCCACCCCGCCGCAACCTGAACCTACCTATAGCGCTCTGTCACAAGGTTTTTGTTTTAATAAGTAGGTTTAAACACATTTGTGTTTGTGTGTATTCATGTTGTGCGGCTTGGGGTGGCCCAAGGGCCACCCTGCCGCAACCTGAATCTACCTATAGCGCTCTGTCACAAGGTTTTTGTTTTAATAAGTAGGTTTAAACACATTTGTGTTTGTGTGTATTCATGTTGTGCGGCTTGGGGTGGCCCAAGGGCCACCCCGCCGCAACCTGAACCTACCTATAGCGCTCTGTCACAAGATTCAAATGTGATATAGAATTATCCAAAAACGTAATGTTTAAATACATAGTGTTGTTGTGTTTTCTTCTAAAGTATATATGTAAATCATTTAGCCTGGTAAAATAAATGGAGCAAAAACATTTTTTGTTGTGTTGCTGTAACATTAATATTATTAGGGTAAGGTTGCCTTAGTCGTACCACTTCAGGATAAATCACTATAATTTCTATTATAATTTAAATAAAACAAAAATCTTTGCACATATAAAATCTTCGTTTATTAACGTAACAGAAAACATTAATAGACATTTAAAAATCTCTTAATAAAATTGTGTTCTTAACATTTTACAAAAACCTTCCTTTGGGACGATTATGGTAACCGGTTGCCTTAATCGTACTACGTATAGCCTAAGTCGTACTTCGAGTAAATTTATCTTATTTTAAGTAAAAGACATTTGACAATTAAAAAATTGCGTAGACTTATATGCTAAGAGATCAATTTCAGTCTTTTTCATTATAATAATAATAGTTAAAAGTACTAATTAATAGAAAAATATTTCCATAACACCTAAGTCGTACCAGTAAGATTTAGGAGTTTTCTACAGAGTACGACTTAAGCAGCGGGGTGCACAAAGTTATAAATCAAAATTAATAACATAACCTAAAAACCGTTTAGCGTTTGACCTTGCTCACATCAATCATAAAACACTACAAAAACAGTCAGGAATGAGAAAAATAATTATTTCATCATAATATTACGTGAAATGACTTACGACTGACGTAAAAATATTAGTGAAAACTGTGCAAAAACTTACTTTTTCATTATTTTTCGATCGCGAAATCCAACAAGCCGCCGCGTGTTATTGTTTACCCGTGCGACTGAGTTGAACCATTTTGCACCGCTAGATGTCATCTTTTCAAGACGAGTGCGCAGATATCGACGTGGTACGACTTAAGCGCTGGTACGACTAAGGCAACATTACCAATTATATTTACGGTAGTTAGATAATAAACATCATTGTCTGTCTAAATATCTCAAACACATATTGTTGTTTATCATTATTATTAAAATGTCTGATAATTTAGCAAAAGTGTATAAATCGAATAGAGGTGGATTAAAATTACATTATGAAGGATTCAGTTATTATAAAAACAAAGTGAACAATACTAAATTTTACTGGTGCTGTGATTCACGAAAACACGATATTTATAAATGTTGTGCAACATTAGTTACAGAAGTAAATAGTGCAAATGATATGATACATAATGATACATTTGGAAGAAGTTATTTCTATCATTAATACTTCAAGAAAATAAAATTCTTGTTACCAAATAAATTTTCAAATAAAAATTACATATTTTGATTTTCGGTCGATAGTTTTTATAGAAGACGAAAAATATATTTATTGAATTTATATAAGCAGAAAATATGGTAAAGAACCCATTTGGCATTTAAAACTCTGTTGTACCGTTTTCGAACAAATAAAAATCGAAGAAAAACAAATCTAGTTTGTGATAGGTTACCGCTTCGTGGCTAAGCTCACGTAAGAATTTCGGGATATAAAACTCCTTATATGCTATGCCAAGTTTTATTTACAAGTGTACTAAATTTAATCAAAATATATCGAGTGGTTTTTGCTTGAAAGACGCAAACATCACGTTTATGAGTAGGATATAGCTATTTATTGAAATCTTTTACATGTTTAATTTAATAATTTATTCTTCACTTTTATCAATAACAGTTAGAACGTATACTAAACATAACATAAGTAGGTTGATATATTATTAACTTTTATTCACTAAAGTGGACTAATTAATACCATATAACTGATTGTTTTACTGATTGTACTATGTGATTTCCCTAGGACTATCTTGGCACTTGGTTATTACATCAGTTTGGATAAACCGCCAGCGCGTATTCGTAACGTCCGTCTGCCCAATGAGCCCTTCATGCAAGTAAGTACATTCTTTATAGATTCCATATTGAATATATCATCAACATAAACTGTGACATGAAGTTTAAGTTAGGTCTTTTCTATGGCTTTTGTCAAAATTCAATAGATATCATAATTAAACCCCATTACTATTCGTTAATTGTTTCTTTTCTTTATCATATCTTTTTTTGTAACAATTTCCCAAAAATCTGTTGCTAAATTAATTTGGCGATATCCATTGGATCTATCAAGGACGCTTTTGAAAAAAAGTTATCCTACTATTCCTGCAATTCGACTATCAATCAGATTAAATGGTTTTTAGTCAAACGGATACAAGCCAGCACCGTTGGACTTGAGTGCTGTTACCCTAACACCGAAGATGGACGAGTTGGTCGACCAGTTGGCCGAGAATACGCACAACTTGTGGGCCCGGGAGCGCATTCAGCAAGGATGGACTTATGGTTTGAATGAGGCAAGTTAAATGTCTTATATTATTTTCAATCTATTTACTCGTAAGTTTAGATGAGAAAGAACACTGTAGTTTTCAATATTAATTTATAGTAGTTTTAGCTTTTTTGATTTGTAGATTTGAAAATAATTAATCATATCAACATGACTTTTCATATTTTAATACTTGAACCTGTATATTTGATATTTTATACAATTTGATTAGAAAAAAATACCTTGCTTAAAGTATTCACTTCTGCTTTTTATAATACGTATATGTTTATGTCTGTGTCATTGTCTGTGTGTTCGTATGTATTGTCTTTATTTCTAGCTTTATATGTATCAGCTTGCCACAGAGATGGGAAATCAAAGCAGTCTCGTTCGCTGTGACTCTCACACTTTGTATGGGTTGAGTTGCTAGGTGTGAGGGTCACAGCTAGACGCGATTGCTGCTTCTACTGTAAGAAGATCTGTTGCTGCTTTTTTATCATGTATTTTATGTTTATTTATTTGTGTGTCAGCTTTTTGATTATTGTATTGTAGATCAGTTGTAACTCAATTTAGTTGTTTATTTTGTTTTAGTTTATGTAGATGTTGTAAGATATATTTTTTATATGTATAATGTTATGATCCCTCACTAGCAACACTAAACGTCCCAATATTTAATTATTCCGCAAATTGTGGGCTTTAAAATCTTATCATTAAATTCAATGTTTTACTACCCAAAATCATATTTTAATCAGCAACTAGCATGTGCTCGGGATTTTGTTCCAATAGGAATTTCGGGAAATCCTCTCTTAGTGCTCCCTTATACTTACCTAAGGAACCTACATGACTTTCAGCTTCCTACGCCCAGTAGTTTTGACTGTGCGTTGTCTGTCAGTCACTCAGTCGCTAACGGAAGAATCCCAACTAGTATGAATGCGAAAGTGAATTTTTTTGTTACCTCTTCACGCTTTGTCTACTAAACCAATCTTCCTGAAATTTTGCATACACATAGTTTAGATGTACTGAGAAGGACATAGGGTACCTTTCATTCCGGGAAAAAGCACTGTTCCTGTGGGAAATTCACGCGGGTGAATAATATTGATTGATTGTTTATAGGACCCAGACATGCACAGGTCGCCCCACTTGGTCCCGTACCCGAAGGTGGACGAGGCCATAAAGAAGGCCAACAGGGACACCGCGTCCGAGACCGTGCGGACGCTGCTCGTGTACGGGTACAATTTGGACCCGCCCACTGGGGAGCAGCATGAAGGTAGGCCTTCCTATATTCTAAACTAGCCTTTGACCTCGTGACTTTCGTTTTTTATCTATTTCACCCTTTTAGGAGTGGAATTCCCAAAATACCTTACACATTACATTACACTGAATTTTCATTGGTTTTGAAAAATATGCCATCCAAAATGTACGACGTAAAACAAAAGTAACAAAAGTGATTTAGTTCGAAACCTCGTAGTTATCATAATGCCTCGTGAATCCCATGACATCGAATACAAGTACATACTTGTATTCGTATTAAATATCCTATATTGCTCTCCCGTTTTTGCATTTGAGTTTTAGTCAACTTTTTTTTTCTGCATTTTTATTTCGACTAGCTAATTGGGTTTTGATAACGATTCTTATAATGTTGGCTTTTACTCCAAAACCAATGAAAATTCACCGTTTATATAGAATCTTTGTGCAAAAATTCAAATTGTCAAGTTATGTCAGATGCCTTTAGGGACTTGACAAAAATCTTATACCAGTGTTATCTTTAACACACTCTGTAAGAATAAGACAATATGTTTGCTCTACATCGTTCTTTGGCTTGCCTTTTTATGTAACACTCCCTTTCTTTCTATTAAAAATTTTCTCTTTGACGCAATCTTTTAAGTTTGTTTGATTTTTGTTACAAAAAAAAATACATAATAAAACATTTAAAAAAAATATGTACAATGGCAGACTTATCCCAGTTTTAGTCGTATCTTAGTCTTTGCCTGTAGCCTTCATTTCCCAAGTTCAATTGACGGTTCACAGCGTTACTGGCAGAAGCGTCGAAGCAAAAGCAAGCGGACTTCAGGACTTACCGCGCTGAGAAGAACTACGCGGTCAGCTCTGGCAAATGGTACTTCGAGTTTGAGATACTCACGGCTGGCCCGATGAGGGTGAGTTCATTAATTGAGCTAATAAAGTCGTAATGTCAGTCGTTTGAACATCTTCTTCAACCATTTATTTATTTATTTTTGTACACAACAAATACATACAAAGGAAACATAAAACATAGGAAAACTAAGTACAAAGGTTCTACTTATTTCTATAGAAATTTCTTCCAGTAGACCCATTAATTAAATGTAAAGGAAAACGAGCGGGTAACATCCATATCTTTTCTTATCATCTACGTTTTACATAGATATAGTCTGTCACTGTCAATTATCTATTTACTCTTTCATACTACATGTTTCATATATTATCATTCTGTCTCACTTCCACAATTCCGTTTCGTTACCTTAATTATATATATAAATATTTATTTTTATTGATTTGTATTTATTTAATAAAAATATTGTTGCAAATAAATATTGATTGATTCATGACCCACTGTAGAGTCTCCTCATGCACACGTCATTCTTTCCGGTCCTTAGAAAATCATTCAGATCTTTTCCATTATGCATCTTTTTGCATTCCTACCTACTTTCCTACCTACGTTTTTTTTATATAGATGGGTTTGCTCTTGACCACAATCTTGCTGGATCTTCTTATTTTAACTACTTTATCTTCAATTTAGCGTTTATAGAAGTAAACAAAATATTTAATAACTTTCTATTTTAACATGATTTTAACTGATGATTCAAGTCAATTTGTACAAATTGTTCAAAATACTGACAAATGTATACTTGTATTTCAGGTTGGATGGGCTCACGCTGACATGCCACCTGGTATGATGCTCGGCCAAGACGAGAACTCTTGGGCATTCGACGGTTATAATGTAAGTCTGTTCATTTCAATATTATGATAATGTCGAAAAAAATTGCGTAATTCATTGTTATTTTGAGAGAAATAGTTGAGATGAGGGAAGATATAATAGGAAGCGTTTGATTTTCGAGTTTTTGAGAAGAAAAGGTTGCATTTCGCACTGGACAGAAGAATTTGGAAGTAGTTGCGAGACCTTTGCTCAGCAGTGAGACGAAATAGGTTAATTTTCCATATTCCTCTACACTTCGGTGCAATGAAAATAGTTTGGCATAGCTCGATTTTGATAAGTTGTGAGCAGTGCACAACCTTCGCGCACAACCAACGCATTGCGTTATGAACAATAAGTAGATTAGATACATACTTAATATCGTAAATGCAAAAGTCTGTCTGTCTGTTACGCTTTCATGGTTAAACCGATGCACGGTGGTTTCCCCCATACGTCATAAATAAAAAAAACTATTATAAAAATACCCACATTGAGTGTTTGATCAAGTAACTACAATGTCCAAACAAGATAAAAATGCAAAAATAATTAGATTTTTATTTACCTTCATTTCAATATTTTCATCGAAAGTATCAGTTGTTCGACGCATGAATCCGTGCTATTTGAAAGAGACGCACTTTTTACTCGATATTAGATTTAATTACGCTGAAAGTTGTTACAGTAGTTATTTGATTTATAATGGAAAATCAAGGTCAAGGTATGTACTTTTTTCTCTGATATTTACATTATTAAAATATTATTATATTGTAGCGTAAGGTGAGTGCTACGCGAACGCTTATAAATCAAAAGAAAAATATATTGTTGGCATTTCTCATTGAGTTTTACTATATTGCACTCGACTTGCCATCATGGAAACTTATATGATTATTTAGATTATGCTTTTCTGTTTAGGAAATAATAAATTTTACCAGTCAATTCTCACAACTTTTTGAAATATATGGGTGCTACGCCAAGATTCATTTGTCGTAGCAAATTTCTACGAACCCGAGATTACGAAATATATGCATATTTACCATTTTTATTATTTTTTTTGTTACTATTTAGGTCCAAGCTGCTAGTGCGTATTCAGGCACATGATTATATTTGATATTTGGGTTAATTATAACAATCAGGAGCTGGCCTATATAAGGACCCTCTGAAGCATGTTCAGAAAGAGGTAAGGCCAACTTACCAGTTGGAAATAAGGATATTTTGAACTTAGGCATACTTAATAGACGTGTTTTACTTTTATGTCAAAGGATAAAGTTAGTTTAGAAGAATATCATAACACATCCAAATTTCTAGAAAGTCAAAATCATAATAGCTTAATGTTGCACTTTTGGATTCGATTTTTCGAGTTTTTTATTCATTTCTCTTACCGGCTCGATCTAAAAATGAGGCAGGTAAGGAGACAAGCTAATAAAGACTCTGTCGCTAATAAAAAAACGATAGTTCAGTCTCAATTCAGAGAAAAATTTGGTCTTATTGTTGATAAAACTAAACAAGGACGAAGTAGCACTTGTAATGATGGAAACACGGGCAATTAAAAAAAAAAAAATCCTACCTTGACTTCTAAAATGACAGAAATAGATAAAAGTTTGATATTACGTTGTGCTGTAGTTTAATGTAAGTTTTTAGTTTAAATTTATACGTTATAATTGTGTTATAAAAATATTACATGCTAGCGCCTCGCTCCGGCTTCGCTCGGAAGGTACATACTTAAATTGTAGCCAATGTTATTTAGGTATAAGGTAGCTTTCTATTGGTGAAAGAATTTTTGAAATCGGTTCAGTAGTTCCGAAGATTATCCCCTAAAACAAAGTCACAAACATACAATCACTTCCTCTTTATTATAAAAGTGTTATTAGTGTGATGACTAAATAAATATGCAAAATGCATACATTTGTTTATTAGTAAGATGTATCATTGTTTAATTTTGTTTTAAATAAAATTTTATGTTGTTACAATATTTTTATTTGCCTACGTAGATTTGTTACAACTTGTCATTGAGAAAAAGGTACTTAAACAATGATAATTTCTATTGTGTTTCAATTTATTTTATGCATTCATTATCTTAAAATAATTATTAAATGTATTCTAAACAAAATACACTCGAGTTAAGTCTTTAAAACCCGTAGAATGTGTTTTAAGTATTTTTGACGCACCTTAGTATGGACGGGGAACCAGTGTGCGATGTACCGAAATTGACGAAATTTAGTATGGATATAGATAAGACTCGGAGTCAAACATAGACTACTTTTTTTCAAAAATCAACCCCCGAAAGGCTCAAAATGTGAGGGTCAAAGTTTGTATAAAGATCATAAGATATACTTTTTTATGAAAAACATAAGATGGGGCAACAGCTAGTATAAAATAATTCCTCCAATGAATGAACATTATATACACAGTGTATCAAAGTACACGGCGGTGGTAACGACGCGTTCGGACAACAGTTCAAAGTGGGCGACATAGTGGGCTGCTTCCTTGACGTTTGCGACATGACCATTAGTGAGTCGCCACGCTAGGGCCGGGGCGCTGTTCTGAGGTCTGTTTTCTCAACAAATTGAGTGGATAAAGTTAAAACATTAATTAAAAAGTTTCTCGTTCTTGATCAGTTCAGAGTAATGCAAAACCTCAAACGCTCCGCGCAATGAGGCGTCAGCACTTAGGAATCGAAATGTCAAACATAATTTTACTATTTATTTATTTTTTGAAAAAGATTAAAGAGAAAGGCCCTTATATTAATCGAAATGTCAAACACAATTTTACTATTTTTTTAAGAAGATTAACGAGAAAGGCCCTGATAATATATTTTAACAAAAGATTTGTGAAAATAACCGAGTTATGCATCAGAAGAGAAAATAAGAACGTAATGCTTGTCAAATAAATTCACGCTTGTCAAATTGAACTTCTTAATTTTCATTTTCTAATAATCATGATGTATAAAATACCTACTTCTAACAACTGAAATTCGAGAAGATAGAATGTGCTAGTGTATTATTTTATCCAAGGGCGGATCCAGGATTTTTCTGGGGGGGGAAGCAACAAGGGGCAAATAGGCAAAAAATCTCGCCCCCCAAATCCCCTAATGATTCAATCCGATAACAAAACTCCGTTCCCATAATTAATGCTCTTTTAAACGAGCAAGATTTAATATGTCATCAAAATACAGCAACACTTATATTGAAACATACCTCAGGGCAGTGCCTCGATAGATCTAAATGTATATGTGGTTAACTCGTGGTAACAAACGATGTGTCCCTGTGTAATTGTTCCCATAATGTTGTTATTGTATTTGAACAGCTAATTTTCCTCTTCAATTCTGTTTAGATTAGATACTTCTTTAGATAATATAGAATTCATCGAAGTGCGACGTCAATGGTATAAGCGATTCAGAGCAGTGCCAATACCATTGTAGTAGAAATTGATCTCTTAACTTAAAGGGACTCAAAATGACAGCGCTCTTTTCTTGGGTACGTCTTATTCATAAATATATAAAAGAACTGTTTTAACCTGATTTAGTTAAAATATTTTTTGTACCTTTCTTTACATTGAAAGAATGTGACAAAGCATATTATAACTAATATTGGTTAAAAGTGTCCGTTAACATTTTTATAAAAAGATGTAGAAGAGAGAGAAAAGACGTATTTTCTTCACTAAATACCAATAAATAAGTAATGCATGTAACTATTATGCTGCTATTTATAACAAGTTATTTTTTAACTTTTTCATTAGGGATGGGTTTATTCCGGGCCAAAACAGTTTGTGCTCGGACTTAAACCTATCTCTGAGGGGTTTAAACAATAAAAAGAGCACTGTCATTACAAGTCCTTTTCATTGAGTGATGAAATTAAACAATGATGAGACAAAACAAGAACTTTGAACTAAGTAGTTAGTCTTCTACATCGACGTAGATATCTATAGACTCCACGAAACGAGGTCTTCAATAGAATTTTCTGGACTTTTCAAGGAGGAAAAGGTGTACAGCGGTAGTACGGAATCATTCGGCAAGCAATGGGCTGTTGGCGATGTGGTGGGCGTTTTCCTCGATCTCATTGATAAGACGATAAGTAAGGATGTCAAATTGGCCTGAGGCTTGCGCGTAGCATTATGGCAGGAATATTTTCGACTCGATATTTCGCTGACCTCCCCCTGAATATCTTTTGCTTTTATTTCTTTCTTTGTTTGTATCTGTTATCTTTTCTTTTGTGTATAAACTTTTTTAATAATAGTGTTTCGCTTTATTAATAACTATGTATTTAAAATGAATAATATTTAAAAAAATGTTCCTGCCATGTGATCAGAAGCTTAAAGCCAAAATTTAAAAGCTCGCAATCATCGACAATCGCTTCCAACCTAATTTATGACAGCCGGTGCATTGCTTTGCTTGGTTTCTCGACTTTTGGGCACCAATGAGGGCTATCGCGTTCAAATATTCCACCAGATGTCACTCAGCACTTACGAGTAAGGATAGACCATGGAAGTAATAAGTACGTTGTACAAAGTACTTATTACTTCCATGGGATAGACATCTGGCAGATGGTACAACGCTGTCAAAGTGTCAAATTCACTGTCAGATGACACAACGCTGTCAGTGTCAATGTGTCAAAGTCAAATGACAGTATTGTACCATTGACATGATTATATTCGCCAGTAGCACCATCTAGTGAACGTAAATACGATATCCCTCATTCATTAATATCATTTTATTAGACTACCGAACACATTGTCTTTGACCATCATTCAAGAGACCATTCCATCTCATGTTGAAATGCAGACTCAGACATGTCATTGAAGTTATGACATGAATCATTGTTGACTCATAAATTCGTGCATCTTGTATCTATTTCGCTTAGAATCTTTAAGTAATTTAGGTAGGTAGTCCTTAAATGAGAAAACATTAGTTTTTTTAATTGTAGAATAATCATAAACATGACTATGAATAAAATTGACTTTTGTTAAATAGTGCTTAAATAATTCATTTATTAGCGAGTAGTTGACAACTAGTAGTCCTTGTACTAAAAGTATTCAATATCTAATATAATTTAGAATTCTCATTTGCTCTATCAATAGTTTTTTCGGAGATGCCCTGTTAAACTATTGTAAATTACTTAGGTAGTTATTCGCATATTTAAACAATAATTCGATTCGAAACCGATGTAGTTTAGAAATTATTCATATACAGTTCTAATGTTAATAAATACTTTTAACATTTAATGAATCATTAAAAAAATATACTTAACCGTCATTTGTTTTACTAATATTTAACAATTTAAATCTGTGGTGTTATGATTAACATTTTTTGTATCATTAATTGGCAATTATATTTTTTGTGTTTAACTACTAACACTCGCTTTTCCGTACATTTGTTAGGTTTTTTTTTATTGAATTCTGGTATATTGACCAGTTAAAATGTAATAAAGAAAAAATATACTAAATTCTTTAGGTTTTTCGTTTCCCTTTGGCAATAATGAAGGTTATAGTTTTTCCGCTCACTACTGGCGAGTGAGATCTGTCAAATAGCACAATACTGTCATCAGTTGTCAAATACAAATGACAGTATTGTACTATCTGACAGACCTTGCTAGTGGCGCCAACTAGTGAACGAAAAAAACGATAAACCTCATTCTGAAACGTTTTAAATTAATTAAAACTTACTTTTAACTTCAAGTAAATTGAACTATGTATATTTTACTTATTTTGAATTTTTTTGTGCATCTCAGATGCAGTTAGTATTAAAGTACTCTTATATAGAAATCAGATATGGTATGAATAGATTAGGTATGGTGTGTATATTTTATCAAATGATGACAAAAAAAAATTAATACACCTCTTTTGTTCAACAAAACGATTATCAACTGTTCTTCAAAGTAACAATATCAATAATAATAACACATCTGAATGTGCGTAGGTTTCTCCCTAAACGGCGAACTGCTTATGGACGCACTAGGGGGAGAGACCACCTTCGCGGACGTCCAAGGCGATAATTTTGTGCCTGCGTGCACCCTAGGTGTGGGGCAAAAGGCTAGGTAAGAGCTGTGCTGTTAATAAGGTAAGCAAATAATAATTTCTCATTAAGATTTTATTTTATTAGCTTGGCGTTGTGCCCCACTGCTGGGTGTCTTCCCTTCTTCTACAAACTCGGTTGGGGATAGCTTGTTGCCACTTCCACTCATTCGATATTTAGTCTGAAAATGCAAAGTCATAACTTTGATTCCCCTCTCATAAAATCATCATCACCTTTTTAGGGTTCCGTAGTCCTACAAGGAACCCTTATAAGATCGTTCAGTCCGTCCGTCCGTCCGTCCAAGTCTGTCACAGCAGAATATCTTCTACGTTTATGGACTGATTTGCATGTAACTCGGTTCGAGGATACTTCACATATAGATCTCATTTTTAAAAATACAAAAAATGGAAATTACCCCTCTTTAAGGGTACATCCCCATACATGTAAAGGGGGGGGTAAATTATTTTTTTCAGTGCACCCCCTTGTGTGGGGTATCGTTGAAAAGGACTATGAAAATAGGGTAGGGTTTCCATACAACACGTTTTATCAGCTTTACCATTTGCGAGATATAGCCCGCCAAAGTCGTTTACACGGTGTCCCCCCCCTGTAATTTCTAAAGTCTTGGACCTATAAACTTCAAATCACTTACGTAAAGAAACAGGCGCGGAAACTTTTATTTAAAATGGTTTCGGGTATCCTGTGATGAATACTTTTGAAATTATAAATAAAATAAAAATATATACTTTTTTCCAAAAGAAGAGTATAAACTTAAAAAGTTTTTTTACATATTTTGATGATAATGCAAGAAATGCAAAACAGCGCGGTGCCAAAAATGACTACGGAACCCTACTTTATGCGTGGTCCGACACGCACTTGGCCGGTTTTTTTCTTTAAAAAGGGTAATAGTAGGAAAAATCATCTTTTATAATAATTTAATTTTTTCAGACTGACATACGGTCAAGACGTCAACACCCTTAAATACTTTACGACCTGCGGTCTACAAGAAGGCTACGAACCATTCTGTGTGTAAGTAATATAATTTTTTAATATTTTAAACAATAGGTACCTACTCTAACGTTCACAATTTAACAATTGTATTAGTCTAGGCCGTCATGGGACGCCTGGCAGATGTAAAACATCTGAGTATTGTGGCACGATGGCTTTATGCCATTTGCCCTTGTCGGCATTCCTGTCAAGCAGCGCCTGAAAAAATATTTATCTATCACGCCTATTAGTAATAAAATTTATTATTTATTAAACGTCTTCCTTTTAGCAACATGAAGCGTGACGTCACACACTGGTATACGAAGGACCAGCCCATATTCGAGAACACCGACGAGATGGCTGACACTAGGATTGACGTCACCAGAATACCTGCCGGATCAGGTAAATATCCAACAGGAAATTTAAATATGTAAATCCTTTTAAAAAATAGTAAATTAAAAAGTAGACAGACAACGGCTTAACTTAAATTCTGACACAGGTTGTATCATAAACGCCGCTTAGAACCTAAGATATTATCAATAGTAAATTTTTCTCGTTAATTTCGGGGTAAAAGCTAGTAGTTTTTCAGGCCCAATTGTATGTTTACTAAATTTATATGAGTCATCACTGAGACACAAGGTTCAATATCTGACAGTGATAGTAGTAAAACTTATAACATCGAAAAACAGGCAATATTTTTCATTATTTCCTTAGATACGCCACCATGCTTGAAGATTTCCCACAATACCTTCGAGACTATGGAGAAAGCCAACTGGGAGTTCCTCCGTCTGTCATTACCCGTCATTTGTCATCAGGAGTTCATTGAGTAAGTGCAAGATTTAATTTACTATTTACAATTTATTACAATAAGTATTCGATGTGTGTTGATAGTTTATAATGCAGGAAATATGGTGGGTGGAAATGATAAGGAAAGTGGAGGTTCGAAATATACCTAATTTAAAAAAACAAAAAAGAACCATTTCACAAAAAGTGAAAAAGTAAAAGTAGAAGAAGGAAAATGTTGTATTACAAGATCGGAAACGTTGAAATTAACACGTTTCCCCATATAGCTTGTTACATTGCTATGTCACTCCAAATAAATTAAAATTTACAACATTTTTTTCAATCAGAAAATAAACATACAGTAATTACTGAACTGCGGAACCCTTGCAGGGTTTATCTGTGTTCGATGAGTCGCTATTACATTTAGGAAGAAAGTAATTTTTTAACTTTATAAACTTGAAGTTATTATATTTGTTGATTAACCCTACCCGTAGAGCTACGCAGTACGACCACTGGCAACCAATGATCATAAACGGATCACTCACGTACGTTTGTTCGGGGATTACCGACTATAATTTCGGACGTATCAGGAGTCAATCGATGGCAGAAGAGAGGCATACATGAAATATGCACCGACAAGATCGAAGTTCTTAAATTAATTGATTGAGAGTCTATCTTCAAGGCGTCTTTATCTCACTTTACTTTTAATGATATAACAAATTTAAGTTTTCTACGTTTTATTTTATCAGCGAAGCCGAAAAGGCCCGTCGTTGGGTGGAGATCAAGGATCGTCAACAGATCCTCATGAAAGAAGCCACTGAGGCACAAATGCCGGCGCACATCGACCAAATCATGCGCAGCGGATTCACCATGAATGACATCAAAGGTCTGTTTGATTATTCCGTTCTTATAATGTGTATATTTTAGGTAGTTTTGTATTAAGTTTAATCAACCTACAATAATTTTATCCCTTACCTGCACATCGTGATTTTGTTGCGTTGTATTTGAGTGCCACTTTGAGGCTCAGTGGTCTGTACCTTTATGCAAAAATATTTTGTCTTAATTTGTGAAGGTCGTCACAACAAAAAGTGAATAATTCACTTTTTATAAAAATATTCACTATTGTCACTTTTTTCCTCAAAAACTGAACATTCCTATATTATATGACTTTTTAAATACTAGCCAAATTTTCGCAGCAGGTTAGGCTGATGTAACTGAGCAGATTTTCCAAGAAATCTACAGAAAAATATATATTTTTTTTTTTGCTTTTTTTTTCATTAAATTGACCGATCAGGATCATGGAAAGTCGGAATTTTATGTTATCATTCAAATTGAAAATCCTGGCTGGTGTTCAAACAGTCGCCCTGTATATTTAAAAGCTTATTCGAAATTGCCTCGATTTAAAATGTCACCCGTTACCTATTCTTTATTTGCTGTACCTAACCCGCACGGCAGCTTAAGTGAGTTTTCCCCACCCAAGGTCTACACTACGACGAGAACGAAGAGGTCCCCAGCTCCAAAATGAAGAGGCAGCCTTCCAGACCCCCCCGTAAGGGGTCGATGACCCGAGGAGTCACTATACAGAATTATAATTTGCAGCCAGGTCGATTTTGTGTTACGCTTTCTCTTCACTTCATTGTTCGTTGCATGACATTTGTAGCAGTTTGGTGACTTGCTCGAGTTAGGGTTAAAAATGGGATTTGTATTGTCAAGTTGGTATAACCACAGATAAATTCTAATACTATGTTCAGATGCACACCCATACAATGAAACTGCGCCTCTAAGTAGGCATAATCAGTTGGCTATATTGCCGCTAGAGTGCAGCACTGAGCTGGAACAAAATATATGTAAAGCACACTTCACTGACCCTGCTTTCATCTATACATATAATAAAACAGTAAAAATATTTTGTCTGTACATTTAATATTTTTGACTAAAATGGATAGAGGGAGACCTAAAAAGAACAATAGAAAGCAAAAAAAAATTTTTGGAATTTCTTGTCTGTCTGTCTGTCTGTCTGTATGTATGTACGCGTTTCACGCAAAAACTACTGGACGGATTTGAATGAATTTTTTTTTGTTGTATAGCTTTTAAGCCTGGGCAACATATAGGCTATAATTCATTTTGAAAACTGGAACACCTGATGAAGAACCATAACGGAACAGCTAAACTATAAGTAATATGGAAATGGTGCCTTAACAAAAATCGTTCAACCTGATGAGCATTTTCTGCCGACGTATAAAAATTGAAGATCTGGAACATCTGATGAAAAGCTCCAAGAGACCAGCTACACTATAACATATATGGAAATGGCGCCTTAAGAAAAATCGTTTAACCTGATGAGCATTTTCTGCTGACGTATAAAAATTAAAGATCTGGAACATCTGATGAAAAGCTCCAAGAGAGATTTTTCATCTAAGCGAAACTCACGCGGGCGAAGCCGCGGGCGACAGCTAGTCGTTACTAATGTTGTATAGTTCGTATTTTCTCAATAGATGGCGTGAAATCAAATTAAGTAGTAAACACATTTCGATGTGCCATCTATCGTCATTTTGTAGTTACTATTTGACAGAGGTTCTAGTTGGGACCCCATGGTATAACTTAAATATTAAACGTTGCTTTCGAGTCTCACGTCCCTTGGCTTTGTCTACACCGTAAGGGAAAAAGACGTGATCTCTGCTGTATCTAAATTATTCACTCATTTCAAAATTCATTTACTCAAGTTTCTACACAATCAGCCATTTCAATAAGCGGGTGTGTCCTCAGTGTATATAAATGTTATGAACACTCTTTGACGGAGTGATAATATTGTTGCGACATCATTTGGTCTAGGGTTCAATTCCTGGCTGTAATATTACCCATGGCTCATAATTCAGAATCTTTATGGTCTTCTGCTGTCATCGCATTTGTCAGTGTGCTATGATATGTGATACTTCTCGCTATTAACACTTCTGTCAACTTTCTGCAATTATTAACATGTATTTTGTCATAATCATCTTTGACTATACTAGAGTTTTCAAGATCTTCGTTGAACATTATTTATAGAATTCTATTACATATTTCATTTGCCACCGAGAAAGAAGTTTCAAATAATATCCATATAACTTGATGACATTTATATTTTTGTTATGTCTCCATTCGACCAATGAGCCCACTATTCAGCTAAGCGTGGCCTATGAGTCTCACGACTCTTGGTCTTGACTCTGTCTACCCCGTGAGGGATAGAGACTGAAGAAGAGATACTGTATATGTCGTCTGTAAAACAAAAGTGGGCAATGTAATATTTATTTATGAAGTTCTTACTTTTACACTTCTTTTTAATGTAATAAATGCTAATAAAGTACTTATATTAACTTTGTATGTATGTTTAGGTCAAGTGAATGGTATGCACCGGTCCACCAGTGAGGCAGAAATGTCGAAATATGAGCTTGGAGTACAAAACTTACCTGATGATAAGAAAGATAAGAGAGGAAAATCTCCATTCAAGTAAGTTGATCGGAGTTCCAATTAGAAATAACTTTTGATATGAATATTGCGTGCAAATAATATGAGTGTTAAGTTTGCGGATCTAAAAACGAGTGGATAAATTGAATAGTATAAACCGTACATACCATTTTATAGGCACTATAAAATTTGTGCACGCCGAGCGCCAAGCTCGCCGTGCATTATACTCGACTTGTCAAATCGCGCCAGTTTCGGAACATAATATCACTATTTTTGCAAATTTTTGTCAGTCTTGACAAATTAAAAATAACCAAATTTAAAAACAGAAAAAAACTGGTAACCGAGGAAGTAGCACGAGCTATTTGAGATTTAAATCGTAGGAATTCGTAGGGAATCGTTATTTTTCAGTTTGATTCAATCAAAATCTGAAACTTCTAGATTCTTCAAGAGCAAGCGCGGCGAGAGCGGTGACAGGTCCAAATCCCGCAAATCCAAGACCCCTGACCCCTTGAGCGACACCGAAGTGTCCCCAGATAGGGGTATGCGAAGGCCCAACCCCCAAATCAGGGTCTCACAGGTAACATAATATGCATTACGATTTTAATGCGGCTACTCACGTGTGTTGTTAGCCGGGACCGCCGACTAGTTCCGACTTCATACGGAAGTCATTTTCAAGACGAGTTAGGACCGTCTTTCCAACGTGACACGGCTCAATATTGTTGACAAAACTAGTCGGCGATCCCGACTAACAACACACATTAGTATCCGTATTAAAATCGTAATGTCTATTTCTCATGTTAATTTTAATCAAATTAACATAGTGTGCCTATAGCGCGACAAGGATCTTTTGGTATGTGGAAGAAAATCGAACTAAACTATACATACATAGAATTACGTCTTTATCCCATACGGGGTAGACAGAGTTAAGAGTCGTGAGACTAATCTGTAACTATAAAAATTTCCTATTTAAAATGTAGGTGGCGCCCTCACTTGCGTAAAGATCCTTGTCGCTTTTATCATTGTTTCCTTGGTATGTTATTGAGATTGTTATGTTTGATATGAACATTTTCCATCCTATATGATGATTTAAAAATAAACAAAAGAATATGCATTTTCTTTATTGTGATTAACTGGTCTAAAACCGCATTAAAATGTACATATTCTGATTTGTTCCGTTTTTCCTGTGTTTTCCCAATTTTCGTTTTTTTTTTTTTGTTTTTACGTTTGTTTTTGTTTTCCCCAAGGCGAATCAAAGATATAACGACATGCAACCAAGAGCTAGCAAGCCCAATGTTTACGACTATGGCAGTCAGACTGGTTTGAATGTAAGTTAACTGAACTGTGGTCAATTGACTCGTGTGTTTTACTAACACTTAAGCTTAACGCCACTATGAATGCAACTACTTTACCAATACATCATTTAGGCTTAGTTGCATCGAAAGTGAAGTTTTGTTAAAGATTACGTTACGTTTACTTTTGTCATACTATTTGACAACTGGTGCAAGTCTTTTTTGCCTAACCGGTACGGTTATTGTTAACTAGAAGATTAACGGAATATAATGTGGGCGTGGCAAAGTTAAATATAAGACAACTGGTACTATTTTTATTTCACATTGAAATAGATTAACACTTGGGTAACAGTCTTAATTTAAATTGTTACAGTAAAGCATCTAATAGTAATTCTGGGATAATTCAGTTAAATGTACTATGAAAGGTAAAGAAAAGTTATGCAAAAGGGGAGAGCAAGCACAGTCCCAATAAACGACCGTCGCGTTCCGCAGCTGGAATAGAAGAGAGATTTCGCCGGCAACTCTCCAACGCGATGTGCACCGCGGTGTTGCCAACATTATGGTTACTGTTACCGTCAAAGTCGGATTACGATCCGCTCAATGTTTAGCTGGGAATATCAACTAATGCGTTTTTCTCGTCCGCCCTTTTTTCTGGGCGCATCGCGATATGGCATTACTACAAGAACTATTGTATAATAAAAAATAAAAAGTAACGAACAGTAAATAAATTTTATTTGTCTTTGTGACGGTAGCGAAAAGGCCAAGCCGCATATTTTGTCTAAGAACTTTTTTTTGGTAGAGTTTGTGGAGTTAGGGCGTGTAGAAATAGAAAATTAATGTTAAATTAACATTTTTTTACTTACTATCTCTTGCTAACATTCTACATGAAAATGTTTTTAGTGGGATAATTTTTATTTTATTTTGTCTGAGAAACAAACAGTTACAAAGAAAAACAACAATATTGAACTTAAATACACAAACCTATCAAGATCCGTCTAATAAATAATACAAATTTATCGATCAGACATTAAAAACTAAATATCTTTTACATTTCTTCTAATAAAAACTTCTTTTCTCCATATTTCAGTAGCATTTTGTAGCTTCACTTTCAAAAATCCGTTAAAAGTGTACAAGTTCTGACATTGCGCAACAATTTCCAGACCAACCTAACGATGCAGACGCCTACGCAAGACCGCAAACAGATGACGACCAATACGCTGGCGGCCGCGACCACGGAAACTGTTGGCAATGAAATCTTCGACGGAGAATGCTTGAAACTCATCAACGAATACTTCTACGGTGTTAGGTTAGTTGTCATGTCAGGTGATTAGGCCACTTGAGAAAAATCTGACAACAGTGTTACATAGCCTGACAAGGATATAAAAACCCTCGCCATCTTGCAGAAAACCAATAGAACTAATTTCTTCTACTGGCAACTAATTTAAAAACCCATCTGTCATTTCTCCTGTCAAAGTTTGACTTTCATTCAAGGGCGGATCCAGGATTTTTTCTGGGAGGGGCAGAAGGCAGTGGCGGACGATACAAGCTAGGGGCTAGGGCTGCACGCCTTGAGACGAATCCATAAGACGGTGGAGGAACTAAAAAGGGGAATTTTGCCGCTTTGCTAATGGTGGCGGATTAATTGTTTTTGAAATAAACTTGTCAGAAACTCTTACTACTAAAATCTGTTATTTTAACATCTCGGATCTTAAAATGATATGTCCTGTTATGGAATCTACCTCCACAGTGTACGCACACAAAATAGCTGTTCGGGGGGTGGGGGAGGGCACGTGCCCCCGTGCTCCATCCCCCCATAAATCCGCTACTGCTTTTATTAATGTTGCTTTTAAAAAAGCATAAGTACTGCCTCCAATTCAGGATTTTTATATTTCTAGTCAGGCGTTATATGCCTTACCATCCAAATTGTCTGTAATTTTTATGTTTTGGAGAAAATAAATAAGATTTTTACTTTTAAACTAATGAAGGTTAGCGATTAACATGCTCAAGTCCTTCTTGTCCTTAGCTCTGCGGAACAGCTCAGCAGCATTCGCTATTCCGGTCCACTCTCGGATGTTTCGCAACCAAGACTTTTTCCGTCTTCCGACCTTTCTCTTTCCTTTGACTTTGCCCATCATTATCAGCTGCAGGAGGTCGTATCGCTGATGTCTAAGAACATGACTCAAGTATAAGACTTTCCTCCGCTTAACAGTAGGCATTAATATAATAATTGTTAAAATAATAGTGTAACCGTGGCATTAATATAAAAATTGTTAAAATAATAGTGTAATTTCAGGATCTACCCCGGTCAAGACCCGACACACGTGTACATAGGATGGGTGACCACACAATACCACTTGCACTCGAAAGACTTCAACCAGAACAAGGTGATGAAATCGTCGGTGATCATCACTGATGACTACGACAGGGTTATCGAGAGGTTCGTATCACATGTTAAATTGGATATGGTTAAATTGTTAAACGTAAATTTATTCTCACAAACTTACAATTTTATATTTATCTTCTTCGTAGACTTTAATTAAAAAAAAATCTAAACCAAGTGAAGAGAAAACGAGGTTGTTTGTTTTATATTGATCCCTCCTTTAGTCGTATTCCTCATGACTGAGGGTCGTGGTCATTATATGGAATGAAACACACACAACGACTATCTTGGCAATGTTAATGGAGTGGTTTGCCATTGCCTTCTCCATTTCACACACTAGCTGATAATCATCAACTAGAGTGCAGGTTTCCTCACGATGTTTTCCTTTACCGGAAGCAAATGGTGGTCGATGAAAACCACCATACATGAGTCAAATTGTTATACAAAATTCATGTAGCACGCGGAGGATTTTAACCTAGGACCTTTGCAGCCACAGGCGGTCGCAACTCTGCTTCCACCGCTTCAATTTTTATGTTGATACTAGCTGTTGCCCGCGGCTTAGCCCGCGTGAGTTTCGCTTAGACGAAAAGTCTTTTTGTGTTCCAAACTGTTTCAGATGTTTCGGATCTTCGATTTTTATACGTCTACAGAAAATGCTCATCAGATTAATCAAGTTTTGCTAAGGCGCCATTTCCATATATGTTATAGTGTAGCTGGTCTCTTGGAGTTATTCATCAGATGTTCCTGATCTTCAATTTTTATACGTCAGCAGAAAATGCTCATCAGGTTAAACGATTTTTGCTAAGGCGCCATTTCCATATATGTTATAGTGTAGCTGGTCTCTTGCAGTTCTTCATCTGATGTTCTAGATCTTCAATTTTTATACGTCAGCAGAAAATGCTCATAAGGTTAAACGACTTTTGTTAAGGCACCATTTCCTTATTCTTATAGTTTAGCTGTTCTGCTATGGTTCTTCATCAGGTGTTCCAGTTTTCAAAATCAATTATAGCCTATATGTTGCCCAGGCTTAATAGCTATACAACAAAAAATGTTTCATTCAAATCCGTCCAGTAGTTTTTGCGTGAAACGCGTACATACAGACAGACAAGAAATTCCAAAAAAATTTTTTGCTTTCTATTATTCTTTTTAAGTGTCCCTCTATCCATTTTAGTCAAAAATACTAAATGTACAGACAAAATATTTTTACTGTTTTATTATAAGATTATATTTTTAATCGTATATTTTTACGCGGTCATAGCCGCGGGCACAAATATACAATGTTTTTTTTTACTCATTGGCTGTGTTTCTAGATGAAGTGAATAGTTTTTTCTCAGTATAAACATTTCAACCTTTCTTTCTTAGTGTAAACCGTCAATCATGCTACATGGTACGCGCCGACGAATTGTACAATGAAGTGATGGCCGAAGCGACCGGCAAGGGGGCCTCTCAGGGAATGTTCATTGGTTGTACTGTTGATACTTCTACTGGGACCGTCACCTTCACTTGTGAGGGGAAGGATACCAGCATTAAGTTCAAGGTAAATATGAAACAACTACTAATGGACTCTCTTAGATTGTTTCGGAGATAAATCTACTTGTCTACTACTCCGTTCATACCTCTACTGGGACCGTCACCTTCACTTGTTCCATTGCATCATCAGCCGTTTCAATGTCCCCACTACTGGGGCAATGGCTTTCCTGGAGGATGGATAAGGAGGATGGGCCATGACCCACCACGCGGGCCCAATGCGGATTGTGGGTTTTAGCAATCGCTAATACAGCCGGGATAAGGAATGTTTGTATAATATCATTTTAAAGTATGAAGAGTAGAGGTCCAAGGATAGAGCCCTGAGGTACACCAGATGCGACTATTACTAGACTAGATTGATGACCGTTAATCATTACCATTTGGGTTCGATTGCTAATGTAAATGATTAAAACCATCTAAGTAGATTACCACGAATATCATTGTACGCTATTTTATTGAGAAGTATTTCATGATCCACCTAATTAAAAGCCTTCTAAAAATTCGAAAATTAATGTAATCTAAACGATTTAAGATAATATTTACAGATACAGAAACCTTTATCTCTTACGGCGTAGACAGGCAAGAGTCAATCATTTTTATATCCGTACACTAGTTTTTGCCCTCGGCTTCGCCCGCGTAAATTTTGTTTATCACCCATTTTACCCCTTAGGGACAAAAAACCCCTCTGCAATATTTCAAGTTTCTGTGTTCAGCGGTTTCGTCTCTGCGTTGATATACCTATTTGTATAGATTTAGATCATTGGCTCAATTCAATTAGTCAGCGTTCAATTTTATTATTATACTTACTCCGCTGGCTCAGTGACCCCAAATTGGAACTTGGCCTCCGAAACGAGAGAGTAAGTGAGTAACTCTTTATTGCACCATGAATACTCCAGACCATACTTGAGAGCTCCATAATCTCCTAACCTGCGCGATAGCTTGCTAGTTACCTGCTCCCAGCTCACGCAGATTATTATTATAGATAGATTTATGTAATTAGTAATAAGGTATTTTTATTATACACCCACCTAAAATTCTCTGCATGACCCAAAGGTTGGCTGGTAGATAAGCCCTTGCCTTAGCAATAAGCCCTCCTATTGTACATTAACTTTTGTACTTTTTGTAAAATAAAGTTTAAATAAATAAATATATCTTAGCTCAATAATCTTACTTCTTAGATGGAGCCAGACACAAAGCTCTTCCCGGCCATTTTCGTGGAAGCGACCTCAAAGGAGATCCTGCAGATAGAACTGGGCCGCTCGGCCACCAGTTTACCTTTGAGCGCGGCCGTGCTGCCAACCAGCGACAAGCACGTCATCCCACAGTTCCCGCCAAGGCTCAAGGTGCAGTGTCTGAAGCCCCACCAGTGGGCCCGGGTGAGTTCTAACTGGAAATCTTTTCTTGGTTTTTTATAGGTATACTGAGGTTAGTAATACTCATAAAAAAAACCCCTGATGAAGGCGATTAGGACGCCTGCAAACTAGAGGTATCACTAAAAGATCACAAGCTGTGGAAAGCAAATATCTTTCTATTTATTTAAAAGCTGTGCTTTCCTTCTAAGTCCTTCTTAGGCGATTAATATCTGAATCAAAAATGTTTATTTTCCAGATAAACATTTCTGATCCCTCTATTCTCTTCTTTACATTTTAGGTCTTGATACGACACGACGCCTGCTTTCTCTTCTCCCCGGACCTCTTCTTATTTTCACCTTTCCTTCAATTCCTATTGTTTCTTCTTATTGTTCCCGGGTTATTCACGTGTACCAAATTTCTGAACATTCAACTTAATTTCAGGTGCCCAATCAATCGTTGCAAGTTCACGCGCTCAAACTATCCGACATCAGAGGATGGTCTATGCTCTGTGAAGACGCTGTGTCTATGCTTGCCTTACACATACCAGGTACCTTTATAAAGCAGATAAAATTTTGGGATATACTTTACCATCCCCGCACCGTTCCTCCCGTGGGAATTTCGGGGTAAAAAGTACCCTATATTCTATTCTCGGTTTTTTTCTACCCGTGTACTAAATTTCAGTGAAATCCGTCCAGTAGATTTTGCGAAATTGCGATTAATATACATCAAAATTGCAGTTTAAAAACATCCTCACAAACTCGCATTCAATAATAATGTAGGATAGATAAATCAAATTTTTATATATTTTATAATTTGCAGAGGAGGACCGTTGCATAGACATCCTAGAGCTGATCGAAATGGACAAGTTATTGAGTTTCCATTCGCACACTCTCACTTTGTACGCTGCGTTGTGTTATCAAAGTAATTATAGGTAAGTACATAGTTTGAATTTTTTTCCTATTTTAATAAATTTTCAAGGTGTTTTTGATTAGTGTTAGGTAAATAAAAAGGTTCACTAATGTTTCACCAAAAAACATTTCACAAACCATCACTTTATAAACTATCACTTAAAACTATACCTTTTAAAAATGTTTCATTTTACAAACTCTTTATTTTAAAAACGTTTCATTTTACAAACTTTTTTTTCTATAAATGTTTTACTCTACAAATGTATCGAGTACAAAACTTTTATTTTATAAAGTTTTATTTCATCAAATAACTCTCTTGACAAAAACATCATTTTACAAACCTACAATAGGTAAATTATTAATAAAGGGCTAGCAGATTCTTTGGCCAAAAGCTAAGCAATGCTATTGGCAAAAATAACCTAAACCTAACTTCTTCTTCGCCCTCAAAGTCTTTTCGGGTGGTCATAAAAAAAATAACCTGAACCTAACTTCTTTTCCGCCCTCAAAGTCTTTTCTCAGGTGGTTATAAAAACAACCTAAACCTAACTTCATCTCCGCCCTCAAAGTCTTTTCGGGTGGTCATAAAAAAATAACCTGAACCTAACTTCTTTTCCGCCCTCAAAGTCTTTTCAGGTGGCTATAAAAAAACAACCTAAACCTAACTTCATCTCCGTCCTCAAATTCTGTCCGGGAGGTCATAAAAAAATAACCTGAACCTTACTTCTTTTACGCCCTCAAAGTCTTTCCGGGTAGTCATAAAAAAATAACCTGAACCTAACTTATTTTACGCCCTCAAAGTCTTTCTGGGTAGTCATAAAAAAAAATAACCTGAACCTAACTTCTTTTCCGCCCTCAAAGTCTTTCTGGGTGGGCATAAAAAAAATAACCTGAACCTAATTTTTTTCCGCCTTTAAAGCCTTTCCGGTATGTCATAAAAATAAATAACCTGAACCTAACTTCTTTTCCGCCCTCAAAGTCTTTCCGGGTGGTCATAAAAAAAATAACCTGAACCCAACTTATTTTCTGCCCTCAAGTCTTTCCGGGTGGTCACAAAAAAAATAACCTGAACCTAACTTACAGGTCAAATCGTTTGGAGACTTTCTTTTTTTTATTAAAAAATTATAAATTGTTTATTTACTCCACAACAAATGGCCTTGGACTACATTACATAGGTATGTGATAAACATAGTAAATTTAATACCATAAAGGACAGTATCTTTGTGGAGATCTGGTGCCCTCGCTAGGTATCAAAGATCCTGTGTTGCAGGTTACCAGGTCCCCCACCTGGTGTGACACAATAAAAGGTATTAGCATGTTGATATCATGTCACAATACGATTTGTGAGTTAATTTACAAATAAAAGACGAGTAATGACTTCTGTACCTAACCCTACGATGAAAATCTTGGGATCAGTGAGTTTAAACTTGAAACTTCATATCTTCTAGTTTTGGTAAATAATATTTATCAAACGATGAATTTGCCAAAAGATATTTTGTCTAACGTTGT
Organism: Ephestia elutella; assembly: GCA_018467065.1. Taxonomy (NCBI): domain Eukaryota; kingdom Metazoa; phylum Arthropoda; class Insecta; order Lepidoptera; family Pyralidae; genus Ephestia; species Ephestia elutella. The sequence continues at coordinate 7,784,599 of CM031594.1, forward strand.
TTTACCAATTGAAAATTTAGTTAAATAATTTGTTTGTAAAATGATAATTTGAATAAAACCAATATTTGTCTAGTAATTAGTTTGTAAAATGATCCATTTTTAAAAGAATGAGTTTGTCAAAGCATATGTTTTTCAAATGTATAGTTTTACAAGCGTTGTTTATAAAATGATTGTTTTTTAAATAATAATTTGTAATATGAGGGTGTACCAAATAAAAACGTTAAAAAAATCTAAGAAATATAACGACAATGAACTTTGACCGATCAGAGTTTTGCCTCGGACACTATGAGTGAGCAGAACTGGCCGTCTATTTGTTTATGATACGTCAATGTAGAAATAGAAAATTAAAACGATGATTTTTAATTACCTAGAGCGGCGCACGCACTATGCCAGCACGTGGATCAAAAGCAACTGTTATACGCGATCCAGTCCCAATACATGTCGGGGCCGCTCCGACAAGGGTTCTACGATCTGCTGATCGCTTTACATCTGGAGTCCCACGCTACCACCATGTAAGTATAATTTAATGTCCCACGCTGCCCCCATGTGAGCATAAACTAGTATCCCAAGCTGCCACCGTATATAAGTATAAATAAGAATCATGGCCCATGATTGTGAATCAAAAGCAACTGTTATACGCGATCCAGTCCCAATACATGTCGGGGCCGCTCCGACAAGGGTTCTACGATCTGCTGATCGCTTTACATCTGGAGTCCCACGCTACCACCATGTGAGTATAATCTGGCCTCCCACGCTGCCACCATGTAAGTATAAACTAGTATCCCACGCTGCCACCGTGGCATATCTTCTTCTTCTTCTCTCAGCCGAAAGACGTCCACTGTTGGACATAGGCCCCCCCCAAGGATTTCATCCATGGAGGGTTTGCCGTAATCGCCACGCTTGGCAGGCGGGTTGGCGATCGCAGTGTGATGGCATATAAATGAAAATAATGAGTCACATGGTCCATGCTTGTGGATCAAAAGCAACTGTTATACGCGATCCAGTCCCACTAAATTTTGGGGCCCCTCCAGTAATGGTTCTATGATTTATTGATCGCTTTACATCTGGAGTCCCACGCTACCACCATGTTAGTGTAATCTTATGTCCCACGCTGCCACCATGTGAATAAATCTTATGTCCCACGCTGCCACCATATGAGTATAATCTTATGTCCCACGCTGCCACCATGTGAGTATAATCTTATGTCCCACGCTGCCACCATGTGAGTATAATCTTATGTCCCACGCTGCCACCATATGAGTATAATCTCATGTCCCACGCTACCACCATGTGAATAAATCTTATGTCCCACGCTGCCACCGTATTAGTATAAACGAGAATAAACAGTCACATGACTCATGCACGTGAATCAGAAGCAGCTGTTATATGCGATCAAGTCGTTTTATATTTAGAGTCCTACGCTACCACCATATGAGTATTGCTTATTCACCAATAAACACTCAAAATAAATTATTGTGATTTAGTATAATTTGTTGAAATTTCTAATTTTCATAACATGAATGAAATAGGAAATGACCGGTCATTGTGGAAATCCTTGGGGGAGGCCTTTGTCCAGCAGTGGACGCCTTTCGGCTAAGAGAAAGAGAGAGATAGAAAGAATGAAATAGTATAAGTGTCTATATTTCTCAGGGAAACCTGCAAGAACGAGTTCGTCATACCCCTGGGTCCGGAACTCAAGTCCTTGTACGAGGATCCAGAGATGCAGCACAGCCTGCGATCGTTGCAGACCGAGAGCGTGCGGCCGCAGATGAAGATGACGGATATCGCGTGAGTTTGTCACACTTATAACAATGTGATAAGGTCTAAAATTGAATAATGTTAATGTGTTGCGATAGGTGCCCGTGCCAGTTACTTGGGAATCCCTACCGCGATGATAAAGGAAACTTCGAAGTTAATTAGAGGACTGTATGATTATATTAAGATAAATATCGCGAAGCCCGGCAATTCGACGCGGTTCCGTTCGCTATCGGTGCAGAAGTGTTGTGTCGACTGTCATTCCGTTGATGACAGGTGACAGGCGAGCGGGGGGTCTGCGCCCGCGCCCGTAGTCTGTGGTTGATGTGATGGAGTTGCCATCAACATACTCCCAGCCTTGAAATATCTTCAAAAATTGGTAGGGGGCAGATGGTGTTGAAGGCCCGGCGGTTCGTCCCCTTGCGAGTACGAATGTCGGCCACCCTGGCCACTCCGTCGAGTCCCGGCAGCACGCGGATGACGCGGCCCAGGAGCCACATGAGAGGCGGCGCCGAGGTGTCCTTGATGACGACCATCGCGCCCTGCTCCAGCTGTCCACGAGTCTTGTGCCATTTCGCCTTCCTCTGAAGCCAGAAAATATATTCGTTGTGGAAACGATTCCAAAAATGCTGTTTGAGCAGCTCGATGCGTTGGTAGCGTTGGAGGCTGGTGACGGATCTGTCGGTGATCTGCGGATGTGGCACGCAAACCAGAGATCGACCAATAAGGAAGTGAGCAGGAGTAAGTGGAGTGAGATCGGAAGGATCTTGGGAGATAGGTGTGAGCGGACGAGAGTTGAGAATAGCCTCAATCTGAATTAATAGAGTCGACATTTCCTCGTAGTTTAAATGAGTGAGATCTAAGACACGTTTAAGGTGGTGCTTTACTGACTTCACTGCGCTTTCCCATAGGCCTCCGAAGTGAGGCGTGTATTTAGGTATAAATAAAAAATTAATACCTTGATCGGCGGCGAGACTCGACGTCAGACTGGGATCTTTGAGAAGCCTTCCCAACTCACTGAAAGTGCCTACGAACGTAGTACCATTGTCGGAGAAAATGTTCTGTGGCTTTCCCCGACGCGAAATAAACCTATTAAGTGCTGCAATGAAAGCCTCTTTAGTCATGTCTGAGACAAGCTCCAGATGCAGCGCCTTGGTGGCTAGACAAACAAAAACACAAATATAGCATTTGATTAAGCTTGCACCTCTACCTTTGCGGTTGGCTATCAGAAGCGGGCCGGCATAATCGCATCCAGTCTCCAAGAAAGGGAACTCTAGGTGGACGCGTTTGTCTGGAAGATTGCCCATTATTGGCTGAACGGTTTGACCCTTGAACCTGCAGCATTTTACACAGGAGTGCACAATGCGTTTGGCAAGTCTAGTTCCTCCTAAAGGCCAATAGTTATGTCTAACTGTGGCTAACAGTAGCTGAGGTCCTGCGTGTAAATGTGTCTTGTGTAAGCTTTCAAAGATAAGTTGACATAGTCTATGTTTACTACAAAGAAGGACGGGGTGCTTGGTGTTATAATCGTAGTGAGAGTTACCAAGCCTTCCGCCAATGCGTATGACATTGTCTGTATCTATAAAGGGTGATAAAGATAATAAACGATTTTTATTTGGCAAAGGTTTATTATTTAAAAGTAAATTGCGCTCTTCAGGAAATGATTCCTGTTGAGATGTAATTATAAGTAGAGTCGTTGCGGCCTTCAGCTCTGACAACGATAAATGTGCACCAAATTTTGTGACATTTCTACAATTATTGATGAGTCTAAGGATATAAGCAATGATGCGCTGTAGTTTAGAAAAACTAGAATGTTTGTTAATAAGAGTTTGAATTAAATTGACATCTAAAGGGGGTGTTTGTGACGTATGAAGTGTGTGTATTATCTCTGGCAACTCTACATTATTTTGGCTGGGCTTAGTTGGCCATTGAGACATCTCTAGCAGTAGAAAGGGGGCTCCCGACCACCATAGGGAACAGTCCTGTAAAAGATCGGCTCTCAAGCCACGGGAAACTAAATCAGCTGGATTTAATTTGGTTGGGACATCATATGAATAATGAGCGTGTCCCAATGTTGTGTGGGTTGATCAAGCGTGGCTAAGGCTCGGAGATTTTTATTTGTAATATCAACTATGTAACGTAAAGCTTTGCTAGACTCTTTCTGAATTGAGCTTACATTGAAAAGTGCTTGAACGTGATTGTTGACAAGCAAGCGTTTATTGTCATATCTCTTGCACAGCAGGTCCCAAGCAGAGGCATAATTATTGGCTTTAAAGTCTAAGCTTTTAATAACTAAAGCTGCGCTTCCATGGAGAGCTGCGCGCAGATAATGGAATTTATTGATACTATCCATGCTATCACTCGAATGAATAATCGATATGAAAGTATCTCTAAACTCAAGCCACTGCTGATAGTCGCCATCAAAAGTAGGTAAATCAATTTTAGGAAGTCTTACAAAATTGTTGTGTTTGTGTGTGTGTGCATCATGAGAGCTTACCTCAGCACTATGCATGGAGGTGTCAGGCGACGGCGCCGATGACACGGAGTCACAGAGCGCCTTGGCCGAGCCGACGGCGGCATAAAATTGGCCCTCGAACACTTCTCGTTCCTGGTACCGCTCCTTCGGTTCGTCAGAAAGCTCCTCAATCTCCCCCTGAAGCACATCGAAATCGAAATATAATGCCTCAATTTTTTCCAGACGCGTTTTTAGTTCGTTTAGGACGCTAGGAGTTTGAACTGAAGTATTATTTAATGAATTTATGTAATTGCAAAATGATGTTAATTTACTTTTGAATGTTCCTCTTTTTTTAACTAATTGTGAAATCTTTACGTCCGTCATTGTATAGGTTAAGCAAAGTTTAAGTTAAAATGCAAAGAAATCTAAGATTGGAAAAAAATCAAAGAAGGAAATTGAAAAAAAAATTCAAAGTTAATAGGCTATAAATAGAAACCCCGCAAGAAAATAAAGAAATATGAACGGAACGATACGTATATTTTGCTCCGATATTACGTCAGGCGCACCGCTACGTAGGTAGTTATTACCGTTAGTCGAAGTCAGCTGACTACCGACCTATAAGGATAAAAACATATGTCAGTGCAAAATAACTGTAAATCGGAATATTATTGTTAAGAGGTTATGATTATGATATTTTAAGCGTTAAATGAATGATTTGCAAATGAATGTGATGTGATTGATTAAATATGAGGTGATTGATGATTTTGTTGTAACGTTGAAAAATTGCGATGGGTATTTTTGGTGAAAAATAAGCACTAACTACACCAAAACTACGTACAATTATATTACTACACACACGATTAACCACACAAAATCACTAATAGGCAATGATTTTTCAAATGAAATGACGAATAACCGTTGATTTTTAAACTACAAGGTGATGGAATGTCAACTACTAATGAACACAGATGAAGATGAAATGGAGAAATGAACACTAAATGGTAGTGAAATGTGAAGAAGAGTGAAAGTAAAGGAAATTGGGTCGATCTCACGATTTTGGTGCCCTTATCCTTGTTCCTCCCTGTGGCGGAGAATCTTCTTCACGACACTTCTGTGCTGCCGATGCGATGAGACCGCCTTAGACTCGATGAAACAGCCAGGAAACACGATGATGATGCTGGATTAGCAGGAATTCGGTGACTTGGTGACCGTTGTAACCGCCCGTCTTCAAACTTGAATTTGACAGTCAGCTGGTCGCGCCCGAAAATCCTTTGTTCTTGGCGATGAAGGACAATTATGTTGCGATAGGTGCCCGTGCCAGTTACTTGGGAATCCCTACCGCGATGATAAAGGAAACTTCGAAGTTAATTAGAGGACTGTATGATTATATTAAGATAAATATCGCGAAGCCCGGCAATTCGACGCGGTTCCGTTCGCTATCGGTGCAGAAGTGTTGTGTCGACTGTCATTCCGTTGATGACAGGTGACAGGCGCGCGGGGGGTCTGCGCCCGCGCCCGTAGTCTGTGGTTGATGTGATGGAGTTGCCATCAACATAATGCTTCTGACTATACAATGTATATTTTTCGATATTGGGGATAATTTTTTTTTTTTTTAATATAAGCGTGTAGTCCAACCCCGTCTACACCAAAAAAAAAATTGCTTAATGTTTTATTTACTTCTTGTACAAAAAAGTTTTATACATGCTGTAAGACTTGTGTAACAACAAGATTTGCAACATTTATCAAATTTAAAACGCGTTCTGGGTGTGAACAAAATACCTAAAACATTGCATGAAATTTGTGTAAAACATGTTGTCAATTTTGGTGTGATCGAGGGTAACAAATGTCTGTCATTGTCATTAGAGTAGCGCCATCTATTCGATATATATCAGTACCGCAATGTCCATAAATGGCTTGAATTCCAGTGAAAGCATAACGGAGATCAGCAACCTATACTCGCCGTACTTCCCATTGGAAGTGGTGAGGGAATTCGTAATGCAAGCGTTAGCTGAAGCCGTGGAAACGAATCAAGTTCACAACCGAGATCCTGTAGGGGGCAGCAATGAAAACCTGTTTCTGTAAGTACAATATCTTTGCCATTCCCCTGGGTCCAGAACAATTGATCAGGTTTATAGTGATGGGAAATTGATCAATTAAGGATAAAGCGAAGGGCTGTTCATTGAACAATTTCCGCTGGATGGCGTTGATAGCAACATTTTCCGTTTTATTTTTTTTGTTGCGTTGTTGCAGTACTTATAGGCAAACATTTTGAATTGGCGAGCGGTAAACATACTATTTTATTTATTTTATGGCCTACGATTATATTTCAGTCAACATAATGAAAAAAAAGCTTTAGAATAGAATCTGCCATGAATCTTCGTATCTCTACACTCACTCACACTACGACGAGAGCTTTCAAAATGACATTAAATATAGCGCAAAGCATTGTTATAAATTTAAAAATACGCTACTAGATGGCACTTATTTCAAAAGAGTGTCTAACTACAATAATGCCAATCGGACTGGCTGGCAGCATAAGAAAAAAGAAAAAGAAATTTAAAAAATACAAAGAGCTAAAAATAACCTATAATCAGTCTGTCGCAACTAGGAACTAAATAGAGCTTTGTATGGAAACAGGGCAATTTTTATGGCCGTCAAGAATGTCAAGATGGCGTTTCATGCTGTCTTGTCACTTTCTTACAGTTGTCGTCTGCCTGTCATAGTGGCACGCGGCATTTTTGAATGTTTGGGATCATTTGAAATAAAAATTGTGGATTTTTTACAATTTGGAATAAAGAATACTGAGTGACTAGGTATTTCCTAGTGATTGTTCCAGAAAAATGGCATCGACTAAACGGTGTAACAATAAAATAATTCACAAGAAAAGATATTGACAAAAAAATTTATTGTAAAACAAATTAATGGCGAAATTTCCTATTCTGAAGACCGGTGAGTACAACTTCAGTAAAATAATAAAGTATTTTGTCCCCTTTCAGTAAAATAATAAAGTATTTTGTCCCCTTAAACTATCAGCAAGACTAAAATAATGCGCTATCTTTCTGAAATGAGAATAAAAATATATTTTGTGTTTGTAATCAATAGTGATGTAAATCTTCATCGATAAACGAAACATGAGTGAAACAATAAAGTATTCTGTCTTCTTGAACTTACTTACTTACTACTGCGATGCAGTGACCCGAAGTGGGTCTTGCTTGGTCTTTGGCAAGAGATGACGCCGCCATTTTATGCGGTCTTGGACCAGCTCTCGCCAGTTGTCAGCTCTGAGGCTCCGTAGGTCTTTTATAACCTCATCGCTACGACCCACTTATGCTCTTTTAACGGCACGACCAACTATTAGGTACTTATTGATTGATAATTTAATTTAAGATTGCGACAGTGGATACAAATTAATGGAAACGAAGACTTGGCTTATATTCCAATCGGAAAATTCCACGATATGAAATTGTTTGTAAGGGTCATTTCCAGTCCATACATTTAATAAAATCAAAAGAAAATTTGACGAAAGAAATGGTAAGTTAAGTTAATATTTGATTATAAAATGGTAAGTTGTTTAAGTACCACCTATCTTCCCTATATATCTATATATTATATATAATAACTAGCGAAGCCCCGGGGCTTCGCTCCTGTGGGAATTTCGGGATCAAAATTATCCTATGTGCTATACCCGGTATTTTTGACCCGTATACCAAATTTCATCAAAATAGATTAGTAGATTTTGCGTGATTGAGTCACAAACAAACTCACAAATAATATTACCTTTTTATTTCATGGCAATGGTCATATATTCCACGCGAACGAAGTTTCGGGCATCAGCAAATCTTTTTTTTTTTCTAGTAGAATATATAGATATATATTTTGAAATCGCATTTCAAAGACCTTGATCCCCACTCGATAAGATTGATAAAATTTTATTTTTTCGGTCTGATATTTATCGCGTATATAATCCGCCTTTGCTTTTATGATGATGTCACATAGCCAATATCACTCGTCGGAATGCAAGGAATCTAAAAATACCTTCCACATCAAAAAATGATAAACCGTTTAGAATTTATGATGCAATAAAGAAACTTACATTCATACAAACTGCTTTACTGTAGCATCTCTGACAGGGAGTTGGCCTTCCATATTTTTTTTGTGTATAGATAATCACAAAACAAGCCTCTCTACAAAATTTTAAGTTGCGGAAAGCAACAGTTTTTGAGAAAAAAAATGTTCAAGTTTTGTAAATCATAGTGTAATTTTTCTATCTTGACGACATCCTAGTCAATTTTTCGATTTTTTTTCGGAAAATAAGCATTTGCTCATTTGGGGAGTGCACCAGGGAGGCAAAATACCCCCTCCCCTTCTCCCCTCCCCACTAAAACCTATATTCTAACGTCAAGAGAGGTACAGTTCAACCATATCAACATACATACATGAACTCTGTAAACACAACACTCATTTTTTAGTCAGTCGTGTAAAAATGAACCTTGTGGTGAAACCAGATTCATTTTTGAATTTTTCGAAAATGGCAAGAGGATCATATTCAGATTTGTCAAGTGGCCCTCTGATTTTTGGGGTCTAAAATGGCCACATTGACGAATCTGAACATGATGCATTAAAATTAAAAATGAACCCTATAACGTCAATAATAAGGTTCACAGGAAATGGATCATATTACGATATACGTCAATGTGGCCGTTTTAGACTCCCTGGCGAATAAAGCTTCTAATACACTAGGCAACAATTAACGCGCAACATATTATGCTATCTCACTCACTTCTACTGACGAAAGTGAAATAGCAAATTTTGTTTCTCACTGAGAAAGAATGCCATGGTGCCCCTCATATCGTAGTCTAGTGTATTCGGGTCTTTATAATTTCAAATGTTCTTTTAGTGACATGTTTTTTTATTTGTTTGCAGACAAACCGGCCAGTGCAATACAAATAACTTCTTTTTAATTTTATATAGAACTAGTGGAACCTCCTTTTTTAAAACTAATAAAATAAACGTTGGGAACACGTGAAAGTGAATGCAATTTTTAGCCGACTGCAAAATAAGGGTTATGTATTGGGCGCGTATCATATGTGTTATATTCTTTTATTTTATATATTTCTCAAACGGCTGAGTAAATTGCCATAATGTTTTGTATACGGACGGGTAATATTTTCGAAGTGAAAGAATGTAGAATAGATAGATGTAAGTATGTATGTATGTGAACCACATTTAATGCAAATAAATTAATTTTAATCTAATTAAGCTGGTTATATAAATACCACAACAAAGACTTACTGTTTTATTCATAAATAAGTTAACGAACATTTTAGTTCAAATATGTTTGTCCTTATCTCTCTTTCCAATATTTGATATTGAAAGAACGAGACAAAACACATTTTAACTACAACGTTCATTAGCTTTTTATGAATAAGGCAGATAATGAACTGTTTGCTATTGAGTTTGACTGCTTTGTTTTTTATATAATGGTTTTTGTTAATATGAAATGAATGTATTATTAACAATAATGATTATTTTTAATACTCGTAGGTATACTTATTTTTAATTTTATGACCTGCCGTATAGCCACACGATGTCTTTACGTCTGCTGGGGTTTCCCGTCAAGGCTTTTTTAATTTTTATCATCCCTTAAGGGGTTAAAAATGGGGTTCAAAGTTTGTATAAAACTTCGCCATTTTTGACGCAAGACTTATGAAACCGCACACTTACTTTCTTGGTTCTTAAAATATAACGACGCATTAATTGGTTTTTGAAAATTGTACCCTTAAGGGCGTAAAACCGTATAAATAAAACAGATTGGAAAATCAACGCAGAGACAAAACTACCGAACATGTGTAGGAACTTGAAATTTTGTATAAAGGTATATACCTAATAAAGCGTAAGTGAACATTTAAAGGGAATTTCGGAAATTCCACCCCTATAGGGGGAAACAAGATAGAAATGGTCGACTGGACCATACTAAATACATTCCCGCGGGGCACGGGATAAACAAATGGCTGATATTTTTAACCGACTTCCCAAAAAAGGAGGAGGTTGTATGTTTTGATGTATGTATGCAGGGGCGTAGCTATCGCCGTATTTGCCGTATCAATTATACGGGGCCCCCGGGCCACGGGGTAAGGAAAAAGAATAAAAACTTTCTAATTTATTTTATTTTACAAATGACAAAATTCTATAAAGCAATTCCTTTTTTTCCCGCCTTAAGCGTTAAATATTAAGTATTTAAAATTCGATTTTTATTTGTAAAATGGGTAAATTATGTGATAAATAAATATTTCTTCTCACAATATTTTTTTCTTTTGTGAAAAATCTTTACCTCCATATAAGGGCCTCCAAAAAAATTTTTATACGGGGCCCCGACAAGGCACGCTACGCCACTGTATGTATGTTTTTTTTATGTATGTTCGCCGATTTCTCCGCCTATGGTGGACTGATTTCCGAAATTATTTTTTTATTCGAAAGAGTATATTCCCAAGTTGGTCCCATATTAACCACGTTAGAATCTGTTCGTTAATTTTGAAGATACCTTAATATGTTAAAATACGAGCAAAAGCCCGCGACGCGACGCTTCGTTATTTTATGAAAACCAAAGACTCTTTGCAACACAGAAATAATTTTCGGCAAGCCAATACATTTTTTCTTTTTGATAAATCTGCCTGTATGTTTTTCCATGATTTTAAGTTTTATGATGGAAGTCGGTTCATTTTTTTGGAAAAAAGTTTTATGAGTGCAGGAGTTTAGGTTACTACAGTTTGGTTGGAGCACAAAAAAATCATACAAGGGAAATTCACGCGGGCGAAGCCGCGGGCAAAAGCTAGTTTATAATTTATAAAGACACGTGATTTTATTATTATTTTCAACAAAAGGGTTTTTTATTTGATGTGATATATTTTTCAACCCCGACCCAAAAAGAAAAGTGTTATAAGTTTGATTTATCTATGTATTTTGTGTATTAACTGTATGTTTGCGAGATTTTATTAAATGTAACTAGTTTACCATCTTAACGCTGTGAAGGAGAGAGAACTTATTTTTTTAATTTTTTTTGAAATAATCTATACTTCTATACTAATATTATAAATGCGAAAGTTTGGATGTGAGTTTGTGAGTTTGTGAGGATGTTTGTTACTCAATCATGCAAAATCTATTGGACGGATTTCGATGAAATTTGGTACAGCGGTAGATAATGACCTGGAATAGCACATAGGCTACTTTTTATCCCGGGAAAAAGCACTGTTCCCGTGGGAAATTCACGCGGGCGAAGCCGCGGGCAAAAGCTAGTAATTAAATAATAATTTCAACCTTGTTTTTTTTAATTGAGATAAGAGGTGTTCTTAATCATTATTGATGGAAATCGATTCAGCTATTTAGGAATATTTTTTCAATGTAACGTGATCCGGGTAATTTTAAGTTTATCGTGGCGTACGTTTTATTCCATAATATGTAAGGATAGAGATTTGTTCGCATTTTTTAAATGAAAATTTATAACGTAAATAATAAAACAAGATAATTTTAAATTGTTTATTGTTTCATTGTTATGACAAAAATGTTATACCACATGTTGAAACCCGTACAAGAATGAAACTTATAAGGCCTCGCCGCCCCGGCCAGGCCCATCGCGGGAAATTTATCGATATCGATGTATCTGGAATTACTTTAGGGCATCACTAATGTTGGTATGACGTATTTTGACATATCAATTTTCATGTTGGTAATGATGTATTAGACATGTAAATAATGACGTATGTCATTACTGACATGTCAATATGATAGATGTCAATTTTCGCGGTGTCTATTGGTATTGCTAATGATGCTAAATGGAGTTTCAAAACCTGCTATGGAAGTCCCGTCTCTTTTAACGTAGTGATTTTTTCTCTCTGCCTATAATTTCTTCTTGTCATTGTCATATTTTGTAAGAAAGCAAAAAAATATATTTATGAGAATTAATATAGATACCTATGTAGTTCAAGTTCGTATCAATTGGACTCAGCAACGAAAAAGTCCTCCAGCGCGTTGCAATGTCTAGACTTTTGTTGCAAACTGTCAAAAAGCGCAAAGTTGAATATTTGGGACACGTTTTGCGACACAACAGATATCAGCTGCTTCAACTTATGGGAAAAATAGAAGGCAAGAGATGTGTTGGAAGACGCAAAAAATCATGGCTGAGAAACATATGTGAGTGGACCAGAGTCACCACGGTTGAGGAGCTGTTTCGCTTAGCGACGAACAGAGAAGAGTTTGCGAATCTGACGGCCAACCTTCAGTAATGGAGAGGCACTAGTTCAGTAGTGCAAAATCATAATTTGTAATAAGAAACTGTAATTTAAATACCTATCTACCAATAACTTCAGCAGTTTGGATTTCACCACCTCTTAGATTCCCAACACAAATCTAGCAATAGTTCGAACATCCATTTTCAAAAATCAATCAGCAAGCAGCACCGCAGACGTTATGGTCATAATGTTCTATTGAATTGTATGACTAGAATTATATTTTTTTAAATAAAACTAAATAGTACATATTGTTGACTTTTATTTTTAGTAATGAAGTGGAAATTTATTTTCCGAACTTTTTTTTATTAAAGAAAACAAAAGATTAGGTATAGTTATTCTATTCCAACATAAATTGTTAAATATTGCAGTCATTATTCATGATGACTCCTTCATTGCTTGGAATGACGAATGGTAATGATAAATTCTTCATCACGACAAACCTGTGTTACAGTTTTTGTTTTTGTATTACAGAATTAGTGTATAAAGAAACACTCTTGTGCTGTGCATTTCCTGCCACAGTATTGACATTTGACACGTGTCAATACTATCGATAGTCCTGCAATGCTAGTAGATAGATATGTATATAGTGTAGACTTACATCGATACCACGACGAATATCGATATCTTTTATTGTTGATATAAATTAATATCGTTTTTAAATATGCAACAAGCTAATTATTAAAAATAAAAACACGACTGACAAGTTTTTACTCAAAAAGTATAACTATTTACAAACATATAAGTAATATACATTTTTCAAATCGCCTTTTAAAGCCCTTCAATTTGATACCCCACTCGATAAGAAGTTTTTTGGTCTGCTATTTATCGCATATATAATCCGCCATTTTGTTTTTATGATGACGTCATATAGCCAATGTCACTCGGAGGAATGCAAGGAATCTAAAAATACCTCTCACATCAAAATCTGTTAAGCCATTCAGGACTTATGGTGGAATAAAGAAACTTACATACAGACTTACATACATACATGAACCCTGAAAACATAACACTCCTTTTATGGTCAGTCGTGTAAAAATAAATCTGCAAATAATAAATGCGTATTTTATGCATAAAGTGAAAAAGTAATACACAGGTACCTTATTTACATTTTAATTGATAATTTGTTAATACTTATCCGAATCTGATCGATTAGATTCAGCACTGTCAATGGTCAATACATAATCACACTTTCAATGAAATGTATTTAAATAAAATCGGAAAAAAAAATAATTAATATAAATCACGGAGGTCGAGCCCACCTCGACTTTATCGATAATTCAAAGTATCGATACTTCGTGCCCTAGAAGTTCTAGGATTAAATTAGACGTTCAGAAAACATGTTGTGAAATGCAAACTAAAAAATAATTAATCAGTAATATTTGTTTTCTTTGAAACTAAATATAAATGTATGCACATATTCCTATAGTTTATTTTTTGTAAATTAATACCTACGTGTATAATATCTACCTACTATAATGTCTTTTGATAAAAGTATTTTCAAAATTAAATTGTTTAAGTTTCAGAACGAAACTTATGATTGTAAAAATAATTATCTTTTTGGGTAAAAAAAAGCAACGTTGCCATCTTACACCTCGCACAGATCGGCAACAACGTATCGATGAATGCCTGAGATGAATTCGCACAAATATTCCAGTCCAGTCATATACGTAATGGCAAGCTTGTTGTAATATATTAAATCTAGGGTTCAGTACGTATTTTTATGAAAGATTTTTTTATGGTGAAATTTAAATTTGATAACTGGGACTTTTGAATATGAAGGCAGGGATATCTGAATATGACATCTTGACATCTGGATGTGAAGACCTGGGTGTCTGGTCATGTGCATATGAAATGCTGGACAGCTGAATATGAAGACCAAAGCTTCAGGAGATGATCACCTGAACATCTGGAAATGAAGATCTGAAAATGTGGAGCTGAAGACCTGGACATCTGGACATCACCTGCACATATAAATTTGAAGACGTGGGAGTCTGGTCATGTGGATACGAAAACCTGGACAGCAGGACAAAGTCCAGGACATCACATCCAGATGTACAGGTGATGTCCAGATGTCATATTTAGATAGCCTGTCTTGATATCCAAAAGTCCCAGTAATCAAATTTAAATTTTACCATAAAAAATCTTTTCATAAAAATAAGTATATTGAACCCTAAATTGTATTTAATATTGAAACTTGCTATTTTATAATTTTTTAGCATTTCATGATTTTCTTTTGTTTTTCACGTACAGCCGATGGCGCTGTCAAGGCAAGCAACATCGAGGTAGCATGCATTTAGGTCTCAAAGTGCTTTTATATAAATAGTAGTAGTCAGTAGTTTGTAATAAATCTGCTAGACGTCGCCCCTAAATGTCACAAAATATTACGCACACATAAACAAGAATCTCAATTTTTGTCGTATTTTAAATGCTGTTTTTCTCGTAAATTATTATACATTATTATGTTAAATTCAACATGAGAGCACAATTACTTCATAAGAATTGGAAATTCGATTTTATTATGAGAATCATTAACGAAGTTTAGAGCATTGCTGTAGAACAAAATGTATGGACAGCCAAAGCTTGGCTTTCACCTTAATAGAAACCAGTGTGCTTAGTGCTAGATTTTATTCGCATGTGAACGCGTTAACATTAACTCAGTATGGAATTGATTCAACGCCACCTGGTGACAACTAGGTGGCAATGCTTCAATTACATACTAATCTGGTCAAAACGAATAAAACTTGTACTACGCATACAGATGTCACCTTTCAAACGATCCGATAGTTCTATTTGATATGTTATGTAGGATCCGTCTCGAAGGACCAATTATTATCCTCAGCTCGGATGATAAAACAGTAGTTTGTTAATAGGGATGATGATTGGGTAAAAAATAAAATAAATGATGCTATTTAAATAATGAAACATAATAATTGAATATCACTTTAATTGATCAATTTTGTTTATAACATGGTTTACTATTTTTTTGTTCTAATTAAAGTATAATGGGAATGCTTTTTGACTCCATTAAAAGTGACGTCACTGTTGAGTACTGTCCCATATAAATTATTGTTTTTGACATTTAGTAAAAAGTATCTAATTTGATTTGTTGTCATCTACCCTATTTGTATTAAAAATACAAAATATTGAATGGTTGCTTTGGCTCGGTAGGTGGCGCCACATGCCTATAATATCGTATGTTTCCAGGCCGCTGATCAAACTGGTAGACCGGTTGCTATTAGTGGGCATGATGAGAGATGAGGACGTGGGGAAAATGCTCATCATGATCAACCCGGAGACCTGGGACCCAACCTTTGATAAAGGTTTGTTTCGTTTACAATTTTTATTCAATTCGATTTTTTGTTTGTTTGTAGTATCTTTTTTATTTTATTTTATAAAGGAATAACAAACAATTACATATTGTATGATAACAAATTACATTGGTTATAAAGTACTAGTAATAATTACGTAACCCACTACGTTATTCACAGGTTAATTAAAAAAGAAGTTCCAAATTATTACCACTAGAGGATGTAGGACAAAGACAAAATATTATTGTACTAACATAAATAAAAAGGTAAATTATACAATTGCCGACTTATCCCATGAAGGGATCTCTTCCAGTCAACCAACAATATTTGATTTTCACACAAATCTTGCACAAATTTAAAAAAAAAACTAAAAGGCAAAATTATATTAAATAAGTTATTCAAATGATGACATTATTGAATGTCTACTCAGTTATTTTATTACACAAAAGAATCTGCCGTTTCAATGACTGACAGACAACGCACAGCCTAAACTACTGGGCGTAGGAAGCTGAAATTTGGCATGTAGGTTCCTTATAGTGTAAGGGAGCACTAAGAGAGGATTTCTCGAAATTCCCTCGGGAACAAACTCCCGGGCCAATGCTTCTTCTTCTTATCGAGTGTGTTATTACTAACACTGGTGTCAGATTTTATTCAAGTCGCTTAAAGGCATCTGACACGACTTAGGATTACCGCCATCTAGTGGCAGTAGCCGTATACACACTAGTAAACTTAGTCAGCCAATGTGTAGGTTTCCTCACGATGTTTACCTTCACCGGAAGCAGATGGTGGTCTATGAGAAAACTACCATATATGAGTCAGATTGGTCTACAAACTCATGCGACACGGGTAGTATTTGAACCCGGGTCCTACTCGACCTCAGACGGGTGTCATTACCACTTGGCCACCACCGCTTCAAAATGCCAATGCTAGTATCCCCTAATTTCGCAGAGGGCAAAGACGAGCACCGCAAGGGTCTACTTCACATGAAAATGGCGGAGGGTGCCAAGCTTCAGATGTGCTACCTGCTACAGCATCTCAACGACATCCAACTGAGACACAGGGTAGAAGCCATCATAGCCTTCGCTCATGACTTTGTCGGTGACTTGCAGACTGACCAATTGAGGTTTGTATTAGATAGTTTTGTCCTAAAAGTAGTTGGCTACTTAATTTCATTGTCATTGAGTTGTGTAGCTGTATATGTGCTACTGCTACCTGCTACAGCATCTGAACGACATCCAACTGAGACACAGAGTGGAGGCCATCATAGCCTTCGCTCATGACTTCGTCGGTGACTTGCAGACTGACCAATTGAGGTTTGTATTTTTACACGACTGACCAAAAAAGAGTGTTATGTATTCAGGGTCCATGTATGTATATAGTAATTTTGTATGTATGTGAGATTCTTTATTTCATCATAAATTCTGCACGGATTAACAGATTTTGATACGAGTAGTATTTTAAGATTCCTTGTATTTCTCCGAGTGACATAGACTAAGAATAATTAGCTTGTTTAGTTCGTACTTATGGGGCATTTAACTGTACATCACAACCAGACATCTTGATCTTCCACCGTACTAACCAGGATAATGAAGGTACCTGGACTTCGTCGGTGACGTACAGACCAATTGAGGTTTGTATTAGTTTGTTTTGTCCTAAAAGTAGTTGGCTACTTATAACTGTCACTCTTTCATTATCATTGAGTGGTGTAGCTGTAGATATGCTACCTGCTACAGCATTTAAACGACATCCAACTGAGACACAGAGTGGAGGCCATATTGACACACACGGAGACGAAAAAAAACTTACATAAATATGTCCACCAACCACTGTTAAAGTGACTTACTATGTACTTAGATGCCCATAATGTTTGCAGACGTTACATAGAGATCAAGCAGTCGGACCTGCCGAGCGCCGTGGCCGCCAAAAAGACCAGAGAATACCGCTGTCCGCCGAGAGAGCAGATGAACGCCATTCTCAGTAAGTTTTTTTTTTATTTGAAGATTAGTACATGGTCGATAAATACAAGGTCGTACATAACCCAAACAATATTTACCACTAACTTACACTTGAAAGTTGAGAAATTATAAATATGTAAGGAATAGATACTACATATTTTAACAAAAAACACTGAAAAAGAAAGCAAGTTAATATGGCTACAAAAAGCTTATAAAGGTGAAGGTGATGCAAGTATGGACAATAGATAATTTAGTAATCGGACATATAGTATGACTTGCTGTGCCCACGGCTTCACCCACGTGAGAAAGCAAAATATATCTTGTTTTCACACTAATATTATAAAGAGAAAGTGTTTGTAAGTTTGGGAGTTTATTTATTGTAGGGGTAATCTGGGGAAGTAACCGATTTCAAAAATTATTTTACAAATAGAAAGCTACATTATGCCCGAGTGATATATAGGCTACAATTTATGTGTGTGCGTGCAAAGACGGGGCGGGGCGCTAGTTTTTTTATAGGCTTTGTTTATATTTTTTTTACACAAACATCAGAAAACGACTCACTTTCTTAATTTTATTAAATAAGACCCACTTTCTATTTTTGATTTGACAACGCCGTATAATTAGTACTTGTAACTGATCTAACGAGGGTTGTCGTATTTACGCTCACTAGTTGGCGTTACTAGCGAGTATGGTCATGTCAATGGTACAATTACTGTCATTGGAATTTGACACTGACATTGACAGCATTGTACCATTTGACATCTGTCTGTCAAATCTGCCGTCCGTCACTTGTAGGTGATCCATCGATTGTGGATTAGTTTTATGCACCTTCACAAGAACTCATTTAATCCCAACTAATATTATAAATGCGAAAATGAGGTTGTTTATTTGTTTGTTACCTCATAACTCTTTATCTACTTAACCAATCATTTTGAAATTTCGCATAGACATAGTTAGAAGCACTGAGCAGGACCTATGTCCTGCTTATAGTACTTTCATCCCGGGAAAAGCACTGTTCTCGTGCGGAACACGCGTGTCCGCGTGGAGATCACGCGGGCAAAAGCTAGTTCTCGATATTTGGCCTCTTCTCCACTTGCGCTTTGGAGGCGGTAGAAACCTTAGCTTTAAGTAATTTTCTGACGTCAACGTCAACAAAAGTGCTATTTTTATGCCCATTTAAATAAAATTAATTTCATTTCCAGGTTTCAAGCACATGGAGGAGACGGAGGACAAGGAGAACTGGCCGTGCGGCGAGGACCTGATCCTGCGCATGAACGGCTTCCACGCCGGCCTCATGTCGCACGTGTCTCTCACAGCGCTGCAGGAGCCCGAGGGAGATGTGAGTCTCTTATTGACAGGTCTCGAGTTCATGGAGGAGACAAGACAAGGAGAACTGGCCGTGCGGCGAGGACCTGATCCTGCGCATGAACGGCTTCCACGCCGGCCTCATGTCGCACGTGTCTCTCACAGCGCTGCAGGAGCCCGAGGGAGATGTGAGTCTCTTATTGACAGGTCTCGAGTTCATGGAGGAGACAAGACAAGGAGAACTGGCCGTGCGGCGAGGACCTGATCCTGCGCATGAACGGCTTCCACGCCGGCCTCATGTCGCACGTGTCTCTCACAGCGCTGCAGGAGCCCGAGGGAGATGTGAGTCTCTTATTGACAGGTCTCGAGTTCATGGAGGAGACAAGACAAGGAGAACTGGCCGTGCGGCGAGGACCTGATCCTGCGCATGAACGGCTTCCACGCCGGCCTCATGTCGCACGTGTCTCTCACAGCGCTGCAGGAGCCCGAGGGAGATGTGAGTCTCTTATTGACAGGTCTCGAGTTCATGGAGGAGACAAGACAAGGAGAACTGGCCGTGCGGCGAGGACCTGATCCTGCGCATGAACGGCTTCCACGCCGGCCTCATGTCGCACGTGTCTCTCACAGCGCTGCAGGAGCCCGAGGGAGATGTGAGTCTCTTATTGACAGGTCTCGAGTTCATGGAGGAGACAAGACAAGGAGAACTGGCCGTGCGGCGAGGACCTGATCCTGCGCATGAACGGCTTCCACGCCGGCCTCATGTCGCACGTGTCTCTCACAGCGCTGCAGGAGCCCGAGGGAGATGTGAGTCTCTTATTGACAGGTCTCGAGTTCATGGAGGAGACAAGACAAGGAGAACTGGCCGTGCGGCGAGGACCTGATCCTGCGCATGAACGGCTTCCACGCCGGCCTCATGTCGCACGTGTCTCTCACAGCGCTGCAGGAGCCCGAGGGAGATGTGAGTCTCTTATTGACAGGTCTCGAGTTCATGGAGGAGACAAGACAAGGAGAACTGGCCGTGCGGCGAGGACCTGATCCTGCGCATGAACGGCTTCCACGCCGGCCTCATGTCGCACGTGTCTCTCACAGCGCTGCAGGAGCCCGAGGGAGATGTGAGTCTCTTATTGACAGGTCTCGAGTTCATGGAGGAGACAAGACAAGGAGAACTGGCCGTGCGGCGAGGACCTGATCCTGCGCATGAACGGCTTCCACGCCGGCCTCATGTCGCACGTGTCTCTCACAGCGCTGCAGGAGCCCGAGGGAGATGTGAGTCTCTTATTGACAGGTCTCGAGTTCATGGAGGAGACAAGACAAGGAGAACTGGCCGTGCGGCGAGGACCTGATCCTGCGCATGAACGGCTTCCACGCCGGCCTCATGTCGCACGTGTCTCTCACAGCGCTGCAGGAGCCCGAGGGAGATGTGAGTCTCTTATTGACAGGTCTCGAGTTCATGGAGGAGACAAGACAAGGAGAACTGGCCGTGCGGCGAGGACCTGATCCTGCGCATGAACGGCTTCCACGCCGGCCTCATGTCGCACGTGTCTCTCACAGCGCTGCAGGAGCCCGAGGGAGATGTGAGTCTCTTATTGACAGGTCTCGAGTTCATGGAGCTCAATAGCAGTGATAATTTTCCTTTTAAATTCATTATATTTGCTAGTTATTACATTGTTTTTCATGTATCCACCCTCCACCATTTTCCTGTTCGAGATGGGGTGGGGACAGTTGACTTTAAAAAAAATGTTCTTCAGACACTCATAATATTAGATTAGATTTTTTAAAGACCTATGAAATGATACCCCACACAATGATCGAGAGAAAAAAAACATCCCCCCTTTAGGGGTAGAAGAGGCCCCTAAAATAAAAAATATTCTACAGTTCGCTCCGCGTAGTAAATATGTATATCTGTACCAAATTACAGTTTTCTTAGTCTCTGAGCTAAACCGCAGAGAGACGGACGGACGGACAAACATGACGAAACTATAAAGATTCCTTGTTTACTTCGGAACCCTAAAAACACGACTGACAACTCACATAGCCTACGTCGTCACTCGGAGGAATGCAAGGAATCTAACAATACCTCTCACATCAAAATCTGTCACCGTTATTAAAAAAAACATTGGGACCGCGTGGTGGATCATGGCTCCTCCTTATCCATCCATAGGGAAGGCCAGTGCCCCAGCAGTGGGGATAATAAAATGGCTTTTTATGATGATGACTTTCGGTGCATTGAGTAACGCCGAAAATCGCATAATATATTTTCTTTATTTTTTGCCGCAGGAATCCGCTGAGCCTGAAGCCAAACCTGGAGCCTTAGGAAAGATTTACAACATTATAAATACCGTCAAAGAGTTGGATGAAGAACCCAAAGTGAGTAATTTTATCAATCAATATCGGTAGGTACATAAAATTCTTCCGTTACTGACTGAGTGACTGACAGACAACGCACAGCCAAAACAACTGGTGAAGGAAGCTGAAATTTGGCATGAAGGTTCCTTAGGGAATTCCCAAACTAAAAAATACTAAACCATGTAGGTAATAAATAAAATTTATCAATTAATGAGACATTCAGTGATTTTTTCGTATTTTCGTTATTTTAATACATTTATACATTGTATTTTTGACCCAATCATCATCTAAGTACATTATTGCAGGCCATAGAAGAGCCTCCAAGAAAAACGCCAGAGGAGAAATTCCGTAAAGTGCTTATTTCGACCATCGTGGGTTGGGCCGAGGAGTCGCAGATCGAAACGCCTAAACTGGTCAGGGAGATGTTCAGGTGATTGTTATCTTTTCAAGGCTTAGTATGTCCACTGCTGGGCATAGGTCTCTCATAGATTTCTATATAGTTACTATGTAGTGATTTCTATATAGTGACTATGTACCTACATTTTCATCTTTATTATCACGCTTATACGTGTCGACGTATGTATGTAACTACGGTTGACGTAAAATAATTAAAAATTTGGTGAAATAATTTTAATTTTATTTCTGTAGACTTTTTGACGAAGCATGTTGCGGATATTTTTCTGTAGTCTTTTTGACGAAGCTTGTTGCGGATATTTTTCTGTGGACATTTTTTTTTTGACGTGAAACGTCTTTAAAATCAGCGCCATACGGGTACCATGCCTGGATTTCAGACCGTAACGAAATGGGATATATCGTCTCACTTTAATAACTTCAAAACTATTAGTCTTAGAAACATGAATCTAGTATCATTATTTAGCTTATATAGTCAGTTTGGTGTTAAGACCTTGAGATAAGGTTGGAGCCCTACGGGAGGGGCGGGGGGAGCCGCCGCGTGAAATTACGAAAAACGCCGTTTTGAAAATTTCAATTTAGTATTACTCATGACTCATTAGTGATAGAGCGATGATTTTTTCGTTCACTTATAGATATTATAGAGAACTATTGATTAAATTAAAAATAAAAGTAATTTGAATAATATTTGTACTTCAAAATAACCAAAAAGAATTTAAAAAAAATAAAAAATTACGTTTTGAGCCACAGCCCGAGCAAAACCCAGGATGAAATATAAGTCACACCTATCATCGAAAAGAGGAAGTTCTAGGCTACACACTGGTATACAAATATCCAATATCGGTCGAGCGAAGCAGATTTGACAGCGTTTTAACACTATCAAGACGAAACGGAATTTACTTTTCTTTCAGGGAAAGTAACCTTAATCCTGAAGACATTAATTTTTTATTTAAAGAAACATTCCTTCATTTAAAAATAATCAAATCTGCATTCAAAGTTTTTAAAAATTAATTTGCCACGCCCGGGAATCGAACTGGCTACAATACAAAAAAAATAACACCTGGATTTTTATGGAATCAATCGATGGAGTTAATCAAAAGGATCAAATCTTTCTAACAAACATTATAAATTAAATTAAAGGAAAATGGGGAAAACTAAACCTAATAGTAGTTTTTTGTCATTTAATTACGAATATAGGTAAATTACAAATCCCATTTGACCAACCCAATTAGACAACCGGCATATCTACACTAGACGAATGCAGGTCGTTTTGCCTGGCTTGGTGTTATAATAATTTATATATATTGGCCCGCCTTAGCACAGATGAAAATGTTAAATAGGTACACTTTATTGAAGAAGTTGCCTACCTAAAATTGAAAACCGCATCAAAATCCGACCAACTAATATACACAAAATAATATTAAATTATATAAGCACCTAATTATGTAGGTACCTAATCCTTCCCCATGATTTGTCTATTAATGAAAAGTTGAAGCTGAAGTTCAGTAGTTTTTAAGTTTATCGGGAAGACATATAGGCGGCGCCGCCGGCCGTCGCCCCGCCGCCGCGGGAACTTACATTTATTTATTATTTTTTTATTTAATAGCCATCAATATCCCAGTACTGGGCAAATGCCTTTCTCTCCTTCTTCCAAGACTCTCGATTGGAACTTTTTATTTATTTACTATTTACTACATGAGGACGCCAGCGCGAGCACCAGACGGGTGATCAGTCCACTTATGCTGGGACCATTTCACCCGATTCCCCGAGACCCGTATAGGGTTTTGAGTTACCTGGTAACTTACGTTGGTGGCGACCCACTGAATCTACCTGTTACTTTGCAGAATTTTAATAACTGCCCTATTGTAATGTCTCTCAGATCATTTTCAGATAGGGCGTCTGAGCCCATTACTTCTCTCCTCGCAGCAGCGTAAGCGGGACACTCTGTTACTACATGAAAGCTAGTTTCCTCTTCTTCCAGGCAGCTGGGACAGATAGGATCTCTTTGCTTAATCACTGTCAAGTGTCTATTTAGTTAGCAGTGTCCTGTGAGGATTCCTATGATGATTCCAACGTTATTCCTACTCAATTTAAGTAGATGTTTTGATTTCTTTTGGTCTGCTGCTTTGATGAAGATTTTAAATTGTCTTAGACTTCTAGTTCTTCTCCATCTTCTTTGGATTCAACTTTCATTCTATGCTTGATGACGCCTTTCGTTATCCCATAAGCTATGGGAAGTCTGGGTTCAAGTCCCACGAAAGTTTCATTTGCTCCTTTCATAGCAAGTTCGTCTGCTCTTTCGATTAGAACTTACATAGTATTATAATATTATGTTCTTAATTATAAAGTGACGGTAACCGCGCCGCTAGGAGACAGCATCGAAAACATCCTCCTGGAGAGCTCCTGCTATTATTGTGGCAACGAGATAGATTTGTGTTTATTATTTATTCGTTATTTTAGAGGGGGTACCATAGCTTAACAAACAACTTCAAACTTGAACAACATCGACTCCGCGAGCATTGCTACCGAAGATGTACTTATTGCAATGGACGTAACAGGCAAAGATATACATACAACCCATACAAATGTGGAATCCGTTTAGTGAACTGGGGAACTTGAACAGTAGTCGAAGTGATGTTATGCAAAATCATTGGCGATGGCGGATAATCGCTTCAAAACTATATTCGAAGAAAATCCGTTTGTGTTATCTTGCAATGTTTGTGATCGACTTTGGTTCGAGAGAGATTTAAAGTAAGTAAAAGACCACAACATTTATTTCCTTAATACAAAATTTCCCGGTGAACATGTAGGGGATTTCGCTTATGTTTGTAGACATTTAAAACTTCATATCTTTTAGTTTTGGTAAATAATATTTAGCGAACGATGTATTTTGTCATAAGATATTTTATTTTGCCATGTTTTACCAATTGAAGTCTTTGTTAAGTAATTTGTTTGTAAAATCAATATTTATCTAGTAATTTGTTTGTAAAATAATCGCTTTATAAAAAAGGATTAGTTTGTACACCCAGATGTTTTTAAAATGTGTAGTTTATAAAAAACATTGTTTTTGAAAAAAATATTTTGTAAAGCGTGGGTGCACCATCTTTATTGTATCATCTTGAGTATATATATATACCTACAAGAAAATCACAAATAAATTATCACATCAAACCAAAAACAGCCTTATCCACATGCAATTTATTTTAAGTGTTATGTTTTTAATTTACATGTTTGTATAGAATACAAGGTGTATGTTTGTATAGATAAATCGAAATAGACTATTTTGTTTTCTTTCAATCTAATCTTTAAAAGCGACTCGCTGACATAGATGTTTCACGTTAAAACCAACGGCCGTGTCCACGACACAGCCCCACCTAATTTTTTATTTATTTATCAAATAAAAGTACATATTCAATTTAAGTCGTAAATAATAACATATAAACCATGAGGTTTGTTTTTATGTTACGTCACAGAATTAATATAAGTACTACGTAGTTACGTGTAAGTTTACATCTTTCCTATAAAATAACTTAATACTATATCAATACCTACTTAGGAACTAGATGAGTCTAAATTATTTAGAAAATAATTCTTTACTGTGATTTTGATATTTTTTGGGTGTATTATATTGCGCAACTCGGGAGGTAGTTTGTTTATAAAACGAGGTATTACTTAAGTAAGTAGATGTCCGCTCCCCGTACGCGTTATTGTTTTGACGAAGCATGTTGCGGATACTTTTTGTATTTTAATTTTAAATTTAATTTTGGGTAGGTACATGTTAACTGCACATTTTTTTGTCATCTTTATGCTCATTTTTTGTAAATAAATGACTTGTAAATTAATATGTAAAAAATCTAAGAAGCTAAATTTCTTTCGCTTTTAATTCATGTTTCTTCATAAAATTTGGCAATTATATTTAGATTTGATGAAAATACTATATGGCACTACTAAGCTGGTCTGACGATGGAGCTCGACGCTAGGAGACCATAGAATGCTATTTTGTAAAGATGTGGAATAAACTTATAATAATAAACTCATTTATTCTTCTAGTCTCCTAGTCCGCCAATACGACGCCATAGGCGAACTCATACGCGCTTTAGAGAAGACATACGTCATCAACGCTAAAACAAAGCTGGATGTAGCTGAGATGTGGGTCGGGTTGAGTCAGATCAGAGCTTTATTGCCTGTACAGATGAGCCAAGAGGAGGAAGAGTTGATGAGGAAGAGATTGTGGTAAGTAAGCTATTTAGTTTAAATAGATATAGTTGGTTGATTCTTAGGCCAAACTGGACCTAGGTAAAATGTGGGTGCGGTTAAGTCAGATCAGAGCCTTACTCCCTGTACATATGAGTCAAGAGGAAGAAGAGTTGATGAGGAAGAGATTGTGGTCAGTAACCTATTTTTATTTAGTTATATCGATAAATAGATATATTTGGTTCATGCTTAGACCAAACTGGATTTAGCTGAAATGTGTGTCGGGTTGGGTCAGATCAGAGCCTTACTCACTGTGCAGGTGAGTCAAGAGAAGAAGAGTTGATAAGGAAGAGATTGTGGTAAGTAACCTATTTAGTTTAAAGAGACATATTTGGTTGATGCTTAGACCAACCTGGATCTAGCTGAAATGTGGGTCGGGTTGAGTCAAATCAGAGCCTTACTGGCTGTACAGATGAGTCAAGAGGAGGAAGAGTTGATGAGGAAGAGATTGTGGTAAGTAACCTGTTTTGGTTATATTGATAAACAGACACATTTGGTTGATGCTTAGACAAAATTGGACGTCGGCGTCGCTGAGATATGGATCGGGTTGAGTCAGATCAGAGCGTTATGCACAAATGAGTCGGAAGGAAGAGTTTGTGAGGAAGATATTGTGGTTAGTAACCTATTTAGTTATATCGATAAATAGAAAATTTAGGGGTTCCCTCGATAAAAGCAATCGGAATTGAACAAAAGTTCTATTTAGTTTCCAAGATTTGCATAGCATTGCGAGTTAATTGAAAGCTTGTGAAATACGAATATAATACATAATTCCATTTTTTCAGGAAACTCGTCAACAACCATACATTCTTCCAGCATCCTGATTTAATTCGGTGAGATTTTTTATTTAAATTTACTATTTAGGCATGGTTTCTTA
Source organism: Ephestia elutella (assembly GCA_018467065.1). NCBI lineage: Eukaryota > Metazoa > Arthropoda > Insecta > Lepidoptera > Pyralidae > Ephestia > Ephestia elutella. The sequence continues at coordinate 7,811,547 of CM031594.1, forward strand.
TTAGCTTGTTACTGGCTAGATTGTAATAATTTTAACATACTTATATAGTATGTTATGAACAACAAAAAAAATAAAATAGGCATGGTACCAGCCTAGGACTGCGACCAGGCCCTTGTTTCTACAAATTACAAACGTAGATGTCGTGCCTCAGTTGTGTCTCAAAAGCCAAAGAAATCGTAATAAAACATAGAAGTCTTACAGAGATCTTGTCACTTTATTTCAATTTCTTTGGCTCTTGGGACACATTTGAGACGCTAAATCGACGTTTGTAATTAGTGGAATCGGCCCTCAATAGGTAAACCATCAGCCCGCTGGTCAGATCACATTGTTTGGATAACGGGAAAGATGGATGAGACTGACACAGGACTAAGAAGTGGTGCTAAAAAAAGTGAGGCCTATACCCAGCAGTGGGTTGATGTGGGCTGAATATGATGATGATGAGACCTGATAGTTCTTTCCATTCGACCCAGGACGGAAGGTAGCTTATATCCAGCAATAAATGTTAGCTGATGATAATCACGGTTTGTCTCGTGTATTTTAGTAGCCATCGACGCAAATAGAAGATTTCATCAACACTTTCCTTTAGTCGTATTCTTCATGATTGAGGGTCGTGGTATCGAATATGAAACACACCTATCTTGGCTATGTTAATGAAATGGTTTGCCATTGCTTGCTCCATTTCACACACTAGCTGGTAATCATAAAATCAAAGTACAGGTTTCCAAACGATATTTTCCTTTACCGGAAGCAATTGGTGGTCGATATTTAACTAGATTGGCATATACTTACTAATATTATAAATCCGAAAGTGAGTTTGTATGATTGTTTATTTATTTGTTTCTTACATCTTTAAGCTTTATCTACTGAACCAATCTTCCTGAAATTTCGCATACACATAGAAGTACAGAGAAAGACATAGAGTACTTTTTATCCCTGAAAAAAGCATGGTTCCCGTGGATAATCACGCGGGCGTAGCCGCGGGAAAAAGCTAGTACATACCTCTCAATCTATCGCTGATTGACTAGAAGAGATCCCTTCATGGGATAAGTCCACCAGTGTATTACCTTTTTGTTATGTTCACTATTTATTCATAGTACAATAAACGGTTGAAGCGGTGGTAGCCAAGTGGTAGATAATGACACCCGCCTGTGGTCGGGTAGGATCCGGGTTCAAATCCTACCTGTGTCATACGAGTTTGTAGACTAATCTGAATCACGTATGGTAATTTTCTCATAGACCACCACCTGCTTCCGGTAAAGGAAAACATCGTGAGGAAACCTGCACATTAGCTCACTGTTTAGTTTACCAGTGTGTATACGGCTAGATACTGCCACTAGATGGCGGTAGTCGTAAATGTCATGTCAGATGCCTATAAGCGACTTGGATAAAATCTGACACCAGTGTTAGTAATAACACACTCGATAAGAAGATGAAGAAGTACAATAAAGATACTACAAACATACTTACATGAGCCCTGAAAACATACCACTCCTTTTATTGTCAGTCGTGTAAACAATAGTAGTGATTTATTTTTGGATTTTTGAGCATCTCAGATACAATTAGTAATACCTGGTCGCGGGTTCAAGTCCTGCTCGCATGGAATTTTTTCACCATATCTAATTTCTATGTGAGAGTACTTCTATTCTCCACTCATAGGCGATGGGCTAGCAACCTGTCACTATAGAGACTATTCAGCTAAGCGTGGCCATTGAGTCTCGCGACTCATGGTTCTGTCTACCCCGTAAGGGATAAAGACGTGATTCTATGTATGTATGAGTACTTCAATAGTGGTGTTCCCTTAGAGTGCTGCGCGTGCACGAGAACGTGATGGCCGTGATGATGAATACGCTAGGACGGCGTGCGCAGGCGCAGTCCGACGCCGCGCCCGCCAGCCCGCCCACTACGGAGGACAAGGAGAAGGTAGGGACCGTTGTATATAAGTGGTTTCATTCAACATAAGTTACTAACGTCAAACATTTTATCACACTTCCATACTAATATTATAAATGCGAAAGTTTGGATGTGAGTTTGTGAATTTGTGAGTTTGTGAGTTTGTGAGGATGTTTGTTACTCAATCACGCAAAATCTACTGGACGGATTTCGATGAAATTTGGTACAGAGGTAGATAATGACCTGGAATAGCACATAGGCTACTTTTTATCCCGGGAAAAAGCACTGTTCCCATGGGAAATTCACGCGGGCGAAGCCGCGGGCAAAAGCTAGTTTTATTATATTTATTTTATACATTCGGATAATCGACAGATAATTTAACGTAATAGTAACAAAATAGAAATTTTAAAGCCAATTACAGGTCTTAACAAATAATAATACAGTAGAAATTTAGAATTTTCGGGAACGTCTACAACATATGTAGATGGTCACAGAAACATTAACAGAAATGCTTCGGTAAGTACTTGTACTTACAGGCTACAAGTAACAGTATAAACAAAGGTGCAGAATATTATACAAAGTAAATAAAATAATGAATTGAATTAAAAGTTGTGAAAAGTACGTGAAATTGTTAACTCAATACTTAATATCAGAAAAAACCCATAGTAATGATAGGATTTTTTGTTGTTATCAAACAAACACTAGTTTCACATCTGTATTATGGGGTCTTTAATTGTTAGCTTTTGCTTCGTCTTAGGTTTTTTCCCCTTACCTTCAAAGGTCCTTACTTTAACCGTTTAACGGAAACTATTATGAAAAATTTTTAGTTGTTTTGATTCTACATTGTTATTTCAATCTGTCAGCGTCCAATTTTATATATGCAGAAGATAATAAATCTGTAAAATATTATTTTCATTGTCAACCTCTCTGCCTGCGTCTGTGTTTCCGCGCACATACAACCTGACTCTTTTCAAAACCAGAGTGAATAGGCTGCTTCTGGGTAAGCTCGCTACATCGTAGACCTCATCTCTGTCCTCGGGCAAGATTGTTGTTAAGAGCAAACCCATCTTTTATTTAAAATAAATTCGGTCAAGTGTGAGTCGGAGCTCACACTAACACACGTAGGGTTCCTTACCATCGAACAATATTAGTTCTAATCTTAACTAATATTTACAAATAAAATCATAATCATTTATTTCCACTTACACACATTTATAACTATTTTTAATGTTCCCAGGATACATCTCACGAAATGGTGGTGGCCTGCTGCCGCTTCCTGTGCTACTTCTGCCGCACTGGCCGCCAGAACCAGAAGGCCATGTTCGATCACTTTGACTTCTTGCTGGAGAACTCCAACATTCTGCTGTCTCGACCTTCGCTGAGGGGAAGTACTCCGCTGGATGTCGCTTACTCCAGTCTCATGGAGAACACTGAGCTGGCTTTGGCTTTGAGGTGAGATTCATGTTCGACATAACATTGAGGAGATACAAACTCCAACATTCTGCTGTCTCGACCTTCGCTTAGAGGCTCCACGCCGTTGCCCCATGGAGAACATTGAGCTGGCTTTGGCTTTGAGGTGAGATTCATGTTCGACATAACATTGAGGAGATACAAACTCCAACATTCTGCTGTCTCGACCTTCGCTTAGAGGCTCCACGCCGTTGCCCCATGGAGAACATTGAGCTGGCTTTGGCTTTGAGGTGAGATTCATGTTCGACATAACAGTGAGGAGATACAAACTCCAATATTCTGCTGCCTCGGCCTTCGCTGAGAGGAAGTACTCCGCTGGATATCGCTTATTCCAGCCTCATGGAGAACACTGAGCTGGCTTTGGCTTTGAGGTGAGATTCATGTTAGACAAAATATTGAGGGGATACAAACTCCAACATCTTGCTATTCCAGCCTTCGCTGAGAGGCTCCACGCCGTTAGATGTCGCTTACTCCAGCCTTATGGAGAACACTGAGTTGGCTTTGGCTTTGAGGTCAGATTCACTAGAGAAGAGATGGACAATACTATCAATAAAGAAGAGAGAGAGGAAGAACTCCAATTTTCTGCTGTCTCGGCCTTGGTTTTGGTTTTGAGGTGAGATTCATCTTGGGCATAGACTAAACATTAAAAAGATATAGAAAAGACTTGTTGACTACTTTGGTATTGAAGTTTTGACAGCATATATCAAGGACGTTACAGCGTGGGAGGAAAGAGCCGCCCCCCTCCCCTCCAGGGCGACGGTCCCCGTATTCACAAATGTTTTGATCTATAAACAGCATCGAGATCGAAATATATTATCTGATGATAGGACAGGCCATGAGTGGAAGAAAAAGAGGGAGGCCTTTGCCCAGCAGTGGGACACAACACCTACTGGCTAGTTAAAAAAAAAGGACAGGCCATATCCAGCTTAGTACTAGAATAGTCCACAAGCTATCACACGCAAATATTGGGTTCGGTTGTATCAAACTGGGCAACCACATCTAAACTACCACCTCCATATACATACGGAATACCAGGTGTAGTGTATGTGCAAAGTATTAATATCCCCACTCCCCTACCATAGAGCGAGGCGTCGTGCCGGAGCTCAGTCTATTCAGTACCGTCGTGACATACGGACCGGTGCCTATGTGCATGGAATGTTATAGTGAGTAGTGACTAGTTAGTAAGTACGGTGGATCATCAGTAAGTGCTGGTTGTGATGAACAGTTGCGTGCGAAGGCGACGTAACCTTTCCGTTATGTGTATGTATTTCTATTGACTTTCATCGAGTACACAACACCAGGGCTCAGGGACCCATTAAACTATTTAAAAAAATCTTGAATATAGACGAAACAGCAGCTTTTAAAAACTTACTCTTATCCGAATATGTTTCTTCCATCAGGGAGCACTACTTAGAAAAGATAGCCGTCTACTTGTCCCGTTGTGGTCTGCAAAGCAACTCGGAACTGGTGGAGAAGGGATACCCCGACCTCGGTTGGGACCCGGTGGAAGGCGAGAGATACTTGGACTTCCTGAGGTTCTGCGTTTGGGTGAGTTAGCACAATATACCTGCTTCCGGTGAAGGAAAACATCGTGAGGAAACCTGCACATTGGCTGTTTAGTTAACTAGTGTGTATACGGCTACTGCCACTAGATGGCAGTAGTCGTAAAGTCATGTCAGATGCCTTTAGGCGACTTGAATAAAATCTGACACCAGTGTTAGTAATAACACACTCGATAAGAAGAAGCACAATATAGCAAATATCTTCGGAATGTATAAGATATCAAGACATGCAAATACATATATATTTTTATGATTAATTTTTTTATAATTCTTGTTTTAAAGAATAAGAAATGAATGTATAGATGTTTGTTACTCTTTGACGCAAAAATTACTGGATAGATTTCGGTGAAATTTGGTACACGGGTAGAATGAAACCTGGTGCAACACATAAGGTACTTTTGCACTACTTACTGCGGAGCAGTGGGGCGTAGCTAGTCCTAACTAATATTATAAATGCGAAAGTGAGTTTGTTACCTCTTCACGCGTTATCGACTGAACCAATCTTGCTGAAATTTCGCATACACATAGTTAGAAGTACTGAGAAGGACATAGGGTACCTTTCAGCCCGGGAAAAAGCACTGTTCCCGTAGGAAATCCACGCGGGCGAATCGCGGGCAAAAGCTAGTATAGGTCTACCATGATCTGATGGCAAAAAAATAGTTTAAAAAATAGCGATTTTCATATGGCATTTTGCCATCAGATCCTGGTAAACCTATAATAACATAATTTGTTCTAACATCGCCAGGTAAACGGCGAAAGCGTAGAAGAAAATGCCAATCTAGTGATCCGGCTGCTGATCCGTCGGCCGGAGTGCCTCGGGCCGGCGCTGCGGGGGGAGGGGGAGGGGCTACTGAAGGCCATAGTAGATGCCAATAAGATGAGCGAGAGGATCGCTGATAGGAGGAAGCTGAGGGAGATGGAGCAACAGGGGGATGTTAACGTGAGTCACTTCAATTATTGTGTCAATGAAAGTAGGTGGATATAGGGGCAGAGGAAGGCCTAAAAAGAGATGTATGGATTGTGTTGGGGAGGATATGAAGGTATTGGGAGTGGATAAAACTATGGCTAAGGATAGAAAATTGTGGAGAGAAAGGACATTTTGTGCCGACCTCAGATGATGGAATAAGGTAAGGCAGATGATGATGACTAGTGGTTCTGTGAGAGTAGTAGACCTCGCGAGCCCTTACAACCACGAAATAACCGATATTTTACCATTTCCCTGGCTTAGCAAAGCCTTAAGAGGTATTTAACAAAAATAAACATGGGGGGCTAAAATATGTTTTGTAAGGCTAATAGGAGACGAAATATTTTTTTTTTTAATTTTTGTCTGTCTTTCTGTCTGTCTGTATATTTGCATTACGCAAAAACTGCTGGTCGAAATTTAAATGATTCAGGCCAATTCGAAAGAGATCTTTTTCCATCTTGACCCGACCGGGGATCGAACCCGGGGCCTCCGGTGGGATAGTCCGGTGGGATGATTTCTCCCACATTATTTTTGACTGTACATAATCTAATGTATGTATACAGATAATAAATAGCCTCTCTGGCATGTTAGGCGACAAGACTGTTTTATGAGTTTCTTTCGGCATTTCTTCTCAGCAGTGGTCATTTTGAAATGCTAATAGTTTAAAGCTTAAAGACATAATATACATATAATTAGTTTTCGACGTGAAAAAGAGCCTTTTTTGAAGGCAAAGTTTCAATAAAGAATTTCTGATTTCACAGTTTAGCCACCCTCTACCAGAATCGGACGACGATGAAGACTACATCGATACGGGTGCTGCGATATTGAACTTCTATTGCACTCTCGTAGATTTGCTTGGACGCTGCGCGCCTGATGCTGGGGTCATTGCTCTGGTGAGTCTAAACCTAAATTTTATCTAGAAATTAGACCTTCACAGATACTTTTTCATATATATTTTAAAATTACATCACACCAGCATCCCGCCCCGACTTCGCTCGGGAGGAACATACATTGTAGCCTATGTCACTCAGGTATAATGTACGTAGTTTTCTATTGGTGAAGGAATTTTTGAAATCGGTTCAGTAGTTCCGAAGATCACCCCCTAGAAACTAACTTACTATTATAAAATAATTTTAGTGTAATGGGATTTTGAATCTCAAAGCAAACTACTAGCATTTCGGATCAAGCACTGCCGATTGATACTATTGCACACTGGTACCCCTGCTTGGACGTTGCGCGCCTGATGCTGGGGTCATTGCACTGATGAGTTAGTCAAGTACTTTTTTTACACAACTGAACGAAAAAGGAGTGTTATGTTTTCAGGGTTCATGTGTGTAAGTTTCTTTATTCCATCATAAGTCCTGAACGGCTTAAAAGATTTTGATGAGTGAGGTATTTTCAGATTTCTTGCATACCTCAGAGTGATAGGCTATGTGAGTTGTTTTTTATTTTTTATTAATTAGCTTGTTTCTTCTACGTGTTTCGACCAATCATAGCGCGCCATATGAACAAACCTATCTGCTATTGGCTGACGCGTATGCGGCATGTCTACGATTCGCTGTCGCTGGCTTACGGAGTAAAGTCCAATCTCTTCGGAGTAAACGCATTATGAGAGAGAAAGCAAGAGTCCTGTTGTTTTTGGATTTTCTATCTTATGTAGAAGCTATAAGTTTGTTATTTCAATAATGTTTTCATTTGGTTTGAGCCAACGGTGGTTACGTATTCTGCGACTTTTAAACTCATGGTCTTACTTTGTGGAACCGTGGACCCCTTTTTTTATCGAGGTGAAAATGCCTTCGCATATTGTCTCACTTCTCGATAGAAGAGCAGTGAAACGGAATGCGGGACTTGGACCCACTAAAACACCCCGATGCCTCTATGTGCCAATACTGAAGAGGTGGGAAAGGTGGAGTTGCCACCAATCTTCCACACTCTCCAGTCACGAACTGATCTCTAAAACGTTTTGTTTCAGGGCAAGAATGAATCGTTGCGCGCGCGCGCCATCTTGCGGTCTCTAGTGCCTCTAGAGGACCTGCAGGGGGTACTAAGTCTAAGGTTCACACTCAACAACCCCGCCGCCGGCGAGGAAAGGCCCAAGTCTGGTTAGTACTAACCATGGAGCGTTGAAATCCATTGTGACCCTTTCTTAAAATGACCCTTTCTCAAAATGTCACTGCTCTAAAAAGACCTGTCTTTAACCGTTTTAGTAATTACTAGTGACCCGCTCCGGATTTGCACGGGTAGCTAATTGTTTAGCCTTATATCATCTTCTAAATAATTTTTGCTATTTTTTTTTTCCTATGTTCGTACAGACATAAGCCAATCACAATTATTTTATGACAACATCAACCCCCAACTTTTCCCTCGGCTTCGCGAAAAAAAAGGTCTTTTCCACAATCTTTAAGAAAGTTATAATTATTGTGCGAGTGAGTAGCATGAGTTAAAACCTCATGCCAAAATGACATTTTTCCAAAAAAATATTAAATATCTTTTGTGAAACTTATGAAATACCTACTATGTTCACAGATATGCCATCTGGCCTAATTCCTGGCCACAAACAAAGCGTGGGCTTATTCTTGGAGCGAGTGTACGGCATCGAGACACAAGAACTATTTTATAGATTGCTGGAAGAAGCCTTCTTACCGGACCTGAGAGCTGCCACCATGCTGGACAGGGTAACTAGATACAGTATCACGTCTTAGTGCCTTACGGGGTGGTCAGAGCTAAGAGTAGTGGGATTTGAAAGCCTCGTTTAGCTGGATAGAGGACTTTGGTGATAAGGAGATTAGTGAAAATGAACCTTACACTGCCACATATAAGGTTCATTTTCAAATATTTAAGAAATGAAAAATGAATCTTATTCCGATTCATCAATATATATCATGGCTGGCGTAGACAAAAGGAGGCTTATATCCAGCAGTGGGTCATTGAAAGCTGATAATGAGGACTCCAAAACGGTGCGGCGTGTCGAAAATTCGGAATGTTTTTTTAAAAGTTCGTACTTTAAGTTCTGTAGTTTTTATACGTATTATTCCATATTATTTAATATCTAATATCAGTGCCATATAGTAATGGTGTCATCAATAGTGTCAAAATTGCAATAGTCTCGAAAACATAGTAACACAAACAAAAAAATATACCTATGTCTGACAAAATAATCTGAAAGGATGTCTGAATTCGTGGTTAACGAATTTTTTTTATCAGAATGATGGCTGCGAATCCGACATGGCTCTGTCTATGAACCGCTATATCGGAAACTCGATCCTGCCTCTTCTTATCAAGCACGCATACTTCTACAACGAAGCGGAGAACTATGCCAGCCTTCTCGACGCCACTCTACACACTGTCTATAGGTAACTGTTTGTTTCTCTATGACCGCTACTTCGGTAACTCCGGTACTCTTTGGTTTGTCCTATTATATTTTTTCATTGGTTAGTAGACTAGGTCCAGAAGATACATTAAGATAAAATAGATGTATATAACATCAGTTCTATAAACATACAATAATGTTTGAAAATGAGGGAGTTATTAAGATTTTAATATTTCATGAAAAATATATGGTGTGAAAAGATCCTTCGATCTGCAATCTCTATAAGCTCGCAAGGTCTGTACAGCTCACAGAGCAACTAGTTTTAATAGTTCACTGCTCTAGATGTTAAGCTTTCTTAATCCCAGAACGTAATCCCACTTCTGAGGTTAAGAAAAAGGTTCAAACCTAACCTAACCACGACCTAGTAACGTGCGGAAGAGGGGCTCGGAACCTTGCCGTGGTTAGGTTAGGTTTGAACCTTTTCCTTAACCTTGGTGAGTGTAGCCATTAACTCGTGGATATCTTTTACCAGGTCCAAACCATTATAAGTAAAACTGTAAACTGGTACTGCAAATAAATATTTTTTATCTACGAAATTACTCCTAAAGATTGTCAGAAGCGAGAGGACTGATGTTTTACATATAAAACGACCTAAAACGATTGTATGAAAATAATGACGTAATTTATTCGTTACTAGCTTTTGCCCGCGGCTTCGCCCGCGTGAATTTCCCACGGGAACAGTGCTTTTTCCCGGGATAAAAAGTAGCCTATGTGCTATTCCAGGTCATTATCTACCTCTGTACCAAATTTCATCGAAATCCGTCCAGTAGATTTTGCGTGATTGAGTAACAAACATCCTCACAAACTCACAAATTCACAAACTCACAAATTCACAAACTCACATCCAAACATTCGCATTTATAATATTAGTATGGATTCAAATGACAGATAATATCACTGATAATTTATTCGTGGCCAATTCATCCGCGGATAATTTATTCACGAATAAATCATCCGCGGATGAATTTCCGCGGATAATTATTATTCGGAAGATTATTCAAATTAAAATTTATTCGAATAATGCCCATCTCTGGTAGACATTATTGTAGTGAAAGTATTGTATTGTAGTGTATTGTAGTGTAATTCCTGGCTCGTGCATTACTTCCTGGCCTAGTACTTCTCCATCAAATCCAAACTTACCGGCCTCTGTAGTAATGTACTATTTTTTTACAGGTTATCCAAAAACCGTATGCTGACCAAAGGTCAGCGTGAGGCCGTTTCAGATTTCCTCGTAGCTCTCACGTCCGCCATGCAGCCTTCCATGTTGCTGAAGCTGCTGAGGAAACTGACTGTTGATGTGTCGAGACTGTCCGAGTATACCACTGTAGCTTTGAGGGTGAGTGGAGTTTACAAGTGTTCCGGACTTCTTCGTAGCTCTCACGTCCATGCAGCCTTCCATGTTGCTGAAGCTGCTGAGGAAACTGACTGTTGATGTGTCGAGACTGTCCGAGTATACCACTGTAGCTTTGAGGGTGAGTGGAGTTTACAAGTGTTCCGGACTTCTTCGTAGCTCTCACGTCCATGCAGCCTTCCATGTTGCTGAAGCTGCTGAGGAAACTGACTGTTGATGTGTCGAGACTGTCCGAGTATACCACTGTAGCTTTGAGGGTGAGTGGAGTTTACAAGTGTTCCGGACTTCTTCGTAGCTCTCACGTCCATGCAGCCTTCCATGTTGCTGAAGCTGCTGAGGAAACTGACTGTTGATGTGTCGAGACTGTCCGAGTATACCACTGTAGCTTTGAGGGTGAGTGGAGTTTACAAGTGTTCCGGACTTCTTCGTAGCTCTCACGTCCATGCAGCCTTCCATGTTGCTGAAGCTGCTGAGGAAACTGACTGTTGATGTGTCGAGACTGTCCGAGTATACCACTGTAGCTTTGAGGGTGAGTGGAGTTTACAAGTGTTCCGGACTTCTTCGTAGCTCTCACGTCCATGCAGCCTTCCATGTTGCTGAAGCTGCTGAGGAAACTGACTGTTGATGTGTCGAGACTGTCCGAGTATACCACTGTAGCTTTGAGGGTGAGTGGAGTTTACAAGTGTTCCGGACTTCTTCGTAGCTCTCACGTCCATGCAGCCTTCCATGTTGCTGAAGCTGCTGAGGAAACTGACTGTTGATGTGTCGAGACTGTCCGAGTATACCACTGTAGCTTTGAGGGTGAGTGGAGTTTACAAGTGTTCCGGACTTCTTCGTAGCTCTCACGTCCATGCAGCCTTCCATGTTGCTGAAGCTGCTGAGGAAACTGACTGTTGATGTGTCGAGACTGTCCGAGTATACCACTGTAGCTTTGAGGGTGAGTGGAGTTTACAAGTGTTCCGGACTTCTTCGTAGCTCTCACGTCCATGCAGCCTTCCATGTTGCTGAAGCTGCTGAGGAAACTGACTGTTGATGTGTCGAGACTGTCCGAGTATACCACTGTTGCTTTGAGGGTGAGTGGAGTTTACAAGTGTTCCGGACTTCCTCGTAGCTCTCACGTCCACCATGCAGCCTTCCATGTTGCTGAAGCTGCTGAGGAAACTGACTGTTGATGTGTCGAGACTGTCCGAGTATACCACTGTTGCTTTGAGGGTGAGTGGAGTTTACAAGTGTTCCGGACTTCCTCGTAGCTCTCACGTCCATGCAGCCTTCCATGTTGCTGAAGCTGCTGAGGAAACTGACTGTTGATGTGTCGAGACTGTCCGAGTATACCACTGTTGCTTTGAGGGTGAGTGGAGTTTACAAGTGTTCCGGACTTCCTCGTAGCTCTCACGTCCACCATGCAGCCTTCCATGTTGCTGAAGCTGCTGAGGAAACTGACTGTTGATGTGTCGAGACTGTCCGAGTATACCACTGTTGCTTTGAGGGTGAGTGGAGTTTACAAGTGTTCCGGACTTCCTCGTAGCTCTCACGTCCACCATGCAGCCTTCCATGTTGCTGAAGCTGCTGAGGAAACTGACTGTTGATGTGTCGAGACTGTCCGAGTATACCACTGTCGCTTTGAGGGTGAGTGGAGTTTACAAGTGTTCCGGACTTCCTCGTAGCTCTCACGTCTGTTATTCAACCTTCTATGTTGCTGAGGAAACTGACTGTTGATGTGTCAAGACTGTCCGAGTATACCACTGTAGCTTTGAGGGTGAGTGGAGCTTACAAGTGTTCCGGACTTCCTCGTAGCTCTCACGTCTGTTATTCAACCTTCTATGTTGCTGAGGAAACTGACTGTTGATGTGTCAAGACTGTCCGAGTATACCACTGTTGCTTTGAGGGTGAGTGGAGTTTACAAGTGTTCCGGACTTCCTCGTAGCTCTCACGTCCATGCAGCCTTCCATGTTGCTGAAGCTGCTGAGGAAACTGACTGTTGATGTGTCGAGACTGTCCGAGTATACCACTGTTGCTTTGAGGGTGAGTGGAGTTTACAAGTGTTCCGGACTTCCTCGTAGCTCTCACGTCCACCATGCAGCCTTCCATGTTGCTGAAGCTGCTGAGGAAACTGACTGTTGATGTGTCGAGACTGTCCGAGTATACCACTGTTGCTTTGAGGGTGAGTGGAGTTTACAAGTGTTCCGGACTTCCTCGTAGCTCTCACGTCCACCATGCAGCCTTCCATGTTGCTGAAGCTGCTGAGGAAACTGACTGTTGATGTGTCGAGACTGTCCGAGTATACCACTGTCGCTTTGAGGGTGAGTGGAGTTTACAAGTGTTCCGGACTTCCTCGTAGCTCTCACGTCTGTTATTCAACCTTCTATGTTGCTGAGGAAACTGACTGTTGATGTGTCAAGACTGTCCGAGTATACCACTGTAGCTTTGAGGGTGAGTGGAGCTTACAAGTGTTCCGGACTTCCTCGTAGCTCTCACGTCTGTTATTCAACCTTCTATGTTGCTGAGGAAACTGACTGTTGATGTGTCAAGACTGTCCGAGTATACCACTGTTGCTTTGAGGGTGAGTGGAGTTTACAAGTGTTCCGGACTTCCGTAGCTCTCACGTCTGTACATTGGCCGACTGTTTAGTTTACCAGTGTGTATACGGCTTATGCCACTAGATGGCGGTAGTCGTAAAAGCCATGTCAGATGCCTTTAGGCGACTTGAATAAAATCTGACACCAGTGTTAGTAATAACACACTCGATAAGAAAGAAGACTGACTAATGATTACTTATTTCTGTTTATCCCGAATGAGAATGCTGTTAGCGTTGAGTCCGCCTTGTATACCATTGTATTATTTTGTTCTAATAAAGTTTAAATAAATAAATGATGATAATATTATTGCAGCTTCTAACTCTTCACTATGAGCGCTGCGCGAAATACTACGGCAGTACCTCCGGCCAAGGCATTTACGGAGCTTCATCTGATGAGGAGAAACGGCTAACTATGATGCTATTCTCAAACATATTCGATTCCTTGAGCAAAATGGATTACGAGCCTGAGTTGTTCGGCAAAGCCTTGCCGTGTCTCATTGCTATTGGTGAGTTTTTTTATACTCTTTTATGATTTTTTATATAGAATGCTAAGTTAGGTCAAGGAATGTATGGTACGTCATCTGAAGACGAGAAAGGCTAACTATGATGTTGTTTACAAACATATTCGATTCCTTGAAAAGATGGACTGTGGAAAATCAATGAATTATTGTAAAAAAAATAAAAGTCTTGTTTATTTTTGATATACAAAGATAGCATTTATTATAAAACTCGTAGGCATACTAACTAAACTACAGGATATCCTTACCACTACCTACCACAATCGTTAAGTGTTTGTATTATAGTTCACATATGTTTTCTGTTTCAGGATGTGCCTTGCCGCCAGACTATTCACTGTCGAAGAACTACGACGATGAGTTTTATGGAAAAGAAACACAATCTACAGGTAATTTATTTACAGAGACTTTGTCAGTTCTACAACGATTAGTTCCTTACATAACATACATAACTGTCTAAAATGTCTCAATCAATAGTCAAATTTTTGATGGTAAATTCTTTGAGTAATATGATTTTCAAATGATATATATATAACTGAGTAGTTTCGGAGTCCGCATTTCTTTTCAGCAGTGGTCGTTCCGAAATGCTAGTAGTTTGCAGCTGTGAGATTTATAATACGATATGATTATATAATTAGTTTTCGTCGTGAAAAAGTGCCTTCTTTGAAGGCCAAGTTTCAATTAAATAATTTGACTTTGACTTTGGGCTTGTACGATTTGAAAATAAGCAACGTTTATTATCTTGTTGAAGCAGTGGTGGTCGAGTGGCTAGCCCGCTTGGCACTGTAAAGGTCCCAGGTTCGAATCCTGCCCGTGCTATATGAATTTGTATACCAATCTGACTCACATGGTAGTTTTCATCGACCACCACTTGCATCCGGTGACGGAAAACATCGTGAGGAAACCTGCACTCTGGTAATTATCAGCTAGTGTGTGAAATGGAGAAGGCAATGGCAAACCATTCCATTAACATTGCCAAGAAAGTCGTTGTGTGTGGTTACATTCGACATAATGACCACTACCCTCAGTCATGAGGAATTACGTCTAAAGAAGGATATCTTACCCGTTATTTATTTCTGCGATCGCAGGCGGTCCAGACAACCCCCAATACGATCCTCAGCCCATCAACACATCGTCAGTAGCTCTCAACAACGATCTCAACACCATCGTACAGAAGTTCTCAGAGCACTACCACGACGCCTGGGCCTCCAGGTAACTACTACCTTGTGGTACCATAGTACCCGTTAGTACCACCAGATAACCTCCAATACGAACTTAGGGTCGTAAGTACGTACGTACGTAAAGTTAGCTTAGGTTCTTCAACACATTGTCAGTGGCTCTAAAAGATTCATGTACTTTATTGCACTCGCACTAAATGCCTACTTAACTCCTGAATTCTATCAGAAATCAAAAAATATTTATTTGCCAGTAGAAAAGATATGCACGCATGGATGCGGGCAGCGCCGGACCGGTCGTTATGGAAATCCTTGGGGGAGGCCTTTGTCCAGCAGTGGACGTCTTTCGGCTGAGAGAGAGAGAGAGAAAAGATAATACCACAATAATAGTTTCATGTCTTCAGTCAACAAGCAGACGAGCTAAATATATACCTTAACCGGGACCGACATGAAAATCACTGAAAATCAGCTTTAACGCTCTGCGTCATGGCAAATACTGACCCTACCCACCCTAATACCCTCTACCCACTATTCAGGTAAGCGTGGCCTTCGAGTCTCACGACTCTTGGCTCTGTCTACCCCGTAAGGAATAAAGACGTGATCCTATGTATGTATGATAGACCCTTTTATAGTATACAGGTATATTAATAAAATTGTGCCTTAATGTTTGTCCATAACTTATGTAAATGTCTACTGTACGCTACGAATATATATATTTAATTTCATTATTGTGCGATACCGTCAGTATCTTGACGATATCCCGGGTATAAATAGTAATTGGTACTTGTCTAAACATATACGAGTCTACATCTTCTTGAAAGGCCGGCAACACTCTTGTGATACCCCTGGTGTTGCAGTTGTATGGGCAGCGGTGATCGCTTACCATCAGGTGACCCGCTTACTCGTTTGCCGCCCTCTCCCTATGTTATGAAAAAAATGAAACGTTACGTCGCAAAATGTCCCCATGTCCCAAAATGGCCCTTTCGCAAATTGTCTTTCGCAATAGTAAAAAAAAAAATGCTATGGGGATTGTAGGGTCACTTTGGAAAGAGGGGGACATTTTGCGAAAGGGCCATTTTGCGAAAGGGACATTCTGCGAAAAGGCATTTTGCGAAAGGGACATTTTGAGAAAGGGACATTTTGCGACGTAACGAAATAAAATAATTATGAATGTTTTCAGGAAAATCGAGTTCGGCTGGGTGTACGCCGAATCTTGGTCTGACAGCCAGAAGTCGCATCCTAGGCTCAAACCGTACAACATGCTCAACGATTATGTAAGTGAATTATCCGATCTATCAGGAAATTATTTGAAAAGTATTTATTACAATAAAATATTTTTTTCCGTTACTGACTCTGACACTCAACGCACAGCCAAAACTACTGGGCGTAAGAAGCTGGAATTTGACATGTAGGTTCCTTAGGGAGTGTAGGAGAGTACTTATAGAGGATTTCCCGAAATTCCCACGGGAACAAAATTCTAATGCTAATTTTCAACCGACTTCCCAAAAAAGGAGGAGGTTATATGTTTCGATGTATGTATGTTTTTTTTATGTATGTTCGCCGATTTCTCCGCCAATTGTGGACTGATTTCCAAAATTGTTGTTTTATTCGTAATGGTGTATTCCCAAGTTGGTCCCATTTTAACCACGTCAGAATCTGTTCGGTAATTTTAAAGATACCTAACAAAATATAAAAATACCAACATTGCATTATAGAGCAAAAGCCCGCGACAGCATGCCCTTCCTTATTTTATTAAAACTCAATATTTTCTGTGTACGTCCCCAACATAGAAATAGGGATTAGCGACTATAAAAGTTGGATCATGATGACATAGGCAGATTATTTGTAGCAATAACATTTAAAGTGGTAGCTCAATTCCTCATAGTAAAGTTTTTAAAGATTTTATTCCTAATAATATTAGGAATCACGCCGATTATTTGTAGCAATAACATTTAAAGTGGTAGCTCAATTCCTCATAGTAAAGTTTTTAAAGATTTTATTCGTAATAATATTAGGAATCACGCCATCCATTACCAGGCAATTGGTGTAGATATAAACCACTGCTAGATATTGTAACTTTACTAAATTATAGTTATATTTGTTTTATTATAAAAACTGAATTTAATGTTACTTTGGGAGGCCCCAAGGGTGCTTTTTATCCTTGCTATAAAATATTACCTACATAAGCAACTAAGATCCAAATTTCAAACCTAGTCGATAATATTTTTTACCCGTATATACCACGCAGAAAAACATTCAGCAATTTGAAAATAATGAAGGTTTGGTCATCACAGGCTCTCGGTCTATTTATGTGCCAAAAATAATAGACAATTTGACATGTTCTGACATTTCAAATCAAACTAACATAAAAAAGTTTCAAATTCTTATTCTTTATTTTCGGCCAGTGAAAGAATTGTTTTAGTTTTTATTAAAGAAAATAGGTGTGGAAGTACTAAAATGATAAAATAAAACTTTTTTCCAAAAAAAATGAACCGACTTCCATCATAAAACTTAAAATCATGAAATAACAATAAAGAAAAATGTATAAGCATACTACCTACTGAATGAGGTGAAGTCGATGCCAAGTTAAAATTGTGTGGTGCTAAATTAATATTAGAATCATGTATAAAAATGCCTAGCTGAGCAGTTACATAAAATTCTTACTCCTGCACTTGGCACCGACTTCACCTCATTCAGTAGGTAGTATGCTTATACATTTTTCTTTATTGTTATTTCATGATTTTAAGTTTTATGTTGGAAGTCGGTTCATTTTTTTTGGAAAAAAGTTTTATTATAAAACATAGTAGTAGGCTCATCTTGCAGAGTCTATCATCATCTATTCTATTTTTTATTTCCTTAAGCGTTTTCAATAGTTTTTTTTTTTTTTACACGCTAGTAATAATAACTGAAATAACATCTAAATGTATATATGGCGTTTATCCGAATTATTTTATTTATCTTTTTTTACATTAGGCATCCTTAAATAAATGCTTTGCCTTTCAATTTTTATGTAAAACATTATTGCTGCAGCTTTGCAGTAAAATCGACTCGAAAGCCGTGACGAAAAATGGCATAATATCTAATCGTGCCACAATGTTCTTTTGTTTTCGATATGCCAAGCATCTCATGACAGCTAACTTTCTTTTTATTCCTTTTGTGCACAGTACTTTTTGTTGAAATTTTTTGAAAATAAATCAAATATTAGTTCAAACCTAAACATTCTAAAGTAAATCATTTATTAACCACGAAAGTAATTTCCTAAAACGTCTAGTTTAATTTATATTGATATAAAATTATAAAAAGACATGGTAAGATTGTTTACATAATAGGACAATTATGAATAAATTGACCATACAAAATCTTGGAGTAGTAATATATTTAGGGATTCTGCATTTTCAGGAAAAGGAGCGCTACAAGGAACCAGTACGGGAGTCTCTCAAGGCTCTCCTCGCCATCGGCTGGTCGGTGGAACACTCCGAGGTGGACATTCCCAGTACCAATCGCAGCTCCATGCGGCGCCAGTCCAAGTCTGTAAGTCATAGGCTGTAGCGGAGATGACTCCAAGTCTGTAAGTCATAGGCTGTAGCGGAGATGACTCCAAGTCTGTAAGTCATAGGCTGTAGCGGAGATGACTCCAAGTCTGTAAGTCATAGGCTGTAGCGGAGATGACCATACTTTGCGCCTCCAAGTCTGTAAGTCATAGGCTGTAGCGGAGATGACCATACTTTGCGCCTCCAAGTCTGTAAGTCATAGGCTGTAGCGGAGATGACCATACTTTGCGCCTCCAAGTCTGTAAGTCATAGGCTGTAGCGGAGATGACCATACTTTGCGCCTCCAAGTCTGTAAGTCATAGGATGTAGCTGAGATGACCATACTTTGCGCCTCCAAGTCTGTAAGTCATAGGATGTAGCGGAGATGACCATACATTGCGCCTCCAAGTCTGTAAGTCATAGGCTGTAGCGGAGATGACCATACTTTGCGCCTCCAAGTCTGTAAGTCATAGGATGTAGCTGAGATGACCATACTTTGCGCCTCCAAGTCTGTAAGTCATAGGCTGTAGCGGAGATGACCATACTTTGCGCCTCCAAGTCTGTAAGTCATAGGCTGTAGCGGAGATGACTATACTTTGCGCCTCCAAGTTTGTAAGTCATAGGCTGTAGCGGGCATGATCACGGTTACCACTCGCGTCTTAAAGGCGCGTGAACAACATACACTTAAATCGTAGACCAATCAGATACAGAAATTCCTCAAGGCTCTACTCGCTATCGGCTGGTCGGTGGAACAATCGGAAGTGGACATTCCCAACACCAATCGTAGATTTATAGGTTTTTTAAACATTAGCAAAATTTTAACAATATATTCTGTACATGGGATACAAATTCAACAAAAAATATTCGACAATTGCATAAAAAATTTATCATTTTTTGACGATTTCTTACTAGTATATTCATTCTAGATTTTAATGTATGGAAAATTTGGCGAAATTATTTATCATGCTTTATTGTACATATCTATGTTATGCCTCTGTATGAGTACATTAAAAAACACTACCTGATTTTTAGTAAACTTTGACGCACCATAGCTTTGAAACTATGACTCCTATCAAAATAAATGTAAGAACTTATTTGTGGGTAATTTATTGATAAATAATGTAAACTTGTATAGTTTTCCTAAAAATTCTGAAAATTTGTAAAACGGGACACGTTTCAAGGGGGAAGGGGGACACCGAAGGCTGGGGTGGGGGAGAGGGAGGGTAGTGTTTTTTAATGTATTCATACATAGGCATAACACAGATACAATAAAGCATGATAAATAATTTTACCGCGAAATAATCTAAAATGAAATGATCATAATTCTAAAAAAATTTGGCTAGTGTTCAAAAAGTTGACCTAGTTCACACTATATATATTAATATAGTAAACAATTTCACGCACTCAGGACGAGCCTCCACCGAAACCGGTATTGTTTTTATGTTGTTCGTAATTAATATGATATCCTTATACTTTCCGAATGATTCTTGCATGATATGTAGTACTTCTATTAGTCACCTTATGCAAGGTGTAACAGAAAGGGTATTACTATACAAAGTAGAAAGATTCGTTACATTCAAATTGAAAAATTGTGTACATGTATTTTTATTTTTTTTTATTAAAAATTAAAACAGAAACATACAAGACTAAAAATGTCTGAAACCGTTGGCACAATAGGCGATTTTCTGACAAATAATAATAAAAAAAACGTATAAAAAGTCGCAACATATAGCGTTTTATGAAAGCCGAGTCGTAATAATGGCTGAACCTATATGGTGCGCTTTTTCTTGACAACCAGAGGCAAAAAAAAATCACCTAATAGTTTGACAGTTGCAGAAATCACAATATTGATACTTTTTAGATTTTTTTTTTTAGTTTTATTCTTAAATAATGCCAATCCCGTGAATTTTTGCTTTATGTATGGACTCTCCTTTTACTTAAGCGCCATCTATGAAGTCATCTGGAACTTTTTTTTTTTATTTGGGTCTCGGAAAGTCCTTCATTGGCGCAATCGATATGGATATAGGTATTCTGTTACACCTTGTATATTAGTAATGCATCTAATCTGTCACATATTAATGTATCGTTGTTTTCATATCCCCCGCACCCCGCACCCCCGACAGCGTGCCCCAGAAGTAGTGGTAAGTTTGTCTATACCTTTAGACTTTTGGTGCAAACTAAATGGTTTTTTTTGATGAAATTTAGCAAGTTTTCTCTTCGTGTGTTGCTTTCCTATAAAAAGGTAGTATAACAAATTCTTAATTGGGAAACAAAACAGTTAACATAATTAACAATTATTGTTACTTAAATACAAGTACATCTTGATAACGTATTTAAACATGGTTTCACCAAAATCCACACTATGAGAACCTGTGTCGTGGAGTTGGCATCTTCCCATCAATGGAGCTTAATTAACCACAATTAACATAATTAAGAGACACTTAACAAACAAATACATGCAACCCTAGAGGCCAATCTTACAAAAGGAGCTCGATAGTGCCTTACACATCTACCTTCTCTTTTCTGCTATTGGATATATACTTACTCTCTTGTTTCTTTCGTTCTTCTACTACTGGCGTGTCGTCATGTCAGTGGTACAATACTGTCATTTGAATTTGACACATCGACATTGACAGCGGTGTACCATCTGACAGATGTCTGCCCTCACTCGTAGGTGCTGGCAATGGAAGTAATAAGTACTTACGCACAACCTAAGTACTTATTACTTCCATAGTGCTGGCATCTGGTGGTATATTTAAAGGCGATAGCCCCCATTGGTTGCAATATTAGCGTGCAATATTTTAATCTACATAGAAATAAATTGTCACTTAGGGTTCCATAAAAATAAAACATTGTGAGTTTTGACGACGAAGTACCGTAGATCGTTGATTTGCGCTTGCGTGGAGTTTTCTTTCATTTATTCTATTACTATTTTGTATGATTCTTCAATATTACTTTTGTTAATAATATAAACTTTATAACCGTCAAGTTAACCCTCTACTTAGTAGCGACTACATTTTTTATAACACATCCAATTGGAGACACTTATTATCGCAACTAAAACTGAAATAAAAATATAATTTCAGAAACAATCGACATTATTTTCTAAGCTTCTTGCATTGTTCGGGTCAAATCTTGCGTTCCGCTTCTACTAAAGAGTTGAAATTTTACACGTGTCTTCAGTGTTTGTAATATATTGGGTAAAACTAAACGCAGGCGTTTCCTGTTATCGCCGCCAGGCGTTTTGGGGTTCTCACATTGCTCGCGTAAGATGGGTCGTGGACGGTCGCCATTGTCCCATGCGATATCGGTTTGATTTTTAATACGCGAGAGGTCCCGCGTTCTTTGATTGCTAATTATCTTGAGTTGTATTGGTGAATTTCCTGTTTGTTAAATAACTATTGAACTTTGTGTTTGTGTGCCCGTCATTGTGACTTTCTCCGGTGGGATGTGACTCGTGGCTGCTCGCTCACATCTATCTGTTGCCGAGCCGATTTCGGGAATAAATCTATTTATGTGTGCTGGGGAATTGAGATCTCATGGGTTAGGTAGGGTGATTAGGAATTCCCCCTTCCCGAAGACACTCAAGTTTGGATCCGAAGAGAAAGAAGATTTAGCTTGGTAAGTGGTTTTCCATTGTAATTAATTTATAGGTTAGGTTATCATATAGGGCCCTGTAGCTCCCTTCATAAGCTACGGTGGTAGCAGACTGCGTTAAGTTAGTTAGGTTTTAGTCGGGCAAACGTGGTGCCGCGTGGAGATTTTTTCCCGGTACTTATTTTTTACCGGTGGTTTTTTCCCGGTGAAGTTCCGGTACAGAATTCTTCCCGCCGCTTCGTTTGTCCGGATTCTCTCTGCCACATTTTCTGGCAGCAGAGCGTAGTTGCTCTGCACATTTTCTGGTAGCAGAGCGTAGTTGCTCTGCACATTTTCTGGTAGCAGAGCGTAGTTAATCTACCCTCTATTTGTTTGTTTGTAAAAAATAATTAATTGTTTGTAAAAATTATTAGATTTTTCTTAGTTTGTATAAGAATATTTGTAACCTTTTTTGTATTTGTTTGCGGTTTGTACCGTGCGTTCCGGGTTTGTGCCATTCTCATACCTACCGCGGTTTTTCGTGTTGTTGCTTGATTTTGTTTTTTATTTACCTTTTTTATTTTTTTTTTCCTATTTGTTTTTTTGTTTGTGACTTGACGCGATGGCGAAGGTCTCCAATGCTAGGGCGACACTCGCCAACGAATTGAGATGGTTTGTGACGGCCGGAGGACTCCTGTCCCGGAAGGACAGGGAGGGCGCCATACTGCTAAGAGCGGATCACCTCCACTCACGATTGATTAGCGCGGAAGCGGCCATGGTGGTGCTTACCGAAGCCGAACTTGCCCCGGAGGTCTACGCAGGTCACATGGCGGACATGGACCAGATCCTGAGTCTGCACGATGATATCGCGGAGGCGGTGACCGCAATAAGGGCGAGACAGGCTGGCGGACCAGCCCCTCGCACACCTGTTAGACAGGAAGGACCAGCGGTTACTGGTCGGCTCCCACCCTTCAGCTGTCCCACTTTGGGGGTAGGATGGAGGAGTGGGTAGCATATAAAAATATGTTTGAGTCCCTGGTCGTAGCACGACAGGATTTGTCGAAGGCCCAGAAGATGGCCTACCTCCTCTCCACTCTTGAGGATGAAGCGCGGTCGCTCATCCAGCACCTCCGGGTGGAGGACGACCAGTACGATACGGCTTGGGAGTTATTGAACTCCCGCTACCAAAACTTACGTTTGTTAGCGGATGCGCACGCCGCACAGTTGATGGCCCTGCCCAAGGTGGCCAACAGGGCACAGTTGCGCCTGCAGTTGCTCACGCCCGTTACAGTGGCCTGTAACGCGCTCCGCACACTGGGGCTGCCGGTGGACCAATGGTCCTTTTTGCTGGTGCACATTGTATTGGGCAAATTACCCAATGACATCCGCTCGCGATTTGAGCGCGAGAATGCGGAACGGGATAGCACCACCCTACCAACATTCACTGACTTGGTGAAGTTTTTGGAGTTTGAGGCACGGGCTGCTGAGAATACCATGACGGACTCAGCGCCATCCAGAGCGCCTGAACGTAGGCCCTTGGAACCCTCATGGCGAGGAAGCCCCAACAGGGACGGCAACCGCCACCGCGTGGAGCTGGTGTGCGGGTTGCACACACGGCAGCAGTCGCGGGGGACGCGGACTGCCTGCAATGTGGCCGGATGGGCCACAGCCTGCTGCAATGCAGGGACTGGCAGAGACTGCCAGTACAAGATCGGCGCCGCATGGCAAGGCGGCATGAACTTTGCTTTTACTGTTTGGGCAGTCACTATGCACGTGACTGTCCCAGAGCCATACCATGCAGTGCATGCCGTGGGCTGCACCACGTGATGCTCTGCATGAACCGGAACGGGGATGGCCCCCGGTTGTTGAGGCAGGGGTCCCCTATGGGCGGGGGCGCTCCTGCGCGAAGCCCTCCACCATCGGACGGAGGACGCGGCTTCGCTTCGTCGCACCCCCCTCGGGAGGGGGTCGCGTACCGGCGCGGGTCTTGGCGGACCGGGACCACGCGCCCCAAGGTCGTGGCCAGTATGTGGCTGGCCAGGCCCCGGATAGGGCCCCCATGGGCGGGGGCCCTAGATCGGACGTGAGAGTGGGGACACCCCCTCCACGCGGGTTACCACTACCCACCACATGCAGCCGCAGCGGTTTTCTCCGCCGCTGCACGAGTACCCACGGCTGGAGTACCACCCGCCGTACCATAGGTATGGCCGGGCCGCGGGTTATGCCCCCCTCAGATGGGGGATGTGCACTCGCCCGACATATTATCCGGGTCAGTGGCGCGCCCCTGGTTTGGAGAGAGTGGGGAGCCCGTAACTAGCTTGCTCCCTTGCTGGGACAGAGCCGCGGACGGTTCTGCTCCCTACCGCGGTGGTCCGCGTATGGGGTCGTGGGGGGGACGCCATTAATTTGAGAGCTCTGTTGGACTCAGGGGCTCAAAGCAGTTTGGTTACCACTCGAGTGGCACGCCAGTTAGGTTTAGTCGTGGAAGACTCGCCTGTGCCACTTCTTGGAGTTGGTGGCATACAAGTGAAGTGTCTGACGGGCCAGACACTTGTCACCTTTTCTCCGCTGAAGTCCTCCACAATGAGGATCACGACTTCGGCTATGGTAATGGATACCATTGCGGGTTGGCACCCCTCGACAGACATACCGCCGGGTGTGTTGTCTTTGGTTTCGGGTCTGGATTTGGCCGACCCCTTTGTCTTTCATCCCGGCCCAGTGGACTTGCTCCTGGGCTCGGACGTATTGGGTTGGATTTTGTTGGGTACACAGAAGGCTCTGGGTTCGTCTTCACTGATGGCAGTGTCTACGATTTTTGGTTTTGCCCTGATGGGCCCTGTGTTTGATAGTGGCACCGCGGAGGAGCCACCGGTTGTCGCATCTGCGTCCTTGGCCAAGACCATGCAAAGGTTTTGGGAGGTGGAGGAGCCACCTATGAGTTCCAGGATGGATCCGGAACACGCTGAGTGCGAAGCCCTTTTTCGATCGACCACGGAGAGGTTGCCCTCCGGTCGGTTTGTAACTAGGTTACCCTTTGTTGCCTCTCGTCCTAGCCTAGGGCAAAGTAGGGCGCTTGCGGAGAAACGACTGCTGTCCATGGAGCGACGTATGCAGCGTGACCACGTACTTCGCGATAAATATATTGAATTTATGCGCGAGTACGAGGATTTGGGTCACATGTCTCCGGCCCGAGTTGATTGGAGCTCAACTGAGCATTACTTTTTGCCCCACCACGCGGTGGTGAAGGCCTCAACAGGCAAATTGAGGACCGTCTTCGATGGGTCCGCACCCACTTCGAACGGAGTTTCGTTGAATCTATGTTTGCATTCAGGTCCCAAATTGCATAGGGACATAATTGACATCATCTTGAACTTTTAGAAGACATCAAGTGGTTTTTGGCGCGGACATCCGGATGATGTTCCGCCAGACAGTCATACATCCTGAGGACAGGCGATTCCAGTTGATACTCTGGCGTGAGCGCCCTGAGGATCCTGTGACGGTGTATGAACTCAACACAAACACGTATGGTTTGAAATCTAGTCCCTATATCGCCATCAGATCATTGCTTGAATTGGCAGAGCGGGAACGGATCCGCTTTCCCCGTGGGGCTTCCGTGCTGTCACGTGACTTGTATGTAGATGACGTGTGCACCGGAGCCCAAAGTATTGAGGAGGCCCTCCTACTGCGGGATGAATTGATTGAAATATTGAAGACAGGTGGCTACGAGCTACGTAAGTGGTTGTCCAATGAGCCTAAAGTTCTAGAAGGGATCCCGGAGGATCACCAACAGAACCCTCACCTGTTTGAGGATGTGGATGATCCCAACAGGATAGCGGTGCTGGGCATGCAGTACCAGCCGCTAACCGATATTTTTACATTCCAAGTGGACTTGGAAATACCAACGGTCTGGACTAAGAGAACGGTGTTGTCCGTAATAGCCCGTATGTTTGATCCAAGCGGTTGGATCAGTCCAGTGATATTCTCTGCGAAGTGTCTTCTTCAGAGACTTTGGACTTTGGGCGTCTCGTGGGACGAGCCGCTGTTTGGCTCTCCATTGGATGATTGGCTCGAGTTGTTTTCATCGATTAAGGAAGTCAATCGGATTGCCTTGCCTCGTCGAATATTGCCCCCCGGGAAATATCGAGCCAGCCTGCATGGCTTTTGTGACGCGTCGGAGCGAGGCTACGCCGCGTCAGTCTATATGCGGACAGTTGACGCCGATGGCCGGGTCAATGTCTCGCTTTTGTTAGGGAAGAGCAAGGTCGCCCCCATCAGGACTAGGCTGACTATTCCCAAGCTTGAGTTGAGTGGAGCTCACCTTCTTTCTAAATTGTTGCATCACGTTGCCAGTGAGCTGGCGGCCACGGTCGAGATACGGGACATCTTCGCCTGGTCGGATAGCCAGGTCGCGCTTGCATGGTTGCGCGCGGCCCCACATACCTTGGAGGTTTTTGTGGGAAATCGGGTTTCCCAAATCCAGAATATCGGAATTGATATAACATGGAGACATGTGCCGGGAGAGCTTAACCCAGCGGACTGTGCCTCCCGAGGTTGTACGGCACCAGAATTGGTGTCACACCCGCTCTGGTGGGGTCCAGAGTGGCTGATGGGATCAGAAACTTCTTGGCCTGTCTGTCAGACAGATGTTACTTCTTTGAGTTTGACTGGGCTCCGTGTACATGCTGTAGTCGCTGAGACGACGTCGGAGCCGGATTGGCTACTTGCTCGGTATAGCAGCTTGGATAAGCTTCTGGGTGTTACCAGTTGGATTAAGCGTTTCATACATAATTGTAGAAACCCACAGGCAAAGCGGTTGGAGCCGATTGCAGGTGCAGAAGAGCGCCGGAGCGCATTGTTGCATTGGGTCCGTGTCGTGCAGACCGGACGGTTTGAGTCAGAGCTTCGTATTTTGCGCGACGGACGCGCTAAGTTGAAGGACGCGGTCGCTCGTTTGAACCCGTACATCGACTCGGATGGGCTTCTTCGGGTTGGAGGCAGGCTCCGGAAGGCGGATCTTCCATATGAGACTCGCCATCCTCTGTTGTTGCCCAAGGGCGGACCCTTGGTGCAGCTTTTGGTGTCTGATCGACACATTCGTAACGCCCATGCTGGGTGCAATGCTTTGTTGGCTATTTTGCAACGCGAATTTTGGATATTGTCTGCCCGAAGAGCAATCCGTAGTGTTCTGTTTCGATGTATTGCATGTTATAGGTTGAAGGCATCCACGATGCAACCACAGATGGGTGATTTGCCCGCTGATCGAATCCGACCTTCGAGACCGTTTGACGGCGTTGGAACCGATTTTGCCGGTCCCTTTTCGATCAAGGCTTCTCCCTTTCGTAATGCCCGTATTGTGAAGGGCTATTTGTGTGTATTTGTTTGTTTGGCCACCAAGGCTGTCCATTTGGAGGTGGTATCGGCTCTGACTACGGAGGCCTTCGTCGCCGCGTTGGATCGCTTTGTTTCGCGTCGAGGTCTACCTTCCCTTATTAGGTCTGACAATGGCACAAACTATAAGGGAACTGTAAATTATCTTAAGGATGTTTCTGTGTTTATTGATAAAAATTGTACTAGTTTAAGTCAAATTGCTGCCCAAAGGGGAATAACCTGGAAGTTTAGTCCCCCAAGTTGCCCCCATTGGGGAGGGATTTTTGAAGCGGCTGTGAAATCCGCAAAGACCCACCTCCGCCGCATTATCGGAGAAACGGCTCTAACTTTTGAAGAGCTGGCCACAGTGTTTTGTAAAGTTGAGGCGGTCCTCAACTCTCGTCCTCTCTGTCCGCTATCTCCAGATCCAAATGACTTGGAAGCTCTCACCCCTGGTCATTTTTTGGTGGGAGGGCCGTTGAATGCCCTGCCCGAATACCCGTGGAAGAATGAACGCGTATATCGGTTGTCGCGTTTTCAAATGTTGCAGCAAATGAGCCAGGACTTTTGGCGTCGCTGGTCGCTTGAATATTTGCATTTGCTGCAGCAAAGAGTGAAGTGGACAGACAGGACTGAGCCTCCCAGGGAGGGTGATTTAGTATTGTTAAAAGAGGCAAATTTGCCCTCATTGCTTTGGCGACGAGCTCGCATATTACGTTTGATTCTTGGCGGAGATGGCACTCCGCGTGTGGCTGAGGTGTTGGTCGACGGTTCGATTTTAAGGAGAGGTGTGACCTCTCTCGCCCGCCTTCCCGTAGAGTAAGCTAGCGGTCTGCTTCTCAGACCGGGACGGGGGGATGTTTGTAATATATTGGGTAAAACTAAACGCAGGCGTTTCCTGTTATCGCCGCCAGGCGTTTTGGGGTTCTCACATTGCTCGCGTAAGATGGGTCGTGGACGGTCGCCATTGTCCCATGCGATATCGGTTTGATTTTTAATACGCGAGAGGTCCCGCGTTCTTTGATTGCTAATTATCTTGAGTTGTATTGGTGAATTTCCTGTTTGTTAAATAACTATTGAACTTTGTGTTTGTGTGCCCGTCATTGTGACTTTCTCCGGTGGGATGTGACTCGTGGCTGCTCGCTCACATCTATCTGTTGCCGAGCCGATTTCGGGAAGAAATCTATTTATGTGCTCTGGGGAATTGAGATCTCATGGGTTAGGTAGGGTGATTAGGAATTCCCCCTTCCCGAAGACACTCAAGTTTGGATCCGAAGAGAAAGAAGATTTAGCTTGGTAAGTGGTTTTCCATTGTAATTAATTTATAGGTTAGGTTATCATATAGGGCCCTGTAGCTCCCTTCATAAGCTACGGTGGTAGCAGACTGCGTTAAGTTAGTTAGGTTTTAGTCGGGCAAACGTGGTGCCGCGTGGAGATTTTTTCCCGGTACTTATTTTTACCGGTGGTTTTTTCCCGGTGAAGTTCCGGTACAGAATTCTTCCCGCCGCTTCGTTTGTCCGGATTCTCTCTGCCACATTTTCTGGCAGCAGACCGTAGTTGCTCTGCACATTTTCTGGTAGCAGAGCGTAGTTGCTCTGCACATTCAGCTTTAGTGGGAATAGTGCTTTTTCCCGGGATGAAAGTACCCTATGACATTCCCAGTACTTTTCTATGTGTATACGAAATTTCAGCAAAATTGGTTCAGTAGAAAATAGCGTGAAATGCTAACAAATAAACAAACTCAATGCACCAAGATCTCCTGGCGACATTAAGACCTTGCGCAAAAATTTTAAACCTTATTTTATTACATAACTAATATTTTATGCGTGTGTGTGTAACAGACGGACTCAGCGACACCATTCAACTACAATCCTCATCCAGTGGATATGACCAACTTGACTCTCTCCCGAGAAATGCAAAACATGGCCGAGAGATTAGCCGAGAACGCGCATGACATCTGGGCCAAGAAGAAGAAGGAGGAATTGCTTACCAACGGAGGTATGTATTGAAACTGTTGCAGTAACTAGCTGCGCCCTAGGGCTTCGCTCCCGTGGGAATTCCGGGATAATAGGTACCCTATGTGCTATTCCTGATATTTTTCTACCCGTGTACCAAATTTCATCGAAATCTGTGCAGTAGATATTGCGTGACTGAGTAACAAACATCAAAACTCATTTACAATATTAGCACTATTATAGATGCGCCCCGGGGCTTTGCTCCCGTGGGAATTTCTTGATAAAAGTTACCCTATGTGCTATTTCCGTTATTTTTCTGCCCGTGTACCAAATTTCATCAAAATCTGTGCATTTAATATTGCGTGATTGAGTAACAAACATCTTTTTTTTTATAATATTAGCAGGCGTCATCGAACGTACGGCATTATCTGCCAGTTAAACTTGCCAGAATATGGCAAAACGTGTGTGAAAGTTTGTATGAAAACCACACAAGATAATTCATTAATTTATTCACAAGGTACATATTGCTTCGGGGGAGCCGCGGGCGACGCTAGTAGTCCAAAAAAAAAGAATTTTTTCGAAAAAGTTTTCCTTGATCTTTGAACGAAGCCGCGAGCAAAAGCTAGTTGATTGATAAAAATATTAAACTTGCCTCTTTGCCTCGATCCCCGATCGGGTCAAGATGGAAAATGATCTTTTTCAGATTGACCTGAGTCTTGGATGTTTATCTATAAGTATATGTATTTAAAAATATAGTATCGTTGAGTTAGTATCCCATAACACAAATCTCGAACTTACTTTGGGGCTAGCTCAATCTGTGTGATTTGTCCGTATATATTTATTTATTTATTCTCGTGACTACAGGCGGCATTCACCCTCAACTCGTTCCCTACGACCTCTTAACCGACAAAGAGAAAAAGAAGGATCGAGAACGATCGCAAGAGTTCCTCAAGTACCTCCAGTACCAGGGCTACAAACTCCACAGGCCCAGCAAAGCGACCCAGAGTGACACGGAACAGACCACTACGGGCGTAGCAATAGAGCTCAGATTCGCGTACTCCCTGCTTGAGAAGTTGATTCAGTATATCGATAGAGCTACGATTAATATGAAGCTGTTGAAACCGTCGACTACTTTTAGTAGAAGGACCAGTTTCAAGACTAGTACAAGGGATATTAAGTTCTTTTCTAAGGTAAGTTTTTTTAGTTTTTTTTTTAATTCTGAATTTTACTAAATCTATTTGTGCCTCTTGTGCATATACTATTTGTACTATATGTTTAAGTTTTTCTAAGTATTTACTTGTCTTCAATGCCTAGTTAATTTCTTGTTCTTCCCTCTCTATCTAATTATTTAATTAAAATAGTAGTTATTTTTTTCTGATTGTACTTTATACCTTTAATTAATATGTATTGTATTTCTCAATTTGTTAAACAAGCAAAGCAAGTCGGAAACAAAGTATTTCAAGAAGGTACAACATATCATTAGTGCCTTTAGCTATCATTCATTGTCGAGGGCATACATTAATCACATTTATAGGTACATATAGTTCCAAAACAAATCGTATTAAGTGAGATAAAACTTTTTTAACTTGTGCATAAAAGTTTGCTCAGTATTCAAAAGTAATTTAAATCATTCGCTTGAGAGTTTGGGATAACTTTTTAAATTTCTTTTGAGTATACTTGTGTATGTTAATATATTATGACACTAGCTGCGCCTCGGGGCTTCGCTCCCGTGGGAGTTTCGGGATAAAAAGTACCCTATGTGCTATTCCCGGTATTTTTCTACCCGTATACCAAATTTCATCGAAATCTGTCCAGTAGATTTTGCGTAATTAAGTACCAAAGATCCTCACAAAGTCACATCCAAACTTTTGCATATATTAATATTAGTAGGAAGTAGGATACGTACGTATACATTCTGAATCAGTGTTTACATAACACGAGTATATAACACACTCTGATATGTTTTACATTATATTAGAAAATCAGCCTAACGCCCAAATATTCAATAACATTTTATGAAAAGCTCATTCCTCATGCTATCACTGAGACAGCACGAAGATTATGGATCCTAAAAACTTCATTTCAATAGTAGACTTGCGTCAACATTTCTTATTTACTTATCCATAATCATGCTACGATTGAATTATGAGATTCTAGACTATTAAAATTATGTTAACGGGAACACTCACTTGTAATATACGGAAGTTATTTTTAAGGCGAGTTAGGCTCTGGTTAAACCGAGGCTAATCGCGCGCGAATCTGTGCATCCCGCTCACTCCAAGGCAGTTCATAAGTCCCTCTCGCTCCAAATTCGCCGCGCAGGAGAAGCCGCGTCGGTTTGTCCAAAGCCAGGCGCCAACTAACAAGTACCTAATGTAATAATGTTATTATGTGTTTAAATAAATAAATAATAATAAATTAGTGAGTAATTCCGTTAACATATCGATAATGTCTATTTCTCACGTTAGTTTTCGTCAAATTGTTCTTTACCAGAGATAGATTTACGCCCGGGAATAAACCCATCCTAAGATGGGCTTACACCCGGGTTTAAACGGGCAAAACAGTCTTCCTGGCATAAAGTGTCTGTTCCTGACTATTACTTTTCCTCAGGTGGTACTCCCCCTAATGGAGAAGTATTTCTCGACCCATCGTAACTACTTCATAGCGGTTGCGACGGCGACTAATAACGTTGGTGCAGCCAGTCTGAAAGAAAAAGAGATGGTCGCTGCGCTGTTCTGTAAGCTCGCCAGTTTGCTGAGATCCCGGTAAGTCAGTGCATTTTTTTTTGTTATATCTATTTTTTATATATAAAATGTTCGTTCATAGTTGATGATGAGGAGCTAGCGTTGCCAGGCGTCCGGATAAAGCAGGACATAGGTAGGCTTTTTGATTGCGTGTCCGGCCAAAATAAACGCTGTCCGGCTTGTCCGGCTTTTGTTAGGCTTTTTACATTTCGAAAACGAGCGTGGCCGAGCGCAGGCGACGAGAGTCGAATGTCAGTTGGCCGAAGTGCCGCCCATCGAGTCCTCAATAATGTAGGGTGTCCGGCCTTTCTACCCAAATGTCCGGCCAAACTGGCTGGTCTGTCCGGCTATTAGATTTGGCGGCCTGGCAACCCTATGAGGAGCCAGTACACAAAGTAGTGGATCTAGAATTTTGTTTGGGAGGGGGACGGTGGCTTGACCAAACTTAGGATAAGCAGTGTACTACATATAGTATATAGTAGGACATTTAATTTTGATTTGAAATTTGTCATCGGCCGATTGGAGGGGGTGATTTTGGAAGGAGGATGGGTTTAGTATACCTGATATTATTTTGATCTCTGGGGGAGGCTTGAAAGGCTGAGGCTCTAAATCTGCTAGTGGAAGGCCCGTGCCCCAGGTGTATTAAAATGGCTGATGATGAATATTATTTTTTGACGACCTCCGTGGCGCAGTGATAAAGACCTTGCCTCTGAACGAGTTCAATCCCCGGTCGGGTCAAGATGGAAAATGATATTTTTCAGATTGAATGGGTCTTGGATATTTATCTATATATGCATTTGTCATAAAATATAGCATCGTTGAGTTAGTATCCCATAACTCAAGTCTCGAACTTGGGGCTAGCTCATTTTGTGTGATTGGTCCTTATATATTTATTTGTAATTTTCTACCATCAGGTTGGCAGCATTTGGTCCAGATGTGCGCATCACAGTCCGCTGCCTCCAAGTTCTGGTGAAGGGTATCGACGCTAAGTCCCTGGTGAAGAACTGTCCTGAGTTCATCCGGACATCAATGTTGACCTTCTTCAACAATGTGGCCGATGATCTTGGGCATACTATACTAAATTTGCAAGAGGTTAGTATATACAAGTATCTAATAGTATGCTTGCTTCTAATCCAAGGTTTTGAGAAGAGGTTTTCAGCACAGACATCCGGACATAAATGTTGACCTTCTTCAACAATGTGGCCGATGACCTTGGGCACACTATACTCAATTTGCAAGAGGTTAGTATTTACAAGTTTATTGATATCTGGTAATTTGCTTGCCTCTAATCCATATAGGTTATAGAGTTTTCAGGTTTCAATTGAAGTGGTTCGAATTTAGGCTTGTTACCGGCACCACGGTATAGAATTCTCTCCCCGCGTCGCTATTGTCGCTGACACTTATAATTTGGGGGTTTTTAAGGCAAAAGTGAATAGAGATCTTTTGAGTTTGCGTGTACCGCCCTAGATCTCATTTTTGCTTCCCATCAAGCAAGATAGAGGTCAAACGCACTCAATTTTTTAATCAAAACAAACCTTATCCTCAATTCGTTTCCAGGGTAAATACGCGCACCTCCGAGGCACACACCTGAAGACATCCACATCGCTGGGCTACATCAACGGAGTATTACTGCCCATACTGACTGCCAAGTTCGATCATCTAGCTAATTGCGAGTACGGCGCCGATCTTCTATGTAAGTGTCTTTATAACATACTAGCCGCGCCCCGGGGCTTCGCTCCCGTGGGAATTTTGGTATAAAAAGTACCCTATGTGCTATTCCCGGTATTTTTCTACCCGTATACCAAATTTCATCGAAATCCGTCCAGTAGATTTTGCGTGATTGAGTAACAAACATCCTCACAAACTCACAAACTCATATCCAGACTTTCGCATTTATAATATTACTAGCTTTTGCCCGCGGCTTCGCCCGCGTGAATTTCCCACTGGAACAGTGCTTTTTCCCGGGATAAAAAGTAGCCCATGTGCTATTCCAGGTCATTATCTACCTCTGTACCAAATTTCATCGAAATCAGTCCAGTAGATTTTGCGTGATTGAGTAACAAACATCCTCACAAACTCACAAACTCACAAATTCACAAACTCACAAACTCACATCCAAACTTTCGCATTTATAATATTAGTATGGATATAGTATGGATTACGATATAGGATATTAGGATTAGGCGGCAAACGAGCAAGCGGGTCACCTGATGGTGCAAAGCGGTGGTGGCCAAGTGGTAATGGCACCCGCCTGAGGTCGGATAGGACCCGGGTTCAAATCCTGTGTCACATGAATTTGAAGACCAATCTGACTCATGTAGGTAGTTTTCTCATAGACCACCACCTGCTTCCGGTGAAGAAAACATCGTGAGGAAACCTTCACATTGGCTGACTGTTTAGTTTACTAGTGTGTATACGGCTACTGCCACTAGATGGCGGTAGTCGTAAAAGTCACGTCAGATGCCTTTAGGCGACTTGAATAAAATCTGACACTAGTGTTAGTAGTAACACACACGATAAGAAGAAAAACCTAATGGTAAGCGATCACCGCTGCCCACGGACAACTACAACACCAGGGGTAGTGATGCCGGCCTTTCAATTAGACGTTGATTCGTATTTGTTTGCTTGTTTGTAAACACTTTATTGGGGGAGGCCTTTGTCCGGCAGTGGACGTCTTTCGGCTGAGAGAGAGAGAGAGAGAGAGAGAAACACTTTATTGCACAAACATTTAACAAAAAAAAAAATACATAAATACCGAAACGAAGGGACATTCTTTTTTTGCACACTATTGACTGTTGAATTGACTGTTAAGTTCTCTTATGTTATACGATAACCGTTGGATGGCAGTCGCTATCGGATGGTCCTTAAATATATCAAGTCAGGGGTTTCAGTTCAAAATAAGATTTTTCGTAAGTCATCTATCGATTCGTACATATTGTTTTTAATGCGATGTCAATCCTAACTAATATTATAAATGCGAAAGTGAGTTTGTTGGTTTGTTTGTTTGTTTGTTTGTTACCTCTTGACGCTATATCTACTGAACCAATCTTCCTGAAATTTCGCACACACATAGCTAGAAGTACGGAGAAGGACATAGGGTACCTTTCATCCCGGGAAAAAGCACTATTCCCGTGGGAAATTCACGCGGGCGAAGCCGCGGGCAAAAGCTAGTAAAAAATAAAAATGAAATTGCGCTCACAAATTTAATATAACCACAATGATTTGGGTTTCCTTGTGGCATATTTTTTATTGATCTTTGAAGTTCTTGTTAGCTTTTTATTTGTTTTAAAAACGAACGTATATATTTTAAAAAGTTTAG
This sequence comes from Ephestia elutella, assembly GCA_018467065.1. Classification (NCBI taxonomy): domain Eukaryota; kingdom Metazoa; phylum Arthropoda; class Insecta; order Lepidoptera; family Pyralidae; genus Ephestia; species Ephestia elutella. The sequence goes on from CM031594.1 coordinate 7,846,910, forward strand.
TTCCCTTGTCTTTGTGCTAATCACTACTACTCGAACTACTACTACTACTCGAACTACTACTACTACTTGTACTACTACTACTACTACTTGAGCTACTACTGCTACTACTCAAAGAACTACTGCTACTACCAGATGACTTAGACTCATCCCGAGACTTAGAACTGCAAGATGACTTAGACTTAGACTTATCCCGTGATTTAGAGTTACAAGATCGAAATTCAAAGCTGCAGACGTCTTTACAGCGTCGCCCTATCACGTTAATCATTTGTTTGCGACACCGCAAATATTCACAAGTATGCGTGATGGCGTATTTGCAAGCTCTTTTGCATTTCTTCTTCGCACTTTTTCCACATACTTTTCCAAGTCTGCTGCGAAGTGCCGCCATGTCATTCGGTTGTCCAGCGGGATAAGTCAAGCTCTTCCTTTCAGGCTGAAAAGAAAGCTTAACTTATTCCTCTGATTCCGATACGACTCCGATTTTTTTTATAAAGTTTCTTTCAAACTTTATCAAAAAAAAATCGGGAACTAAAATGTCTTATATGTGTTTGCTCATATTAAGGTCATTCGATTCCGAACCTAAAAAACATTGACATGAAGATTTTTATTTTTATAGTTCGTTCCGTCTAACCTATACACCTATCCGTCTAAGACCTCTGACGTGATTTATATGATCACTAACAGTCTTATATATTGCCATCCCATCTTACATACCACTAGATTACTTCGGATCAAGATAAATGTTTAGACTATATAGATTATATTGAGCTACTAAGTGAAACAGTATTCCTTATAAACAAATTTATTTAACGCAACTTCAATTTACATAAATGTTTCATTCTAATTAAATATTTATGCACTATCATTTTATGGTTCATCATCACCATCATCGCTTTCTTCGGTGTCTCCACTTGATGACGATGTTGATGATGAAGACGTAGATCCCTTTCGCTTCTTCTCTATCTTATACGCTTCACGGCATTCGCTTCTGCAATATTTCTTTAAATTCTTCTTTCTTCTTTTTGGGCAGTCATTTTTACAGCTTTCTTTTACGGCGTATGAACAGGCCGCATTGCATCTCTTTGCGGAAGCTTTACCACAGGCTTTCTCGTACCGGTCCCGTAGAATGTTCAGTTGTTCGTCCAAAAGTAAGGATGTGTCGTTCAGAGATTTTGGTAGCGCTTGCTGGAGAGAAGAGAAATACCGAATCATTCGCATTAGCACAAAATTAATATAAGTACTATGTACAGAAAGGAAGCTCCCTGCCCCTCTCGCAATATGGCGTGTCCCGCACTTCTCCCCCGTTCGTTTGCGGATTAGGACGTTATGACTAAGAAAACGCACACATTGACGTGTTAATGACGTGTTCACGGATGTACAGTTTCATTTGTAGTAGTAGTAGTTAAAATATGTCGCCTAGTTTCTATGAACTGCCTCCCTGTGGCATTAGTTGCATTGCCTACTTCCGAGATGATACTACTGCGAATTTTATGTCACAGTTAAGATAATCATAGGAATAATTTTCATTAAATATGATGATACATATTTAGGTCAGTAGTTGTATTAAATTGAGAGTAAATATAACTTCATATGTACGGATTTGTACAGGGTAGGCACCACAGATTTTGATTTACTCTAGATGCCGCAAACAGTATGTCCAAGCGTGCCCTGCGTATGTCTAATGGACACACAATCACGTGTTTGCTACTCAGTTAGCCTTCATTTGCGTTTATATTGCGCCTATCACTAAAATGACTGGCGTGACGTCATCGTAGGTAGAAAATAATGGCACGCTCGGTTTCATACTATCGAACAAACTTGCGGTATCTAGCCTAATCTAATCTGTGGTAGGCACCTTCGGAACCCTACATTGCGCGTGGTCCAACAATGTAATTTCTAACCGCTGACAAGTATGGTGTCTCTCTCTCTCTCAGCCGAAAGACGTCCACTGCTGGACAAAGGCCTCCCCCAAGGATTTCCATAACGACCGGTCCTGCGCTGCCCGCATCCATGCGCATCCCGCGACCTTCATCAGGTCGTTGGTCCACCGAGTGGGAGGCCTGCCAACACTACGTTTTCCGGTTCGTGGTCGCCACTCGAGAACTTTTCTGCCCCAACGGCTATCTGTTCTACGAGCTATGTGCCCCGCCCACTGCCACTTAAGTTTCGCGATTCTGCGGGCTATGTCGGTTACTTTAGTTCTCCTACGGATCTTCTCATTTCTGATTCGATCACGCAGGGAAACTCCGAGCATAGCGCGCTCCATCGCCCTTTGGGTGACCTTGAGCCTTCTTATGAGGCCCATAGTAAGCGACCACGTCTCTGTTCCGTATGTCATTACTGGCAACACACACTGGTCAAAGACCTTAGTCTTGAGACACTGCGGTATTTTGAACGAGAAGATATCGCGAAGCTTCCCGAACGCTGCCCAGCTGAGTTAGATTCGACGGTTGACCTCACCAAGTATGGTGTATTTCATGTTTTTTAAAATACTGTTAAGTGGAAAAATAAATTTCAAAGAAACGAACCCTTTCAGCTGGCTTCAACAAAGGCCAACACGCTGCTGCGAAGAAATCGTCTTTGTTGATGGCGATGTTGCCAGCTGGAAAAATATATTTCATTGTTATTCGGATCGTCGGGACTTTTTTTTAAATAAACTGTATGAATAAAAATTTATACTGGAAATTAGGTACCCATTCTCTTCGACGTCATTGTTTCTAAGCCATCAAATACTCGCTTATAATTTCTACGAATATCTTTACTCGCTTACAAGGGGTTGTACTTGTCCAAACTTATAAATGCGAAAGTGAGTTTGTTTGATACCTCTTCATGCTTTATCTAAAGAAACAATCTTCCTGAAATTTCTCATACACATAGTTAAAAGTACTGAGATGGATATGGGGTATGTTTCATCCCGAGAGAAAGCACTGTTCCCATGTAGAATTCACGTTTACGAAGTCGCGTGCAAAAGCTAGTTTAAAATACAAAACCCATTGATCGTTTGCCGCTCGTACTGTTGTTGTGATTAGTAAATTCTTTAATGCAGCCGGTCCTTGCGTTTCTGTCGAAGTTAGATTTGAATGCCGACTTGCAACCGGAGCCAGCGCACGCTCGCTTCAGGACCGACTTGCACGCCTGAAATTTGTTGGTTGATTAGGTAGACGTCGGAATGTATACTACTAGAAATTCCATTTGCCAACGCCCAATTCGGAGCATTCATAACATGATTTATGAAAATATGAACAACTTTTTATATGGGACCGACTTTGATATCCCAAAAAAATCAGTTGTTCCATACACTTTGGGCGAATATAGTATGGTACAGCTGATTTTTTTTTTGAGATTTCAAAGTCGGTCATACAAAAAGTTGCATACTCATGAGTACTTTCACCAGTAGAAATTTTGCAAATGATTTTGAATTAATTCTGTATAACTGTATGTGGATACTATAAATAAACGTAATACTCATAACACGAAACTTATAACCCCCCATATTCGGTCACTTTTCATCGTTGTTACCTTATGACATTTCTTCACTACTACTTTGGAGCAGGCGTCCCCGTATGCTTTCCGGAGTATCTTCGTCTTAAACATCTCTTTATTAATTTCTCTCTCCTCTTCATCTGATTCTGGATCTGAAATCTGAAACCAATTATGAATGACCTTCTTCTTCATCCCTTTTCATTTCACGTGTGGTCAAATTCAATTAATTAGAGTCAATTTCAAATTATGAATGACGATAAACTATAAATTTCTAAAAGCCACAAATATCTACATACAACTCTGTTGATAAAAATTATTTTGACTAAGCCTTTCCATTAACTTTCGGTACGCCTATCATTACATACAGACAGTGTCATTAACTAATAGTTGCAATAAAATAATGTTAATAAGAACTCTCGTTTGCGTCGAGAGAAAAACATATTTCCACGACTCATCTGCCAGCGCCTCCGCGGTGACAAAAGAGCGAATATACAATGCACCACTTTAAAATGAAAAGATATTTGACTATTGGACTGCTGTGCCGGTCATTTTGGCAGGCAGAATGTAAATGTATAGTCTGTCCTAGGGTATATATATTTTTAAAAGTAATAATGTCCTACCTCCATTTGTTTATCTCCATTTTGGGACCCGATCTTTGAATTTGTGTTTCTTAGTTTTGTTGGCGTCTCATCTCTAATGATTTCGCCTGTTTTTTCCATGTCAGATATATACGTAGCGTCGAGTTGATCTAATTGGGCGTCTATTCTTTTTCCCCATGTCGCCTTTGTATTAGCTTCAGAATTGAAAGTTTCTTTTTTGGCACTGATGTTATTTGGCTCATTGTTCGTTGCTGTATATTTGGGTTTTCTATTTAATTTACCTTTTGTTTTTTGGTACTCAATAGTTGTTGTTTGGAAATTGTTTGAACCTAACTCTCGTCTTGGTTTTGTATCTTTTGAATAAGTTTCATCTTTTTGAGTTTTTGTAATGTTATTTACAAAAATAATCCCTTTAATGTTACTATTTTCCGGAAGTTCACCTGTTTTTCTTAATTGAGCGCTTAAGATAATTTTGCCTTTGTGATGGCTGTCAGTGATTTGATTCCAAAGTACGGATTTGGTGTCAGGATCAACATCTTCTGTTTGATGGTTACCTTTACTAACTGGTAATGAATTGTTGTTTTCGGTGATAGACCTCAAATATCCTCTGTGTTTTACTTTCTTATATCGTGTCTTTTGTGTAGGAGTTGTATACATACTTTGTGGTTCTTTAGGTTTTGATTCCGGTCCTTTTGTATGCGTATTAATAAAAATAATTTCCGCCGTTTTCTTTGTCGTCTCTTTACCTATATGAACTTTTTCTTTTTTAACATTTTCACCAGATTCGGAGTATTCGCTTTCTTCGAATTTGTAAGTTATAACTTTTTTTTGTGGCGCCGGTTGTGCTTTAAGGTGTTCTATTTTTGGCATTCTCTTTTTGACATCACCCTCAACTGATTCCGATACTTCACTTTGTGTCTCTTCATCGGTTTCACTATGTTCAACTTCTTCTGACTCATCAAATCCTGCAATTTGTGTTGCTGCGAATGCGTGTGGTTGTTTTGGTGTCGCATGTTTTTTAGATCTGAGTTTCTTATTGTGTTTCTCAGCTTTATAACGCTCATCTATTTCAGAATCTGTTGAATAGTCCTTTTCCGACTCTAAACTCGCTGCCTTATATATTTTTTTCAACTGCTCGTAGTTTTTTATTAGTTCTTGTAGTGCATTATTTACTGTTGTTATATTATTTATAACATCGACATCAGTTTCATTTCGCACTTTTATCTGTTTCAATGATGGATTACCATAATTTTTAGTTTCTATTATTTGTAGCTAAAACCGTAAAAATGAAATTATATTAAATATGTGTAAAAAATATATGTATCTAGTCTAGCTTACTATCCATTTTCATTACCATAGAAACAACATAACTTATTGTGAAAAGCGCCGGGATCAAAATCAAATGAGCTGACATTTAATTTAATACATTTAAGAGCTAAAGTACAAAATTGAAATAAGAGTTACTTCAAACAAAATTTACGATTAAATTTATTGTTTTAAAAATTTATGGCGCTCTGTAAAATATTATTTATTTTTATGACTCTTTTGCAATACTATAAACAGAGCATTGATTGAACTCACTCACTCACACACTCTTATCGAATTTATTTGAACGTAAAGCTCAACTCACACTGGCGCAGGGACGAAGCGATGCGACACGTGTCATGTTTCATGTGTATGTGTTGTTTCTCTTTACGGGATATTTTTCCTGCTTCAGTACTTCTAACCTATGGTTCACACTTGACGTTTAAAGACGTTCGGAAAATCCTGATTGGGCATGGCCTTAAGAATAAATCTTTATCTATCTATCAGTGACGTGTGCCATGCGCTCGCTGCAGACCAATACGTTGTATTTGGCATCTGTCGTGTCACTGCGCCCGAGTATTCCGCGGCTACGAAAAACGTGACGCTTGTTTTCGATTCTGCCCCAGTTCATTGCTGTATACTTGTATTTTGTGACTGTCAAAGCGACTGATATTCGTATATCAGGTGGCACTTCTATTTGCCTTTTTATTTAAAATTCTGTATTTTTCTTATATATAGAGACGTAGATGTAGTCAGATAGTATGTAGAGTATAGAATTCAGAATGAAACCATTCTAATTACATTTTAAATGTGTTTTGTTTTTTCAGTGGACGAAATTCAAGTCGCCTCATATAAGATGCTCGGATCCTTGTACGCTCTTGGCACTGACGCATCTCTAACACACGACAGAAAATATCTCAAGACAGAGATCGAGAGGAACAAACCTGCTTTGGTGAGATATTCGCATTTTTTTTAACTTACAGGATAAGTATGTATGGTAAGTAAATAACTCTTTATTGCACCATGAATATAAAAAAACAAACATTTTACAAAAGAATGATTTTTTTTCTATGCCTATGGACGTACCACGTTAAGACACTGTTCAAAACCTAAAACCTGACTGTTTCATGAGTTTCTTTCGGCATTTCTTCTCAGCAGTGGTCGTTCCGAAATGCTAGTAGTTTGTAGCTTTGAGACAATATATTATGATTAAATAATTAGTTTTAGACGTGAAAAAGAGCATTCTTTGAAGGCCAAATTTCAATAAAAAAATTTGACTTTGACTTAGACACTTATTGTACAGGAATACAACGTCTTAACGTGGAATGTCTTACCGTGGTACGTCCATAGACATAGAAAAAAAATCATTTTTTTGTAAAATGTTTTTTTTTTTACTTTTTGGTACGTCTACTTCGGCTTGTCCTTTATAGTTGACATTTTACACATTACTTCAATATGGGTTATCGTTTTTCCGCTCACTAGCTGGCGCTACTGGCGGGCGAGGTCTGTCAGATAGTACAATACTGTCATTTGAAGTTGACAACTGAACACAGTACAAACATCCTCACAAACTCACATCCAAACATTCGCATTTATAATATTAGTAGGATTTAAATAATTGACGACCTCCGTGGCCCAACAGACATCACGCCGCCGGACTGTCACACCGGAGGTCCCGAGTTCGATCCCCGCTCGGGTTAAGATGGAAAATGATATTTTTCAGATTGACCTGGGTCTTGGCCGTTTATGTGTATTTGTTATAAAATATAGTATCGTTGAGTTAATATTACATAACACAAGTCTCGAACTTACTTTGGGGCTAACTCAATCTGTGTGATTTGTCCGTATATATAATCATACGAGCTGTATAATTATACTAGCTGCGCACCGGGGCTTCGCTCCCGTGGGAATTTCGGGATAAAAAGTAACCTATGTGCTATTCCCGGTATTTTTCTACCCGTATACCAAATTTCATCGAAATCCGTCCAGGATATTTTGCGTGATTGAGTAACAAACATCCTCACAAACTCACAGATTCATAAACTCACAAACCCACAAAGTCACATCCAAACTTTCGCATTTATAATGTTAGTAGGATATATATATATAAGTAACTGAGCGTGTCTCCCCGTCCAGGGCTCCTGCCTCGGAGCGTTCAGCTCCACGTTCCCGGTGGCGTTCCTGGAGCCGCATCTCAACAAACACAACCAGTTCTCGTTGCTGAACAGGATCGCTGATCACTCGCTGGAGGCACAAGGTAAGATTGACCTGATCGATTTGTCATCTTATTCGCAAAGTTCCTTTTGAAGTTGGTTGAATCAAGTCAAAGTCAATCGTTTTTATTTAAATAGGCTTAAAAATAGCACTTTTAAATCGTCAAATTCTTATTTTTACACGACTGACCAAAAAAGGAGTGTTATGTTTTCAGGGTTCATGTATGTATATATGTAAGTTTCTTTATTCCACCATAAGTCCTGACCGGCTTAACAGATTTTGATGGGAGAGGTATTTTTAGATTCCTTGCATTCCTCCGAGTGACATAGGCTATATGACGTCATCACAAAAACAAAATGGCGAATTATATATGCGATAAATAGCAGACCAAAAATATAAAATTTGATCAATCTTATCGAGTGGGGTATCAAATTGAAGGGCTTTAAAAGGCGATTTCGAAAATGTATATAACTTATATGTTTGTATGTACTTTTTGAGTAAAAACTTGTCAGTCGTGTTTTTTATTTTTAATAATTAGCTTGTTTAGTTAGTTGACGTCATAAAATTACTTAAAGCTAAGGTTACCACCGCCTCCAAAGCGCAAGTGGAGAAGAGGCGGCGCAATAAACTCAAACTTATACGGGCTCACGAATAAGGCATTTGTTCCTCTTTTACTTTAGGAGTTTGTTGAATAAGGTTTTTGTTGAGCTTGGTCCATTTATTAATAAATCCTAGAAAAAAATAATGTAGTTTGATTAATTAAAAAAAAATAGAAATTGATAAATAATAACATGCAATCAAATTAAATTAAATTGTCAATTTGAATACAATATTATATACATACATACATAGAATCACGTCTTTATCCCTTACGGGGTAGACAGAGCCAAGAGTCGTGAGACTCGAAGGCCACGCTTAGCTGAATAGTGGGCTCTCTGATGGAATGGAGATTCAGGATAGTGACAGGTTGCTAGCCCATCAAATATTAAAAATCTGAAAATCTATCTATATAATCCCCTACATAAAAATGTGAAAAGCAGTAAATTATTTAAATTGATTATCTTATTTTCAGATATAATGGCGAAAATGGAGCAATCCATGCCAACTTTGGAGACGATTCTGGGTGAAGTGGATCAATTCGTGGAGTCAGATAAGACCTACAGCGAGGCCCCACATATCATCGACGTAGTGCTACCTCTTCTTTGTTCGTACCTGCCCTTCTGGTGGGCGCAGGGCCCCGACAACGTCACGCCCACTGCTGGGTAAGCGCATCTTTTACTAGTTTTTCTCAGGCTTTCCTCTGAATAAACCAAGGTGGATGAATTCGTAGTCTGATAAGACCCACAGCGAGGCGCCGCATATCATCGACGTAGTGTTACCTCTTCTCTGTTCGTACCTGCCCTTCTGGTGGGCGCAGGGCCCCGACAACGTCACATCCACTGCTGGGTAAGCGCATCATTGAATACTTTTTCTTAGGATTTCTTCTGAGAAAACTTCGGTGGATCAATTCGTAGAGTCAGATAAGACCTACAGCGACGCGCCGCATATCATCGACGTAGTGTTACCTCTTCTTTGTTCGTACCTACCCTTCTGGTGGGCGCAGGGCCCCGATAATGCTACGCCCACCGCTGGGTCAGTTTTTATTTTAATTTCCTCCACGCTAACTTTTTGGTTGTAATTTGATTTGACTCTGATACTTTTCCGTTTTGTGATTGTTTGTATTTCGAGGTTTTCATGACTACGAAAAAACCCAGTAACTACCAGCTGATTAGCTGTAAAAGATTTCTTTACGGGATAAGTTCGCCGTTATCATATTTTGATTTGATTTGACACGTGTTATTTTCCGTACAATAAAGTTATTCAAACAAACTAAACATGACTCTTGTTATTATCATATTTTGATTGATTGTTCCCAGTAACCACGTGACCATGGTAACAGCGGAACACATGAATCAACTACTAAAGAACGTCCTGAAGCTAATCAAAAAGAATATCGGAAACGAAAGCGCGCCGTGGATGACTCGCATCGCTACTTACACGCAACAGATCATTATCAACAGCTCAGAGGAACTGCTGAGAGATTCCTTCTTGCCTCTCGCGGAGAGAGTGAGAAAGAGAACCGATACTATGTTCCATAAGGAGGAGAGCTTGAGAGGATTCATTAAGGTACTTTTTATCACTTAATAGTGGGTCTTATTACAACGTATTTAGGTCCTTATTAGCTAATGTAAAATAACATCAGCAATGCAACAGATTATTATCAACAGCTCAGAGGAACTGCTTAAAGATTCTTTTTGCCTCTCGCGGAGAGAGTGAGAAAGAGAACCGTTACTATGTTCCATAAGGAAAAGAGCTTGAGAGGATTCACTCTATGGTGTTAGAAAAACAAATTTATACGATAATTTTTATACTTTTTTCTTTAATTACTGATGATGATGACGATGTTTCGCAGTCTTCAACGGACGACACGTCGCAAGTGGAGTCTCAGATCCAAGAGGACTGGCAGCTGTTAGTTCGAGACATATACTCATTCTACCCACTGTTGATCAAGTACGTCGATCTACAGAGGAATCATTGGCTCAGGAACAACGTACCAGGTATTTGTTTATTTAATTTTTATATTTTCGGAAGACTTACAGCATAAGAAGGTAACAGATAGTGTAAACAAGAAACAAGAAAAAGAATCTTCACAGGCAGAAAAAAGTAAAAAATAGAAAAACTCAAGCAAAGTGTCACAGTGTGTGCCAAGTGTCAGGTATGTATGTTTGTTTTTTAAAGTAAAGCAGTATCGATAAAACAGTTCGTCTCACGGAACGCGTCGGAAAAGTGATACAGAATATAGGTATAAGGGTACTTAACTTAATAGTTTGTTAAAAAAGTTAAGTAGTCACAGTAGTGTCGATAAAACAGTTCGTGTCATGTTGGCACAATAGTGCATTAGCATAATGATGGTTTCGCAAAGTATCATCAAATTCGAAAAATACCCTATTCTTATTACTTGCAGATATAATTATTAAAAAATAAAAAACACGATTTGTATCTATTACGTTGTAAATTAATGACTTTTTTTAAATTTTGTATGCCTTATGGCGGGACCTAGAGGAACTCATTTTAAGTGTATAACACCTCTCTATGTAAACCTATGTTCACAAAATAAATTATTTGACTTTGACTTTGACGACTGACAACCCACATAGCCTATGTCACTCGGAGGAATGCAAGGATTCAAAAAATACCTCTCATATCAAAATCTGTTAAGCCGTTCAGGTCATAACTTAAAAATTAAATTTCAGTCAGCGAAATGAAGTGCGTAAAACAAACGAACCAATCACAGAGCTCTAATCAAGTGCATAGCGAAGGGTCGCTCAAATATTGTTTCTGATTACAAAGGCTTGCCATCGGTAACACACTGGAAAATGCCTCACTTCGTATTGCATTTTTTGTCGACTTACGCAAGTATTGTTTGTGAATACGGGTGTTAATCTTTATTACAGAGGCGGAAGAGTTATACAACCACGTGGCCGAGATCTTCAACATCTGGTCCAAAAGTCAGTACTTCCTCAAGGAGGAGCAAAACTTCATATCAGCGAACGAGATCGACAACATGGTAAATATTTACACACCATTTAAATTTGCTAAAGTCGAAGTCAATTGTTTTAGAAATGCGAAAGTTTGGATGTGAGTTTGTAAGGATGTTTGTTATTCAATCACGTAAAATCCACTGGACTGATTTTGATGAAATTTGGTTCACGGGTATAAAACGAGAGTAGCATATAGGGTACTTTTTATCCCGAAATTCCGGAAGCGAAGCCCAGGGGCGCAGCTAGTACTACTAGTTAGTTAGTTGACGTCAGAAAATTACTTAAAGCTAAGGTTACTACCGCCTTCAAAGTGCAAGTGGACAAGAGGCGGCGCAACAAACTCCACTGCCGCATTTTCTCCTAAGACGTCACTTTACAACATAAGTATGTAATAGGTGGGCAATTTGCAAAAAAGTCTAGAAATCGGCTTTCGTTCAAGTCATCACTGTTCAAGCTTTGTAGATGACTTTTTGCCAACGAACTAATATACCATAGAACTCTAACAACGCCAAAAAAATGGTTCCACGAAATAGGAACCTCGGTGGGCGGGGCGTAAAAAAGACACCTCAATTCGCCTCAGTTCGCCGTGGCGCAGCGCGTTCAACGGTTGTACTTGTACCAAACGCATAAGTGTCAATTGTACGTATTATCGAGTAATTTCGCAAGTTTAATTAGCAAAAATAGGCCATCGTGTGTCGTAAAGTGGTGTAGAAATCACACAGATATGAAGAATAGCGGAATTACCTTTATTTCCTTTGCCGAGACTACGTAGTACTTATATTAATTCTGTGCCGAGACTTCAAACGCCAAGCGGCTGACCGTTTGTTTGAGCGGTAGCCAGCTGCCGCGGTGTGTTGACCCCGCCCCGTGACCTTGACGCGCCCAATCGTGTACTAGCTTTTTCTATGAGAATGTGTGAGTGTCTTGTTGTATTTAAGTATATTTGTTTGCGTAAATGGAACCAAGATTTGAGCGTTCGTTGTATGAGAGTTACACTTCCATATTTATTTATAATTCAATGCTTTTTGCCTACCTCCAAAACTTTTCTTGAACAAACTCTCAACTGCAAAAATAAAATTGCTCTGTACCGCACACGAAGGTGCTTATACTTTGCGCCCCCACGCAAATACTACTAAGTAAGTATAATTTCAAACGTTAGACATAGTCCATCTTCAACACAGCTTTGCCAAAATTGTCCTCCGCTAGCATTATCTCGTAGCTAGTGATGTGCCGTTCCCGAAATTTTCAAAGAAACAGAGATTCTTGGAAATTTCTCAGAAATATTCTCGAGAACGGAAATTTTCCTAAAACTGAGAATTTTCAGAAATTTTTAAGGGTAGAAATTTTCGAGAACAGGTAATTTCTCAGCGGCACATCGCTACTCGCAGCCAATATGTCCCCGTCTCACTCTCCCATGTCTCGCCAGGTGCTGATCATGCCGACTGCTACAAGAAGAGTCACGACGGTTGTGGATGGAGCGCCTCAGGGCGGTGGAAAGGTTAGTCTGAATCATTCTGCCTGTATATTTCAAGTCATAAAAAATAATCAAAAATAATAATAATTAATATATAATCTTGTGTGCTAATAAAGTATTTTTGTTGTTGTCATTTTAATTATTCGATATTTTTTAGACCAATAAGTCCACAATTTATACATAATTTTTGTAATTTGTGCAATAAAGATTTAAATAAATAAATAAAATACGTCCATTATCCAGCTAAACGTGACCTTGACCTTGGGCCATGTCTATCCCGTTAGAAAGTCGTGATACTATATCTGTATGTTCAATATTTTGTGTCTCCGCATTATACCTAACCTCACTACTTTGCTATAAGTATCAATTTATGTAGGTTTACAGGAATAAACAATGCATTGTTGTTTATGATCTACAGAAAAAGAAGAAGCACCGCGACAAGAAACGCGACAAAGACAAGGAGGTCCAGGCGTCGCTGATGGTGGCCTGCCTCAAGCGGCTGCTGCCCGTCGGCCTCAACCTGTTCGCGGGCCGCGAGCAGGAGCTGGTGCAGCACTGCAAGGACAGGTTCCTCAAGGTATCTGGTGATCCTCTCCATCATCATCTCAGCACAAGCGTCGCTGATGGTGGCCTGTCTCAACCTGTTCGCGGGCCGCGAGCAGGAGCTGGTGCAGCACTGCAAGGACAGGTTCCTCAAGGTATCTGGTGATCCTCTCCATCATCATCTCAGCACAAGCGTCGCTGATGGTGGCCTGTCTCAACCTGTTCGCGGGCCGCGAGCAGGAGCTGGTGCAGCACTGCAAGGACAGGTTCCTCAAGGTATCTGGTGATCCTCTCCATCATCATCTCAGCACAAGCGTCGCTGATGGTGGCCTGTCTCAACCTGTTCGCGGGCCGCGAGCAGGAGCTGGTGCAGCACTGCAAGGACAGGTTCCTCAAGGTATCTGGTGATCCTCTCCATCATCATCTCAGCACAAGCGTCGCTGATGGTGGCCTGTCTCAACCTGTTCGCGGGCCGCGAGCAGGAGCTGGTGCAGCACTGCAAGGACAGGTTCCTCAAGGTATCTGGTGATCCTCTCCATCATCATCTCAGCACAAGCGTCGCTGATGGTGGCCTGTCTCAACCTGTTCGCGGGCCGCGAGCAGGAGCTGGTGCAGCACTGCAAGGACAGGTTCCTCAAGGTATCTGGTGATCCTCTCCATCATCATCTCAGCACAAGCGTCGCTGATGGTGGCCTGTCTCAACCTGTTCGCGGGCCGCGAGCAGGAGCTGGTGCAGCACTGCAAGGACAGGTTCCTCAAGGTATCTGGTGATCCTCTCCATCATCATCTCAGCACAAGCGTCGCTGATGGTGGCCTGTCTCAACCTGTTCGCGGGCCGCGAGCAGGAGCTGGTGCAGCACTGCAAGGACAGGTTCCTCAAGGTATCTGGTGATCCTCTCCATCATCATCTCAGCACAAGCGTCGCTGATGGTGGCCTGTCTCAACCTGTTCGCGGGCCGCGAGCAGGAGCTGGTGCAGCACTGCAAGGACAGGTTCCTCAAGGTATCTGGTGATCCTCTCCATCATCATCTCAGCACAAGCGTCGCTGATGGTGGCCTGTCTCAACCTGTTCGCGGGCCGCGAGCAGGAGCTGGTGCAGCACTGCAAGGACAGGTTCCTCAAGGTATCTGGTGATCCTCTCCATCATCATCTCAGCACAAGCGTCGCTGATGGTGGCCTGTCTCAACCTGTTCGCGGGCCGCGAGCAGGAGCTGGTGCAGCACTGCAAGGACAGGTTCCTCAAGGTATCTGGTGATCCTCTCCATCATCATCTCAGCACAAGCGTCGCTGATGGTGGCCTGTCTCAACCTGTTCGCGGGCCGCGAGCAGGAGCTGGTGCAGCACTGCAAGGACAGGTTCCTCAAGGTATCTGGTGATCCTCTCCATCATCATCTCAGCACAAGCGTCGCTGATGGTGGCCTGTCTCAACCTGTTCGCGGGCCGCGAGCAGGAGCTGGTGCAGCACTGCAAGGACAGGTTCCTCAAGGTATCTGGTGATCCTCTCCATCATCATCTCAGCACAAGCGTCGCTGATGGTGGCCTGTCTCAACCTGTTCGCGGGCCGCGAGCAGGAGCTGGTGCAGCACTGCAAGGACAGGTTCCTCAAGGTATCTGGTGATCCTCTCCATCATCATCTCAGCACAAGCGTCGCTGATGGTGGCCTGTCTCAACCTGTTCGCGGGCCGCGAGCAGGAGCTGGTGCAGCACTGCAAGGACAGGTTCCTCAAGGTATTCTGGTGATCCTCTCCATCATCATCTCAGCACAAGCGTCGCTGATGGTGGCCTGTCTCAACCTGTTCGCGGGCCGCGAGCAGGAGCTGGTGCAGCACTGCAAGGACAGGTTCCTCAAGGTATCTGGTGATCCTCTCCATCATCATCTCAGCACAAGCGTCGCTGATGGTGGCCTGTCTCAACCTGTTCGCGGGCCGCGAGCAGGAGCTGGTGCAGCACTGCAAGGACAGGTTCCTCAAGGTATCTGGTGATCCTCTCCATCATCATCTCAGCACAAGCGTCGCTGATGGTGGCCTGTCTCAACCTGTTCGCGGGCCGCGAGCAGGAGCTGGTGCAGCACTGCAAGGACAGGTTCCTCAAGGTATCTGGTGATCCTCTCCATCATCATCTCAGCACAAGCGTCGCTGATGGTGGCCTGTCTCAACCTGTTCGCGGGCCGCGAGCAGGAGCTGGTGCAGCACTGCAAGGACAGGTTCCTCAAGGTATCTGGTGATCCTCTCCATCATCATCTCAGCACAAGCGTCGCTGATGGTGGCCTGTCTCAACCTGTTCGCGGGCCGCGAGCAGGAGCTGGTGCAGCACTGCAAGGACAGGTTCCTCAAGGTATCTGGTGATCCTCTCCATCATCATCTCAGCACAAGCGTCGCTGATGGTGGCCTGTCTCAACCTGTTCGCGGGCCGCGAGCAGGAGCTGGTGCAGCACTGCAAGGACAGGTTCCTCAAGGTATCTGGTGATCCTCTCCATCATCATCTCAGCACAAGCGTCGCTGATGGTGGCCTGTCTCAACCTGTTCGCGGGCCGCGAGCAGGAGCTGGTGCAGCACTGCAAGGACAGGTTCCTCAAGGTATCTGGTGATCCTCTCCATCATCATCTCAGCACAAGCGTCGCTGATGGTGGCCTGTCTCAACCTGTTCGCGGGCCGCGAGCAGGAGCTGGTGCAGCACTGCAAGGACAGGTTCCTCAAGGTATCTGGTGATCCTCTCCATCATCATCTCAGCACAAGCGTCGCTGATGGTGGCCTGTCTCAACCTGTTCGCGGGCCGCGAGCAGGAGCTGGTGCAGCACTGCAAGGACAGGTTCCTCAAGGTATCTGGTGATCCTCTCCATCATCATCTCAGCACAAGCGTCGCTGATGGTGGCCTGTCTCAACCTGTTCGCGGGCCGCGAGCAGGAGCTGGTGCAGCACTGCAAGGACAGGTTCCTCAAGGTATCTGGTGATCCTCTCCATCATCATCTCAGCACAAGCGTCGCTGATGGTGGCCTGTCTCAACCTGTTCGCGGGCCGCGAGCAGGAGCTGGTGCAGCACTGCAAGGACAGGTTCCTCAAGGTATCTGGTGATCCTCTCCATCATCATCTCAGCACAAGCGTCGCTGATGGTGGCCTGTCTCAACCTGTTCGCGGGCCGCGAGCAGGAGCTGGTGCAGCACTGCAAGGACAGGTTCCTCAAGGTATCTGGTGATCCTCTCCATCATCATCTCAGCACAAGCGTCGCTGATGGTGGCCTGTCTCAACCTGTTCGCGGGCCGCGAGCAGGAGCTGGTGCAGCACTGCAAGGACAGGTTCCTCAAGGTATCTGGTGATCCCCGCGTAAGCTAATAGGTACCCTATGTCCTTCTCAGTACTTCTTACTATGTGTATACGAAATTTCAAGAAGATTGGTTCAGTAGATAAAGCGTGAAGAAAGTACAAACAAACAAATAAACAAACAAACTCATTTATAATATAATTTAGGATTAGGATAGGATTTATAGTTTTGCAAAACACACATTGCCTATGTTCCTAGACTCGTTTAAGAAAAGTGTCCTTTTCAGAAAATGTCGGAGCAAGACGTATCAGAGTTCGCCAAGACGCAACTCACTCTGCCCGACAAAATAGACCCGGCGGACGAAATGTCTTGGCAGCACTACTTATACAGCAAGTTGGGTAAGAATACTGAACTGAACGTAAAAGTATTCATCCAATGGAAATAGATGCGAGCGCAAATGTCTATGCAAAAAGTCTGCTACTTTCGGCCGGGGGGAAAACCCTCACTAATGCAATGCGCCTTGTTAAACATAATGAGCGATTTTTCTGACAGCTAATTAAGAAAGAAAAAATCAGTATAAAAAAATCTCAACAGATATAGCGTTTTGTGAAAGCCGAGTCGTAATAATGGCTGAACCTATATGGTGCGCTTTTTCTTGACAACCAGAGGCAGAAAAAAAATCATATAACAGTTTGACAGTTGCAAATCCCGTGAATTTTTGCTTTTTGTATGGAACTTTTTCTCTCGCCTTTTACTAAGCGCCATCTATGAAGTCATCTGAAACTATTTTTATTTAATTTGGGTCTCGGAAAATCCTTCATTTATACACGCACGAAAAGATAATTCACTTGCTTAAAAAACTACGCACACAATCACAAACAGTATGAACAGATCATTTGAAATTTGGCAAAGGGGGTACCTGTATGTAGGTAGACTCTCCCGTTGGTTGAATACTAAGGAACTTAATGACTTATGTTTGTAATATATTGGGTAAAACTAAACGCAGGCGTTTCCTGTTATCGCCGCCAGGCGTTTTGGGGTTCTTACATTGCTCGCGTGAGATGGCTCGCGGACGGTCGCCATTGTCCTATGCGATATCGGTTTGATTTTTAATACGCGAGAGGTCCCGCGTTCTTTGATTGCTAATTATCTTGAGTTGTATTGGTGAATTTCCTGTTTGTTAAATAACTATTGAACTTTGTGTTTGTGTGCCCGTCATTGTGACTTTCTCCTGTGGGATGTGACGCGTGGCTGCTCGCTCACATCTATCTGTTGCCGAGCCGATTTCGGGAAGAAATCTATTTATGTGTTCTGGGGAATTGAGATCTCATGGGTTAGGTAGGGTGATTAGGAATTCCCCCTTCCCGAAGACACTCAAGTTTGGATCCGAAGAGAAAGAAGATTTAGCTTGGTAAGTGGTTTTCCATTGTAATTAATTTATAGGTTAGGTTATTATATAGGGCCCTGTAGCTCCCTTCATAAGCTACGGTGGTAGCAGACTGCGTTAAGTTAGTTAGGTTTTAGTCGGGCAAACGTGGTGCCGCGTGGAGATTTTTTCCCGGTACTTATTTTTACCGGTGGTTTTTTCCCGGTGAAGTTCCGGTACAGAATTCTTCCCGCCGCTTCGTTTGTCCGGATTCGCTCTGCGCGCATTTTCTGGCAGCAGAGCGTAGTTGCTCTGCACATTTTCTGGTAGCAGAGCGTAGTTTATCTACCCTCTATTTGTTCGTTTGTAAAAAATAATTAGTTGTTTGTAAAAATTATTAGATTTTTCTTAGTTTGTTTGTATAAGAATATTTGTAACCTTTTTGTATTTGTTTGCGGTTTGTACCGTGCGTTCCGGGTTTGTGCCATTCTCATACCTACCGCGGTTCTTCGTGTAGTTGCTTGATTTTGTTGTGTTTTATTTACCTTTTGTTATTTTTTGTTTGTGACTTGACGCGATGGCGAAGGCCTCCAATGCTAGGGCGACACTCGCCAACGAATTGAGATGGTTTGTGACGGCCGGTGGACTCCTGTCCCGGAAGGACAGGGAGGCCGCTATACTGGAAAGAGCGGATCAGCTCCGCTCACGATTGAACAACGCGGAAGCGGCCATGGCGGCGCTTACCGAAGCCGACCTTACCCCGGAGGTCTACGCAGGTCACGTGGCGGACCTGGACCAGATCCTGAGTCTGCACGATGACATCGTGGAGGCGGCGGCCGCAATAAGGGCGAGACAGGCTGGCGGACCAGCCCCTCGCACACCTGTTAGACAGGAAGGACCAGCGGTTACTGGTCGGCTCCCCACCCTTCAGCTGCCCCACTTTGGGGGTAGGATGGAGGAGTGGGTAGCATATAAAAATATGTTTGAGTCCCTGGTCGTAGCACGACAGGATTTGTCGAAGGCCCAGAAGATGGCCTACCTCCTCTCCACTCTTGAGGATGAAGCGCGGTCGCTCATCCAGCACCTCCGGGTGGAGGACGACCAGTACGACACGGCTTGGGAGTTATTGAACTCCCGCTACCAAAACTTACGTTTGTTAGCGGATGCGCACGCCGCACAGTTGATGGCCCTGCCCAAGGTGGCCAACAGGGCACAGTTGCGCCTGCAGTTGCTCACGCCCGTTACAGTGGCCTGTAACGCGCTCCGCACACTGGGGCTGCCGGTGGACCAATGGTCCTTTTTGCTGGTGCACATTGTATTGGGCAAATTACCCAATGACATCCGCTCGCGATTTGAGCGCGAGAATGCGGAACGGGATAGCACCACCCTACCAAAATTCACTGACTTGGTGAAGTTTTTGGAGTTTGAGGCACGGGCTGCTGAGAATACCATGACGGACTCAGCGCCATCCAGAGCGCCTGAACGTAGGCCCTTGGAACCCTCATGGCGAGGGAAGCCCCAACAGGGACGGCAACCGCCACCGCGTGGAGCTGGTGTGCGGGTTGCACACACGGCAGCAGTCGCGGGGGACGCGGACTGCCTGCAATGTGGTCGGATGGGCCACAGCCTGCTGCAATGCAGGGACTGGCAGGGACTGCCAGTACAAGATCGGCGCCGCATGGCAAAGCGGCATGAACTTTGCTTTTATTGTTTGGGCGGTCACTATGCACGTGACTGTCCCAGGGCCATACCATGCAGTGCATGCCGTGGGCGGCACCACGCGATGCTTTGCATGAACCGCAACGGGGATGGCACCCGGATGTTGAGGCAGGGGTCCCCTATGGGCGGGGGCGCTCCTGCGCGAAGCCCTCCACCACCGGAGGGAGGACGCGGCTTCGCTCGTCGCACCCCCCCTCGGGAGGGGGGTCGCGTACCTGCGCGGGTCTTGGTGGACCGGGACCACGCGCCCCAAGGTCATGGCCAGTATGTGGCTGGCCAGGCCCCGGATAGGGCCCCCATGGGCGGGGGCCCTAGATCGGACGTGAGAGTGGGGACACCCCCCTCCACGCGGGTTACCAATACCCAACACATGCAGCCGCAGCGGTTTTCTCCGCCGCTGCACGAGTACCCACGGCTGGAGTACCACCCGCCGTACTATAGGTATGGCCGGGCCGCGGGTTATGCCCCCCCTCAGATGGGGATGTGCACTCGCCCGCCATATTATCCGGGTCAGTGGCGCGCCCCTGGTTTGGAGAGAGTGGGGAGCCCGTAACTAGCTTGCTCCCTTGCTGGGACAGAGCCGCGGACGGTTCTGCTCCCTACCGCGGTGGTCCGCGTATGGGGTCGTGGGGAGAAGCCATTAATTTGAGAGCTCTGTTGGACTCAGGGGCTCAAAGCAGTTTGGTTACCACTCGAGTGGCACGCCAGTTAGGTTTAGTCGTGGAAGACTCGCCTGTGCCACTTCTTGGAGTTGGTGGCATACAGGTGAAGTGTCTGACGGGCCAGACACTTGTCACCTTTTCTTCGCTGAAGTCCTCCACAATGAGGATCACGACTTCGGCTATGGTAATGGATACCATTGCGGGTTGGCACCCCTCGACAGACATACCGCCGGGTGTGTTGTCTTTGGTTTCGGGTCTGGATTTGGCCGACCCCTTTGTCTTTCATCCCGGCCCAGTGGACTTGCTCCTGGGCTCGGACGTATTGGGTTGGATTTTGTTGGGTACACAGAAGGCTCTGGGTTCGTCTTCACTGATGGCAGTGTCTACGATTTTTGGTTTTGCCCTGATGGGCCCTGTGTTTGATAATGGCACCGCGGAGGAGCCACCGGTTGTCGCATCTGCGTCCTTGGCCAAGACCATGCAAAGGTTTTGGGAGGTGGAGGAGCCACCTATGAGTTCCAGGATGGATCCGGAACACGCTGAGTGCGAAGCCCTTTTTCGATCGACCACGGAGAGGTTGCCCTCCGGTCGGTTTGTAACTAGGTTACCCTTTGTTGCCTCTCGTCCTAGCCTAGGGCAAAGTAGGGCGCTTGCGGAGAAACGACTGCTGTCCATGGAGCGACGCATGCAGCGTGACCACGTACTTCGCGATAAATATATTGAATTTATGCGCGAGTACGAGGATTTGGGTCACATGTCTCCGGCTCGAGTTGATTGGAGCTCAACTGAGCATTATTTTTTGCCCCACCACGCGGTGGTGAAGGCCTCAACGGGCAAGTTGCGGACTGTCTTTGATGAGTCCGCACCCACTTCGAACGGAGTTTCGTTGAATCTATGTTTGCATTCAGGTCCCAAATTGCATAGGGACATAATTGACATCATCTTGAACTTTAGAAGACATCAAGTGGTTTTTGGCGCGGACATCCGGATGATGTTCCGCCAGACAGTCATACATCCTGAGGACAGGCGATTCCAGTTGATACTCTGGCGTGAGCGCCCTGAGGATCCTGTGACGGTGTATGAACTCAACACAAACACGTATGGTTTGAAATCCAGTCCCTATATCGCCATCAGATCATTGCTTGAATTGGCAGAGCGGGAACGGATCCGCTTTCCCCGTGGGGCTTCCGTGCTGTCACGTGACTTGTATGTCGATGACGTGTGCACCGGAGCCCAAAGTATTGAGGAGGCCCTCCTACTGCGGGATGAATTGATTGAAATATTGAAAACGGGTGGCTACGAGCTACGTAAGTGGTTGTCCAATGAGCCTAGAGTTCTAGAAGGGATCCCGGAGGATCACCAACAGAACCCTCACCTGTTTGAGGATGTAGATGATCCCAACAGGATAGCGGTGCTGGGCATGCAGTACCAGCCGCTAACCGATATTTTCACATTCCAAGTGGACTTGGAAATACCAAAAGTCTGGACTAAGAGAACGGTGTTGTCAGTAATAGCTCGTATGTTTGATCCAAGCGGTTGGATCAGTCCAGTAATATTCTCTGCGAAGTGTCTTCTTCAGAGACTTTGGACTTTGGGCGTCTCGTGGGACGAGCCGCTGTTTGGCTCTCCATTGGATGATTGGCTCGAGTTGTTTTCATCGATTAAGGAAGTCAATCGGATTGCCTTGCCTCGTCGAATATTGCCCCCCGGGAAATATCGAGCCAGCCTGCATGGCTTTTGTGACGCGTCGGAGCGAGGCTACGCCGCGTCAGTCTATATGCGGACAGTTGACGCCGATGGCCGGGTCAATGTCTCGCTTTTGTTAGGGAAGAGCAAGGTCGCCCCCATCAGGACTAGGCTGACTATTCCCAAGCTTGAGTTGAGTGGAGCTCACCTTCTCTCTAAATTGTTGCATCACGTTGCCAGTGAACTGGCGGCCACGGTCGAGATACGAGACATCTTCGCCTGGTCGGATAGCCAGGTCGCGCTTGCATGGTTGCGCGCGGCCCCACATACCTTGGAGGTTTTTGTGGGAAATCGGGTTTCCCAAATCCAGAATATCGGAATTGATATAACATGGAGACATGTGCCGGGAGAGCTTAACCCAGCGGACTGTGCCTCCCGAGGTTGTACGGCACCAGAATTGGTGTCACACCCGCTCTGGTGGGGTCCAGAGTGGCTGATGGGATCAGAAACTTCTTGGCCTGTCTGTCAGACAGATGTTACTTCTTTGAGTTTGACTGGGCTCCGTGTACATGCTGTAGTCGCTGAGACGACGTCGGAGCCGGATTGGCTACTTGCTCGGTATAGCAGCTTGGATAAGCTTCTGGGTGTTACCAGTTGGATTAAGCGTTTCATACATAATTGTAGAAACCCACAGGCAAAGCGGTTGGAGCCGATTGCAGGTGCAGAAGAGCGCCGGAGCGCATTGTTGCATTGGGTCCGTGTCGTGCAGACCGGACGGTTTGAGTCAGAGCTTCGTATCTTGCGCGACGCACGCGCTAAGTTGAAGGGCGCGGTCGCTCGTTTGAACCCGTACATCGACTCGGATGGGCTTCTTCGGGTTGGAGGCAGGCTCCGGAAGGCGGATCTTCCATATGAGACTCGCCATCCTCTGTTGTTGCCCAAGGGCGGACCCTTGGTGCAGCTTTTGGTGTCTGATCGACACATTCGTAACGCCCATGCTGGGTGCAATGCTTTGTTGGCTATTTTGCAACGCGAGTTTTTGATTTTGTCTGCCCGAAGAGCAATCCGTAGTGTCCTGTTTCGATGTATTGCATGTTATAGGTTGAAGGCATCCACGATGCAACCACAGATGGGTGATTTGCCCGCTGATCGAATCCGACCTTCGAGACCGTTTGACGGCGTTGGAACCGATTTTGCCGGTCCCTTTTCGATCAAGGCTTCT
This sequence comes from Ephestia elutella, assembly GCA_018467065.1. Classification (NCBI taxonomy): domain Eukaryota; kingdom Metazoa; phylum Arthropoda; class Insecta; order Lepidoptera; family Pyralidae; genus Ephestia; species Ephestia elutella. Next base: position 7,870,019 of record CM031594.1, read on the forward strand.
CCCTTTCGTAATGCCCGTATTGTGAAGGGCTATTTGTGTGTATTTGTTTGTTTGGCCACCAAGGCTGTCCATTTGGAGGTGGTATCGGCTCTGACTACGGAGGCCTTCGTCGCCGCGTTGGATCGTTTTGTTTCGCGTCGAGGTCTACCTTCCCTTATTAGGTCTGATAATGGCACAAACTATAAGGGAACTGTAAATTATCTTAAGGATGTTTCCGTGTTTATTGATAAAAATTGTACTAGTTTAAGTCAAATTGCTGCCCAAAGGGGAATAACCTGGAAGTTTAGTCCCCAAGTTGCTCCCCATTGGGGAGGGATTTTTGAAGCGGCTGTGAAATCCGCAAAGACCCACCTCCGCCGCATTATCGGAGAAACGGCTCTAACTTTTGAAGAGCTGGCCACAGTGTTTTGTAAAGTTGAGGCGGTCCTCAACTCTCGTCCTCTCTGTCCGCTATCTCCAGATCCAAATGACTTGGAAGCTCTCACCCCTGGTCATTTTTTGGTGGGAGGGCCGTTGAATGCCCTGCCCGAATACCCGTGGAAGGATGAACGCGTATATCGGTTGTCGCGTTTTCAAATGTTGCAGCAAATGAGCCAGGACTTTTGGCGTCGCTGGTCGCTTGAATATTTGCATTTGCTGCAGCAAAGAGTGAAGTGGACAGACAGGACTGAGCCTCCCAGGGAGGGTGATTTAGTATTGTTAAAAGAGGCAAATTTGCCCTCATTGCTTTGGCGACGAGCTCGCATATTACGTTTGATTCTTGGCGGAGATGGCACTCCGCGTGTGGCTGAGGTGTTGGTCGACGGTTCGATTTTAAGGAGAGGTGTGACCTCTCTCGCCCGCCTTCCCGTAGAGTAAGCTAGCGGTCTGCTTCTCAGACCGGGACGGGGGATGTTTGTAATATATTGGGTAAAACTAAACGCAGGCGTTTCCTGTTATCGCCGCCAGGCGTTTTGGGGTTCTTACATTGCTCGTGCGAATGGCTCGCGGACGGTCGCCATTGTCCTATGCGATATCGGTTTGATTTTTAATACGCGAGAGGTCCCGCGTTCTTTGATTGCTAATTATCTTGAGTTGTATTGGTGAATTTCCTGTTTGTTAAATAACTATTGAACTTTGTGTTTGTGTGCCCGTCATTGTGACTTTCTCCTGTGGGATGTGACGCGTGGCTGCTCGCTCACATCTATCTGTTGCCGAGCCGATTTCGGGAAGAAATCTATTTATGTGTTCTGGGGAATTGAGATCTCATGGGTTAGGTAGGGTGATTAGGAATTCCCCCTTCCCGAAGACACTCAAGTTTGGATCCGAAGAGAAAGAAGATTTAGCTTGGTAAGTGGTTTTCCATTGTAATTAATTTATAGGTTAGGTTATTATATAGGGCCCTGTAGCTCCCTTCATAAGCTACGGTGGTAGCAGACTGCGTTAAGTTAGTTAGGTTTTAGTCGGGCAAACGTGGTGCCGCGTGGAGATTTTTTCCCGGTACTTATTTTTACCGGTGGTTTTTTCCCGGTGAAGTTCCGGTACAGAATTCTTCCCGCCGCTTCGTTTGTCCGGATTCGCTCTGCGCGCATTTTCTGGCAGCAGAGCGTAGTTGCTCTGCACAACTTACCTAAGTCGGATGATTACCTAATCATCCGCCATTCTTTTTAACTAGTTGGAAAATTTTTATTCTTGTTTTTCTTTTCCTTCTGTTACCTTTATATACTTTTAATTAAATTTTCACATAGTATAATCTGTTTTTAAGATATATTCTGAATAAATATATTTTCTGGTAACTTCTTCCTTTAGTTTCGGTGGCGCAGCTATGTTTCCTTTGATTAATATTTCCCATTGAACAGTCCTCCGTCGTATTCCTCATGACTGAGGGTAGTGGTCATTATATGGAATGAAACACATACAACGACTATCTTGGCAATGTTAATGGAGTGGTTTGCCATTGCCTTCTCCATTTCACACACTAGCTAATAATCATCAACCAGAGTGCAGGTTTCCTCACGATGTTTTCCTTCACCTAAAGCAAGTTTTGGTCGATGAAAACTACCATACATGAATCAGATTGGTATACAAACTCGTGTAGCAAGGACAGGATTTGAACCTGGAACCTTTGCAGCCGGCGGGCTCTCCACTAGGCCACCACCGCTTCGCACGAAATCGAAGCACAATGTATAACTTTTACGTTTTTTTTTTTATATATATAGGTATTTTTATATATTAATTTTTATATATTTCCAGGTTCGAAGAGCAAGTCTAACATAACAGTGGAAACAGCAGAAAACAAAGCGAAGATCATAGATGACACGGTGGAGAGGATAGTGGCTATGAGCAAAGTGCTCTTCGGGTTGCATATGGTGAGTCCAGGATTCGATATTTGGGGATTCACATATCACTTTAGCAACTATTACCGCCATCTGTTAAAGATTGTTGGTCACTATTTGTTAACTAGAAATATTACTGATCTAATGACTATATTTTTATCGTTGATTTGTAAAAAAAAAATTGGTGGCGTAGACAGAGACTATTAAATCTGAATGAATGAATTATTTATTACTAGCTTTTGCCCGCGGCTTCGCCCGCGTGAATTTCCCACGGGAACAGTGCTTTTTCCCGGGATAAAAAGTAGCCTATGTGCTATTCCAGGTCATTATCTACCTCTGTACCAAATTTCATCGAAATCCGTCCAGTAGATTTTGCGTGATTGAGTAACAAACATCCTCACAAACTCACAAATTCACAAACTCACAAACTCACATCCAAACATTCGCATTTATAATATTAGTATGGATACTTAATTTACAACCAACTACACTGGGCCGGGTGCCTGTCCTGTGGCAGCCATTTTTGAGATTACAAATCTAAATTTTAACAATTTCTATTCCCAAAAATCGTTCTTTAGTTTTTGACTAAAAAAAGGAAAGATGATATGAACGAAAGGAAACAAAAAAAAAAGATCTACTGCCCGTATATAAAACAACAACAATATTTATTCTCTACCTCTTACTCTTCCTTACCACTTCCCATGTATTTTTTACTCTGATAAAGTATAGTATAGTTGCCGTCACGTAAAAAGGCCGATGACGGTTAAGCTGCGCAGTAGGCGATATATCGGTCTATGCGGTGAGCGGGGGTCGGGCGGGTCTCATCCGGCGCGCGCAATTGGTTCGTTAGTCGAACCCATGCGCAAGTTTCACCCCCTCCTCACCCTACCAGCGGCCTTTTTACGTGATGGGAAGTATACTGACGGTTTTATACGGTTATATAGTAGATCTATGATTTTTTTATGTATGTTACAACAGTTATTAATTATTAATCATGAAATCAGATCGACCATCCGCAACAAATGAGTAAGAACGTGTACCGGTCCGTGGTCTCCATTCAGAGGAAGCGAGCGGTTATCGCTTGCTTCAGGCATCTGCCCCTTCATCAGCTGCCAAGGTCCAAGCGATTTTGTGTCGTGTGCGTTTGTGATAGAGTTGGTTATCGAGTGTGCTACTAACTTAAAATAAAATAAAAATAAAAATTCTTTATTTGTTCCAAAAAAGTACAATTGTTTCTTAATAATAGAAGGCCGGGGAACTCTTTTAAGCAATAAGCCTGTGCGAGGCTTCCCCGTAACTTGTAAATGTAGCCTCTTTTGAGCGAGTAAGAGCTTGCTTTAGGCATCCGCCCCTACATCAGCTGCCAAAGTCCAAGCGATTTTGTGTTGTGTGCATTTGAGATAGAGTTGATTATCGAGTGTGCTACTAACTTGTAAATGTGGCGTCTTTTAACTGAAGAAGCGAGTAATAGCTTGCTTCAGGCATCAGCCCCTGCATTCACTGCCGAGGTTCATATTATTTTGTGTCGTGTGCATTTGAGATAGAGTTGTTTATCGAGTGTGCTACTAACTTGTAAATACGGCGTCTCTTAACTGAGGAAGGCCTGCATTCACTGCCGAGGTTCAAATGATTTTGTGTCGTGTGCGTTTAAGATAGAGTTGATTATTGTGCCTGAAACTAACACTGAATGAAAATATCTTCATGAAGCCAGCAGACATAGCTTACTTCGGGCATCTGCCCCTGTATCTCTGTCACAATTTAAATGATTTTATGCCATGTGTATTTGACATAGAGTTGATTATTGAATGTGCAACAAACAATGATAATCCCTGCCTACAAAAAAGACGAAGAAAAAAGACTTCATATGAATTTAATTTAGATAAATTCAGCATTTTCTCCAAATGTTTTTTTAAGTGTACATATAACATAGACTTGATTAGGTATGTATAGTACTAACTACTGAATAAATATGTCTGCATACAAAACTAACTGGAAGTGAACTAAAAGTGGCTGAACTGAATTTCGCGTAAAATTTCGATGTAAACTTCTATTGGCGCGGCTTGGCTGTAAAATCGACTCGAATGCAGCAACCATGTCGCTGTCCTGCTACGATGTTTTACATCTGCCGGGCATCCCATGACGACCAGTTTTTTTTAATGTCTTAACGCTTGTGCATGCTGCTTTTGGACTAAAAGGCGACGAAGCCAAAACAGCGTAGTAACAACTGGAAGCGAGTGCTGTGCGCCGCTCGCAAGCGGGCCGCCATCGCTTGCCTTAGATCCGTGCATCTTTACAAGATGAGCAGGTAACGTGGGCCTAACTCGTGCCCGGAGTTCTGTAGAAATTTCGGGAAATCTGGGAATTTCATCTTTCAAGATGTTTAGTCAGAGATTGAATCAGGTATTTTCAATATTTAATGGTTTTTCCAGTTGTTTCAATTATACTCGTAGCGGGGTTCTTTGAGAATTTCGGGAAATCTGGGAATTTCAACTTGATCGATCTTTTCGAGATTCCATGTTCAGTCAGAGATTGAATGAGTTGTTTTCAATATCTTAATAGTTCCTGAGTGCGTTTTACTCACAAGCTATTAGAAGTAGATATTTAAATTAGTAAATATTATTAAACTATTATGTCATTCCTTTAGCTACTTATCAGGGCTTTGATAAGCTGTTAAAGTCCCAATAATTTATTGTTTCATCAATTCATTTGCAATATGTTTGAACAGGCATCGAGCATGTAACATATTTTCAAGAACGTATTACGAGTTGTGGCTTGAAGAAGAAAATATTGGCCAAGAAGTCATGATAGAAGATTTAACGGTAAGCCAAGTCAAAAAATTTTAATATTGTTTACTTGAATAAGGAAAAAATAATGATTGTAACAAAATAAATAAATAAAAACTTCATATTTATTTCAACTTAATTTTTAAGTTTTAGTTTTATTTTTCAGTAAAGTAATTAAGTTAGTTTTACTAGGTAGGTACTTAATAAGTTCTTTTTTAAATAAAAACGTTACAATCAAAAAATATATTGCATATACTTTAAGAGTTTTTTCAGTTGCAATAGTTTAAATCACTAACTCAATTTTCATTGTAAAAAAAACATAAATGTTGTTTTTGCAACATTTAGAACATATTTTTTTTTTGTATGATCATTCTTTTCGTTGTCGGTCAAAGCATGCTCAAAGCATTGCATTTATATTATCATTTTTAGCTTTCTTTGCCATAAAACTTTTCATATCAGTCACTATTGACTTTTGACTGACATGTTTACATCTTAATTGACAACGAAATTTTTGTGCAAAATCAAAATTTCTAACAAAATTTTAGTTTATCTTTTATTATTCCAGTAGTATTATGATTTCTTGTTTGAATCTAACTATTCTTCTATACAAACTAATTAATAGACTAGCGTTACTTTGCGGCAGTCAAAGTTACATGTTAGTATTTTGTTATATATTTTTTTACATCATCAAATCAAATCTATTGTACTTCAAAAAACCATTTCTAAATTACTTTGAGCTACCAACCACCAAATGGCAGATCAATGATTGTCGAAGGATCAACATCTGGATTTTGCCCGAGAATGCCTCGTGTGTACATACATACACGGGAGCTTACACAATGGTACTTACACAACCTCATTACATGCTAATAATACATGTAATACACATGTATTATTAGCATGAGGTTGTGTCTGTACAAGCTATTGGCAATAGCGGTTAGTACATTTGTTATAATCCGAAAATCATATAGAACGGTGATTCTTACCTTAGTCATTCTTCTTCTTGTAGTGCCTCTCCATTACTGGAGGTTGGCCGTCAGTTTCGCAAACTCTTCTCTGTTCGCCGCTATGCGAAACAGCTCCTCAACCCTGGTGACTCCGGTCCACCTTAGTCATAAGTCAAGTTAATTTTAGGTGTCAGCGGGGCGTTACCGCGTGGGGGGTAGAGGCACACCCCCGCGGGGGGCCGGGTCTTTCCCGCCTCTTGTACCTGTGCTTCGTATTGTACAGTCAGTTGCAGAGACCAAAACGATATAATTATAGCCATTTCGACTCGATAAGAAGTTGCAGAGAAATCTGGCCCCCTAACTCACCGAATCCTAAACTCAGGGGGTCCGGTCTCTAGCATCTGATAATTCATAATTATGTTATTTTTGTCAGACATACATGTTATGTACTGACATAAGGGTCTTAACATTATAAAATACAGTTCTGAATGCTACGCCATATGGCATACAAAAATCAAAGATAAATAAAATCAAAACGTAAATAGCTAATAAATTCATGCATGTCAATAAAAATATTAAAATAATAGTATAAAAAGATTCATGCCACAAAATTAAGGTAAATTAAATAAATTAACATTTAAAATAAATTTGATATTTGGTCAAACATTTAAATATAAATAACAACACATAAAAGGTTAAAGGAAAATAGGCGTGATAATATGTATGTATGTATAAAAGGATAAAACATCAAAATTGGTCAGACAGGTATTCCTCTACTGAATAATACGATTTGCTTACCGAAAATTCAAATAGTAGGCACTTAAAGTGACTTATTTCTGACTGTAACACATTTCCCAGCAATCGTTCGAAGACGCGGAGCTGAAAAAGAGCGATGTGGTGGAGGAGGAAGGCAAGCCCGACCCGCTCACTCAGCTCGTGACCACCTTCTGCCGCGGCGCCATGACCGAGCGCTCCGGAGCTTTACAGGTTAGTGACGTCACTCTTGTGACGAACTCATTTTGTTCCCAGCAATCGTTCGAAGACGCGAAGCTGGAGAAGAACGATGTGGTGGAAAGCAGAGCGAAGAAGGACCTCTCCGGAGCTTTGCAGGTAGTCACTTTTGTTAATTTTAGACCTAGAAGGAATGAAAGCTTCTTGTATGGGAGGCCAAGATCCTCGTCGTCGAGCAATCGAAGTAAGTAGTTTTAGATCACAGCTTGCAATAGAGAGAGGCGAGTGGAAAAAAGGAGGAGGCCTTTGTCCAACAGTGGGACATAACACCTAGTTAAAAGAATATTTAGACGTCTGATGAATCAGCCTTTTGGCCAGCAATGGGGATTCTGGAACCATTGTTAGTCAAACCGTTACCCACCAGATAACAGACTGTCAACTAGTTGAGACAAGAATAACAAAAAAGAAAGTCCAAAATGCTATTTGAAAAAAACAAAAAAGTGCTCTTTCTCAGCTTACCTTAAGTTTTTTTAATGGTTCCATGTAATCTAACAACACAGTTTTTTTACAACAAACGAAACTCAACAGGAAGATCCGCTGTACATGTCATACGCACACATCATCGCCAAGTCGTGCGGCGAGGAAGAAGAGGAAGGCGGCGGCGAGGAAGAGGAGGGCGGCGGGGAAGGCGGCGGGGAGGGCGGGGAAGATGAGGGCAACACTAGTATACACGTACGTATTACTGTTATGTCCAGTGTGCAGAGCAACTACGCTCTGCTGCCAGAAAATGTGCGCAGAGCGAATCCGGACAAACGAAGCGGCGGGAAGAATTCTGTACCGGAACTTCACCGGGAAAAACCACCGGTAAAAATAAGTACCGGGAAAAAATCTCCACGCGGCACCACGTTTTGCCCGACTAAAACCTAACTAACTTAACGCAGTCTGCTACCACCGTAGCTTATGAAGGGAGCTACAGGGCCCTATATAATAACCTAACCTATAAATTAACTACAATTGAAAACCACTTACCAAACTAAATCTTCTTTCTCTTCGGATCCAAACTTGAGTGTCTTCGGGAAGGGGGAATTCCTAATCACCCTACCTAACCCATGAGATCTCAATTCCCCAGAACAAATAAATAGAATTTCTTCCCGAAATCGGCTCGGCAACAGATAGATGTGAGCGAGCAGCCACGCGTCACATCCCACAGGAGAAAGTCACAATGACGGGTACACAAACACAAAGTTCAATAGTTATTTAACAAACAGGAAATTCACAAATACACCTCAAGCTAATTAGCAATCAAAGAACGCGGGACCTCTCGCGTATTAAAAATCAAACCGATATCGCATGGGACAATGGCGACCGTCCACGACCCATCTTGCACGCGAGCAATGTGAGAACCCCAAAACGCCTGGCGGCGATAACAGGAAACGCCTGCGTTTAGTTTTACCCAATATATTACAAACATCCCCCGTCCCGGTCTGGAGAAGCAGACCGCTAGCTTACTCTACGGGAAGGCGGGCGAGAGAGGTCACACCTCTCCTTAAAATCGAACCGTCGACCAACACCTCAGCCACACGCGGAGTGCCATCTCCGCCAAGAATCAAACGTAATATGCGAGCTCGTCGCCAAAGCAATGAGGGCAAATTTGCCTCTTTTAACAATACTAAATCACCCTCCCTGGGAGGCTCAGTCCTGTCTGTCCACTTCACTCTTTGCTGCAGCAAATGCAAATATTCAAGCGACCAGCGACGCCAAAAGTCCTGGCTCATTTGCTGCAACATTTGAAAACGCGACAACCGATATACGCGTTCATCCTTCCACGGGTATTCGGGCAGGGCATTCAACGGCTCCTCCCACCAAAAAATGACCAGGGGTGAGAGCTTCCAAGTCATTTGGATCTGGAGATAGCGGACAGAGAGGACGAGAGTTGAGGACCGCCTCAACTTTACAAAACACTGTGGCCAGCTCTTCAAAAGTTAGAGCCGTTTCTCCGATAATGCGGCGGAGGTGGGTCTTTGCGGATTTCACAGCCGCTTCAAAAATCCCTCCCAATGGGGGCAACTTGGGGGACTAAACTTCCAGGTTATTCCCCTTTGGGCAGCAATTTGACTTAAACTAGTACAATTTTTATCAATAAACACAGAAACATCCTTAAGATAATTTACAGTTCCTTTATAGTTTGTGCCATTGTCAGACCTAATAAGGGAAGGTAGACCTCGACGCGAAACAAAGCGATCCAACGCGGCGACGAAGGCCCCCGTAGTCAGAGCCGATACCACCTCCAAATGGACAGCCTTGGTGGCCAAACAAACAAATACACACAAATAGCCCTTCACAATACGGGCATTACGAAAGGGAGAAGCCTTGATCGAAAAGGGGCCGGCAAAATCGGTCCCAACGCCGTCAAACGGCCTCGAAGGTCGGATTCGATCAGCGGGCAAATCACCCATCTGTGGTTGCATCGTGGATGCCTTCAACCTATAACATGCAATACATCGAAACAGGACACTACGGATTGCTCTTCGGGCAGACAAAATCCAAAATTCGCGTTGCAAAATAGCCAACAAAGCATTGCACCCAGCATGGGCGTTACGAATGTGTCGATCAGACACCAAAAGCTGCACCAAGGGTCCGCCCTTGGGCAACAACAGAGGATGGCGAGTCTCATATGGAAGATCCGCCTTCCGGAGCCTGCCTCCAACCCGAAGAAGCCCATCCGAGTCGATGTACGGGTTCAAACGAGCGACCGCGCCCTTCAACTTAGCGCGTCCTTCGCGCAAGATACGAAGCTCTGATCAAACCGTCCGGTCTGCACGACACGGACCCAATGCAACAATGCGCTCCGGCGCTCTTTCTGCACCTGCAATCGGCTCCAACCGCTTTGCCTGTGGGTTTCTACAATTATGTATGAAACGCTTAATCCAACTGGTAACACCCAGAAGCTTATCCAAGCTACTATACCGAGCAAGTAGCCAATCCGGCTCCGACGTCGTCTCAGCGACTACAGCATGTACACGGAGCCCAGTCAAACTCAAAGAAGTAACATCTGTCTGACAGACAGGCCAAGAAGTTTCTGATCCCATCAGCCACTCTGGACCCCACCAGAGCGGGTGTGACACCAATTCTGGTGCCGTACAACCTCGGGAGGCACAGTCCGCTGGGTTAAGCTCTCCCGGCACATGTCTCCATGTTATATCAATTCCGATATTCTGGATTTGGGAAACCCGATTTCCCACAAAAACCTCCAAGGTATGTGGGGCCGCGCGCAACCATGCAAGCGCGACCTGGCTATCCGACCAGGCGAAGATGTCCCGTATCTCGACCGTGGCCGCCAGCTCACATGCAACGTGATGCAACAATTTAGAGAGAAGGTGAGCTCCACTCAACTCAAGCTTGGGAATAGTCAGCCTAGTCCTGATGGGGGCGACCTTGCTCTTCCCTAACAAAAGCGAGACATTGACCCGGCCATCGGCGTCAACTGTCCGCATATAGACTGACGCGGCGTAGCCTCGCTCCGACGCGTCACAAAAGCCATGCAGGCTGGCTCGACATTTCCCGGTGGCAATATTCGACGAGGCAAGGCAATCCGATTGACTTCCTTAATCGATGAAAACAACTCGAGCCAATCATCCAATGGAGAGCCAAACAGCGGCTCGTCCCACGAGACGCTCCAAAGTCCAAAGTCTCTGAAGAAGACACTTTGCAGAGAATATCACTGGACTGATCCAACCGCTTGGATCAAACATACGGGCTATTACGGACAACACCGTTCTCTTAGTCCAGACCTTTGGTATTTCCAAGTCCACTTGGAATGTAAAAATATCGGTTAGCGGCTGGTACTGCATGCCCAGCACCGCTATCCTGTTGGGATCATCCACATCCTCAAACAGGTGAGGGTTCTGTTGGTGATCCTCCGGGATCCCTTCTAGAACTCTAGGCTCATTGGACAACCACTTACGTAGCTCGTAGCCACCTGTCTTCAATATTTCGATCAATTCATCCCGCAGTAGGAGGGCCTCCTCAACACTTTGGGCTCCGGTGCACACGTCATCAACATACAAGTCACGTGACAGCACGGAAGCCCCACGGGGAAAGCGGATCCGTTCCCGCTCTGCCAATTCAAGCAATGATCTGATGGCGATATAGGGACTAGATTTCAAACCATACGTGTTTGTGTTGAGTTCATACACCGTCACAGGATCCTCAGGGCGCTCACGCCAGAGTATCAACTGGAATCGCCTGTCCTCAGGATGTATGACTGTCTGGCGGAACATCATCCGGATGTCCGCACCAAAAACCACTTGATGTCTTCTAAAGTTCAAGATGATGTCAATTATGTCCCTATGCAATTTGGGACCCGAATGCAAACACAGATTCAACGAAACCCCGTTCGAAGTGGGTGCGGACCCATCAAAGACAGTCCGCAACTTGCCCGTTGAGGCCTTCACCACCGCGTGGTGGGGCAAAAATAATGCTCAGTTGAGCTCCAATCAACTCGAGCCGGAGACATGTGACCCAAATCCTCGTACTCGCGCATAAATTCAATATATTTATCGCGAAGTACGTGGTCACGCTGCATGCGTCGCTCCATGGACAGCAGTCGTTTCTCCGCAAGCGCCCTACTTTGTCCCTAGGCTAGGACGAGAGGCAACAAAGGGTAACCTAGTTACAAACCGACCGGAGGGCAACCTCTCCGTGGTCGATCGAAAAAGGGCTTCGCACTCAGCGTGTTCCGGATCCATCCTGGAACTCATAGGTGGCTCCTCCACCTCCCAAAACCTTTGCATGGTCTTGGCCAAGGACGCAGATGCGACAACCGGTGGCTCCTCCGCGGTGCCATTATCAAACACAGGGCCCATCAGGGCAAAACCAAAAATCGTAGACACTGCCATCAGTGAAGACGAACCCAGAGCCTTCTGTGTACCCAACAAAATCCAACCCAATACGTCTGAGCCCAGGAGCAAGTCCACTGGGCCGGGATGAAAGACAAAGGGGTCGGCCAAATCCAGACCCGAAACCAAAGACAACACACCCGGCGGTATGTCTGTCGAGGGTGCCAACCCGCAATGGTATCCATTACCATAGCCGAAGTCGTGATCCTCATTGTGGAGGACTTCAGCGAAGAAAAGGTGACAAGTGTCTGGCCCGTCAGACACTTCACCTGTATGCCACCAACTCCAAGAAGTGGCACAGGCGAGTCTTCCACGACTAAACCTAACTGGCGTGCCACTCGAGTGGTAACCAAACTGCTTTGAGCCCCTGAGTCCAACAGAGCTCTCAAATTAATGGCTTCCCCCACGACCCCATACGCGGACCACCGCGGTAGGGAGCAGAACCGTCCGCGGCTCTGTCCCAGCAAGGGAGCAAGCTAGTTACGGGCTCCCCACTCTCTCCAAACCAGGGGGCGCCACTGACCCGGATAATATGTCGGGCGAGTGCACATCCCCATCTGAGGGGGGCATACCCCGCGGCCCGGCCATACCTATGGTACGGCGGGTGGTACTCCAGCCGTGGGTACTCGTGCAGCGGCGGAGAAAACCGCTGCGGCTGCATGTGTTGGGCATTGGTAACCCGCGTGGAGGGTGTCCCCACTCTCACGTCCGATCTAGGGCCCCCGCCCATGGGGCCCTATCCGGGCCTGGCCAGTCACATACTGGCCACGACCTTGGGGCGCGTGGTCCCGGTCCGCCAAGACCCGCGCCGGTACGCGACCCCCCTCCCGAGGGGGGGTGCGACGAGCGAAGCCGCGTCCTCCGTCCGATGGTGGAGGGCTTCGCGCAGGAGCGCCCCCGCCCATAGGGGACCCCTGCCTCAAGAACCGGGGGCCATCCCCGTTCCGGTTCATGCAGAGCATCACGTGGTGCAGCCCACGGCATGCACTGCATGGTATGGCTCTGGGACAGTCACGTGCATAGTGACCGCCCAAACAATAAAAGCAAAGTTCATGCCGCTTTGCCATGCGGCGCCGATCTTGTACTGGCAGTCCCTGCCAGTCCCTGCATTGCAGCAGGCTGTGGCCCATCCGACCACATTGCAGGCAGTCCGCGTCCCTCGCGACTGCTGCCGTGTGTGCAACCCGCGCACCAGCTCCACGCGGTGGCGGTTGCCGTCCCTGTTGGGGCCTCCCTCGCCATGAGGGTTCCAAGGGCCTACGTTCAGGCGCTCTGGATGGCGCTGAGTCCGTCATGGTATTCTCAGCCGCCCGTGCCTCAAACTCCAAAAACTTCACCAAGTCAGTGAATGTCGGTAGGGTGGTGCTATCCCGTTCCGCATTCTCGCGCTCAAATCGCGAGCGGATGTCATTGGGCAATTTGCCCAATACAATGTGCACCAACAAAAAAGACCATTGGTCCACCGGCAGCCCCAGTGTGCGGAGCGCGTTACAGGCCACTGTAACGGGCGTGAGCAACTGCAGGCGCAACTGTGCCCTGTTGGCCACCTTGGGCAGGGCCATCAACTGTGCGGCGTGCGCATCCGCTAACAAACGTAAGTTTTGATAGCGGGAGTTCAATAACTCCCAAGCCGTGTCGTACTGGTCGTCCTCCACCCGGAGGTGCTGGATGAGCGACCGCGCTTCATCCTCCAGAGTGGAGAGGAGGTAGGCCATCTTCTGGGCCTTCGACAAATCCTGTCGTGCTACGACCAGGGACTCAAACATATTTTTATATGCCACCCACTCCTCCATCCTACCCCCAAAGTGGGACAGCTGAAGGGTGGGGAGCCGACCAGTAACCGCTGGTCCTTCCTGTCTAACAGGTGTGCGAGGGGCTGGTCCGCCAGCCTGTCTCGCCCTTATTGCGGCCGCCGCCTCCACGATGTCATCGTGCAGACTCAGGATCTGGTCCAGGTCCGCCACGTGACCTGCGTAGACCTCCGGGGTAAGGTCGGCTTCGGTAAGCGCCGCCATGGCCGCTTCCGCGTTGTTCAATCGTGAGCGGAGCTGATCCGCTCTTTCCAGTATAGCGGCCTCCCTGTCCTTCCGGGACAGGAGTCCACCGGCCGTCACAAACCATCTCAATTCGTTGGCGAGTGTCGCCCTAGCATTGGAGGCCTTCGCCATCGCGTCAAGTCACAAACAAACAAACAAATAAGAAAAGATAAAAAAGGTAAATAAAGAACAAGATCAAGCAACAACACGAAAAACCGCGGTAGGTATGAGAATGGCACAAACCCGGAACGCACGGTACAAACCGCAAACAAATACAAAAAAGGTTACAAATATTCTTATACAAACAAACTAAGAAAAATCTAATAATTTTTACAAACAATTAATTATTTTTTACAAACGAACAAATAGAGGGTAGATAAACTACGCTCTGCTACCAGAAAATGTGCAGAGCAACTACGCTCTGCTGCCAGAAAATGTGCGCAGAGCGAATCCGGACAAACGAAGCGGCGGGAAGAATTCTGTACCGGAACTTCACCGGGAAAAACCACCGGTAAAAATAAGTACCGGGAAAAAATCTCCACGCGGCACCACGTTTGCCCGACTAAAACCTAACTAACTTAACGCAGTCTGCTACCACCGTAGCTTATGAAGGGAGCTACAGGGCCCTATATAATAACCTAACCTATAAATTAACTACAATTGAAAACCACTTACCAAACTAAATCTTCTTTCTCTTCGGATCCAAACTTGAGTGTCTTCGGGAAGGGGGAATTCCTAATCACCCTACCTAACCCATGAGATCTCAATTCCCCAGAACAAATAAATAGATTTCTTCCCGAAATCGGCTCGGCAACAGATAGATGTGAGCGAGCAGCCACGCGTCACATCCCACAGGAGAAAGTCACAATGACGGGTACACAAACACAAAGTTCAATAGTTATTTAACAAACAGGAAATTCACAAATACACCTCAAGCTAATTAGCAATCAAAGAACGCGGGACCTCTCGCGTATTAAAAATCAAACCGATATCGCATGGGACAATGGCGACCGTCCACGACCCATCTTGCACGCGAGCAATGTGGAGAACCCCAAACGCCTGGCGGCGATAACAGGAAACGCCTGCGTTTAGTTTTACCCAATATATTACAAACATCCAGTCTGGGCAATATTGACGCGCACCATATCGTTCTTTCTCCTCACATGAGTGAGAACTACGATGTGCTGCTTTACACGACTGACCAAAAAAAGGAGTGTTGAATGTCTTCAGGGTTTATGTATAAGTTTTTTTTTTTTTTTTTTTTTGTATGTAAGTTTCTTTAGTCCACCATCAGTTCTGAACGGCTTAACAGATTTTCATGTGAGAGGTATTTTTAGATTCCTTACATTCCTCCGAGTGACATAGGCTATGAGTTTTGTCAGTCGTGTTTTTTTTTAATAATTAGCTTGTTCACTTGAGTCAATCAAAATGAGCAAAATATAGCATATTAAGTGGCGCGTCAATGTTGGACGCATGGCTTAAATAGACTAATTGGTCCTCAGCCCAGATTTTGTATGGGCAAGATGTCCCATAACCCATGAAAATTTGGTTTTGCTAAAATTTAATAATAACAAACGGCTCGTTCCGAGTTTTTCATTATTATAGTATTAGTATTAAGGGAGATAGTAGGAGCACCCATACCCGGAGAGCATGTATGAAGAGAGTGATGAGTGTAGGTAGAGGAAGCGAGAGAGATCTGTAAGGATCGTAGCAAGTGGAAATCGCTAGTCTCTGCCTACCCCCACGGGAAAAAGGCGTAGCGATGTCCTGCTGCTTGACTCCCGTGGAAATTCCGGGATTCTTGATAGTCTTTAGCTTTTCTCATTAATCTGGCTGCGGCTATTATACACAGAAAGAACTTTTTCTACTGGTTAGTTCTAGAGATTAGCACGTTCAAAGAAACTTTTCAGCTTTATTATAGTAGTATAGATTCAGAACATTTCAAACTTGAGCATTACCAATCACACTAAAAGCTACGTAATTGATTGTTGCAAGCAGAAAACTATGGACACTTATATGGTAAGTCATCATATACATGGAATTAACTTTTTATTTATCTTCAATAAAATAATGATTTGATATGTTTTGTAAAATAATTATATTTATTTCTACATTTTCCATAACAGACAGCGAACAGCGATTTCTATGTACAATAATAAAATATCGTTCAAAGGTAATTCTATATAGTTCGAAGCTCACAAACAGTAAAGTCAAAGTCAATTTTTTTTTATTGAAACTTGGCCTTCAAACAAGGCTCTTTTACGTCACGTCGATAACTAATTATTTATCATAATATATTATGTCTCAAAGCTACAAACTACTAGCATTTCGGAACGACCACTGCCTGCTGAGAAGAAATGCCAAAACTTATGAAACAGTCTTGGTCGCCTAACAACGATATTAATTCTAAATGAAAATTCCGAAGTGGTACAACTTAATACGTTCTTTCAGCGTAAAATTAAGTTTTTTAATAATAAATTAATAGACAATAATGGTCTAAAATAAGTTTCTTCTTAATAGGAACAAGAAATGGAGAAACAAAAGCTGCTATTCCACCAAGCTCGGCTCGCGGACCGCGGCGTCGCTGAGATGGTGTTGCTGCACATCTCGGCTTCCAAAGGAGTGCCCAGCGAAATGGTCATGAAGACTCTGCAGCTAGGGATTTCTATATTGAGGGGCGGAAATATTGACATTCAAATGGTAAGTCTTTCTTGTTTTAACTTAATTCTTTTTCTTTTTCGTGTTAGCTTAATCAAGCAAGATAAAATAGTGTGGCTGCACATATCGGCTTCCAAAGGAGTGCCCAGCGAAATGGTCATGAAGATTCTTCAACTAGGGATTTCTATATTGAGAGGCGGAAATTGATATTCAGATGGTGAGCGCTTCTTTTTTTTTACTTTTTCTCTTTTCTTTTTTTTCGTGTAAAAAGTAAAGTAAAAAAAGTACATCAAAAAAAGTACATCTTGTATAATATAGGGATTTTTATATTGAGAGGCGGAAATATTGATATTCAGATGGTGAGTCTATATATAGTTTCACTAACTTACGCTGCTCTGACCTCTTTTCAACCGACTTCCCAAAAAAGGAGGAGGTTATATGTTTCGATGTATGTATGTTTTTTTTTTATGTATGTTCGCCGATTTCTCCGCCAATTGTGGACTGATTTCCAAAATTGTTTTTTTATTCGTAATGGTGTATTCCCAAGTTGGTCCCATTTTAACCACGTCAGAATCTGTTCGGTAATTTTAAAGATACCTAACAAAATATAAAAATACCAACATTGCATTATAGAGCAAAAGCCCGCGATAGCATGCCCTTCCTTATTTTGTCAAAACTCAAGATTTTCTGTGTATGTCCTTGGGGACTATGTTGGCATAGAAATAGCGACGCGCGACGCGTATATCTAATTTATACCTCCACACAACTCTCGTGACGTCACAGAACGTGTCAGCGTCGGGTATATTTTGGAATCCAGAAATTGAAAATGGGTTCTTCAAAAAGCATACCTTTACCTAACAATTGTGACGTCACTGGTCGTGTTGACATCGGGTATAATTTTGGATTTAGGATTTCGGGCGTAATATTTTAAAACGCACCCAACCGCAACCATAGGATCGTTCGGTAGGTACCTATTCTTTTGCACGTTGCTGTTACTATTTTATTTTACTAAACTATTTTTATTTCAACTTTTTAATCGTTCGCTCCCTGTCTTTTCGAGTTTGTGTTCCTATTAGTGTAAAAAGTGTATAAAATGATAGACAAAGCCAGTTTAGAGGTTTATTATAAACGATCATTGAGTGTTATGTTTTCAGGAGTATTTATGTAGGTATGTAAGTTTATTTATTCCATCATAAGTTCTAAATGGCTTAACAGATTTTGATGTGAGAGGTATATTTAGATTCCTTGCATTCCTCCAAGTGACATAGGCTATGTGACGACATCATAAAACCAAAATGGGGGATTATATTATACGCGATAAATAGCTGACCAAAAAAATAAAAGTTTATTTGAAAATGTATAAAAACAAAACTGTATTTATCTTATATTTGTATGTACTTTTGAGTAAAAAATAATACAATAAAACTTACCCATATAGAATACCCATATAGTATGGTATCCAAATGACTTGAATGTTAAAACGTATTGTAAGTTGTCTGTCTTATATTTTTTAATAATTAGCTTGTACTTTTTAGGTGTATTTGTGAAATTTCGATTTCTTTGACAAACAAATTACCCTCCTGCGCTTTATGCGCAGTAGGGTAAAAAGGGAACAGCTTTTTTGAGTCTTCAGATTCGGTCCCATAGAAAAAGTTTTTCATATTTATTAACTACTAGGGTATCCATTACAGCAAAATGGAGTGTCCTAAATAAAAGTATACCCTAGAAAAATGTTACCGTCGGGTATACATTATACTATAGCAAAACGAAGTGTTATATTCTAAAGTATACCCTAGAAAAATGTTGGAGTCGGGTATATTTTGGAATCCACAACACGGCCGTATATATTTCTATTGTATACCTGAACGTAACTCTATGGAGCGTTGTGGCGAGGTATAAATTAGATATACGCATTAGCGACTATAAAAGTTGGTGCATGATTACTTAGGCAGATTACTTGTAGCAATAACATTTAAAGTGGTAACTCAATTTCCTCAAAGTAAAGTTTTTTAAAGATTTTATTTTCTTAATAATATTAGAAATCACGCCATCCATTACCAAGCAATTGGTGCAGATATAAACCCCTGCTAGATATTGTAACCTTATTAAATTATAGTTATATTTGTTTTATAAAAGCTTAATTTTATATTACTTTGCGAGGCCCCAAGGTTGCTTTTTTTACCTATAAAAATCATCCTTACTATCCATATTACCTGCATAAGCAACTAAGATCCAAACTTCATACCTAGTCGCTAATATTTTTTACCCGTATATACCACGCAGAGAAACATTCAGCATTTTTAAAATAAGGAAGGTTTGGTCGTCACGGGATCTCGGTCTATTTATGTGCCAAAATAATAGACAATTTGACATATTCTGACATTTCAAATCAAACTGACATAAAAAGTTTCGAATTCTTAATTCTTTATTTTCGGCTAGTGAAAGAAAAGTTTTTATTAAACTTAAAATGATAAAATAAAACTTTTTTCCAAAAAAAATGAACCGACTTCCATCATAAAACTTAAAATCATGAAATAACAATAAAGAAAAATGTATTAGCATTCTACCTACTGAATGAGGTGAAGTCGGTGCCAAATTGAATATTAAATAATCTAAGTTAATATTAGAATCATGTATAATATATAAAATACCTAGCTAAACAATTACATAACACCCTTACTCCTGCACTTGGCACCGACTTCACCTCATTCAGTAGGTAGAATGCTAATACATTTTTCTTTATTGTTATTTCATGATTTTAAGTTTTATGATGGAAGTCGGTTCATTTTTTTGGAAAAAGTTTTATTTTATCATTTCTTTATTCGTGTTAGCGGCCAGCATTTATATCATGTAGGATCTTCGAGCAACAAGGACTTCCGCGCGCGGCCCGGAAGGGAGGCGCCATAGATGTCTTTCCCCTCTGGTAAAGCTTAGGTCCAGGTGGACTTGAGCGTTTATAAAAACTGTTTGCATTCGGACTTTTCGCTAGACAGAATCCATCAGTCAGTGTGAATGACACATAGGCCGCAATACAAAAAATTCCGAATTGTTCAATTATGTGCTGCAAAAAGACGTCTGGGACATCTATTTTACAGAAAGATGGTGTTACATTTCTCTAGTAAGTAAATTCTTATCATATGATTATAAATTAAACAAAAATTCATACATTTTATTATAATTTCATTGTTGGATTTGTTTACCAACATCAGTCCTGTCGCCCATAGAAACACGGATTTATCGAGTGATAAATCCGTCCAACATCTAGATTTAGTGATGTTACTTTGCTTACATTGTGTGTTGTAGTCCTGTATCGATAAACTGCGATAGTTATAGTTTTAAATTGTTGTATGTTGTAACGTGTATTTTCATATTTTTTTACAGCTTTCCTAAAAATACCTACTTAGAGATGTGTGTATGGTAAAACTTGTGCAACAACTAGCAAACCTGGGATGCCAAAAAGACAAGTCCCGTTTGTTTAGATCATTATAAGGCATCTGATTTCCACGAATGGTGTATGTCAGCTCGGATGAACAAGACAGTGACACACAGTGATGTGTCAGAGAAAATTACTAGAAATAGTTAAGTTATATTTAGATAATTTAAATTTTATAAGTATTCCTTTCTTGTCTTTGTGTTTTATGTTTTTATTTATGTTTTTATTTATTAAGGTACACCAACAGTGTTTACATGCTACATACACGAAACAATAATCACTTATTACTAAGTTCTAATGTAAACACCAATGACAGGTATACACGACATTGACTAACAGGTATACACGACATTGTCTTCATGGTACTTAACTAATAAACGTGATAACTTTGCAACTGTGATTTTATTTATTACTAGCTTTCGCCCGCGGCTTCGCCCGCGTGGATTTCCCACGGCGACAGTGCTCTTTCCCGGGATGAAAGGTACTCTATGTCCTTCTTCGTATTTCCAGCTATGTGTATGCGAAAATTCAAGAAGATTGTTTCAGTAGATAAAGTGTCAAAAGGAACAAACAAACTCACTTTCGCATTTATAATATATAATTAGGATTATGCTAATTCTGCGAAGTGCACACTCTGCGAAGTGCACCAATTGCGAAATCCACCTTTTGTTCGAGTGTACGTTTTGCGAAGTGCACATTCTTCGTCAGACCCACAGATAGAACCATTAGTATATAAAAAATGCAAATCACTGCTAGAGCCCCGGGTATGTCATTCATAAGAACGTATCCATATTTCCATACCTCCTTAGCAATAAATATTATAAATGCGAAGTAATACTGTTTTACTGACGGCTAAACCACTCCATAGATTTTATTAAAGCTATTGATTTTAACAAATAAATATTTCTATTTCTATTGATTATATAGTTGAAGGCCCGAGAAATTCGATAATTTATAATTCATCGATAATGCAGAATTACATTTTTGCTATTCACTATTGAAAACAAAGTCAAAAATATGTTAATGTGTGTTCTGTCTTATATTCGTACCTACACAAAAATCTGACGGGTGGTGACAGATTTGTCAATGTATTGTTTTATTTTTCATATGTGGTGTCGTAATTTGTCGTAATTACAGATTTTCATTATGTATGTGTGTACCGAACAGCGCTTGCGTGAATTTCCCTCCCCGCAAAAAATGCCAGAAAGATTTGAATGAAAACATGTCGCTATGGCTTCTCCCTCCGTAAGCGAGTCCGTGTTGCTCTATGTGTAGGATGGATTTTTTTTTAGCAGGAAGTTTTTAAAACGTACGGTGATTGACTGCCAGTTATCCAATTCTAAATTGAATCTAGTATAGACAATGAGATGGTGTGACTATAGCTTGCTTCCAGGGCGGATCCAGCTTTCGCGTCAGGGGGGGTAACACGGTTAGTGCGTGGTGTATCGAGTTGGACCCGGACTTGTTATGAGTATATACAAAATAGCCTAAAAGGTTTCATGACCCCCCTAAAGCCGCCCCTGCTTGCCCAGTGAGATGTTCATGAAGCTCGGGATTTCTCTCTATATTGAGGGGCTTTTTCACCACCTTATTTCTACCACAGTACTAGCAGACTGTTCAGTTAAGCGACTTAAGAAAAATCCGACACCAGTGTTATCTATAAAACCCTCAGGGAGGTCATAATCCCCCCCCCCCCTCATATCATAAGGGGGGTAACTTTAAATTATTTTCCTTGATGATGTAAAAGATGAGTAAACCTTTGTCAAGGGCATGCTGAACCACCTGAAAGACAACGCGAGTTAGGACCGTCTTTTGTCTTTAATAGGGATGATGACAGGGTAAAAAATAAAATATATGATGCTATTTAAATAATGAAACATTACAATTTAATGTCACTTTAATTGATCAATTTTATTTATAACATGGTTTACTATTTTTTAGTTCTAATTAAAGTATATTGGGAATGCTTTTTGACTCCATTAAAAGTGACGTCACCGTTGAGTACTGTCATACAAGTCCCATATAAATTATTGTTTTTGACATTTAGAAAAAGTAACTAATTTGACTTGTTGTCATCTACTCCTATTATCATCATCTTCCTTGATGATGTAAAAGATGAGTAAACCTTTGTCCAGGGCATGCTGAACCACCTGAAAGACAAGAAGGACGTGGGCTTCTTCACGTCCATCGCCGGCCTCATGAACTCCTGCTCCGTGCTGGATCTCGACGCGTTCGAAAGGAACACCAAGGCTGAAGGTACATAGATAGAGAACTTTATTTGTAGCCACAACGACACACACAGTTTCATACAACAAACAACGAAAAATAAACAAACGAAAAAATAAATATGTGTTGCAGCAATACAAAAAGGTCACACCTCAGGGCACTATAGTATATGTTTCCGGATACCACATAAATTTTACACATATTTTCCCAAGAATGATTTTTTGTACTAAAAGTACCTACAACTTTTTACAGGCATTTTTTCAGATTATTTTTTTTACCACTTGCTGCAGAAATGTGGGATAAATAATCCCCACTTTTTTGATACTTTATGTTAAAAGTGTAAAAGTTTTTTCATAAGTGGGTATCGCTAAAAAGTTTGGATGAGATTTTGTGAGGATGTTTGTTACTCAATCACGCAAAATCTACTAAACGGATTTCGATACACAATTTGGTATACGGGTAGAAAAATACCGGGAATAGCACATAGGGTACTTTTTATCCCGAAATTCCCACGGGAGCGAAGTCCCTTCGCGCAGCCTGTAGAATAATAATTAAGTTATGGCAGAATAAAGTAATTCACCTTCTTTTTGGCCAAAAAACGTCAGTAAGAGATCCCTTTATGGGATAAGTCCGCCCTTGCCATTTTCTGGATTCATGTAATTTGTAATTTATTTATGTTATATGTGCAATAAAGTGATTACAAACAAACAAACCCATTGGTCTTGGTCCCAGGCCTGGGCGTGGGCCTGGAAGGCGCGGCGGGCGAGAAGAACATGCACGACGCAGAGTTCACGTGCGCACTGTTCCGGTTCATACAGCTCACCTGCGAGGGACACAACTTGGGTGAGTTTGTTGGGATTATAGATATATCCGGACTGATCACACAGATCGAGCTCGAGAAGAACATGCACGACGCAGAGTTCACGTGCGCACTGTTCCGGTTCATACAGCTCACCTGCGAGGGACACAACTTGGGTGAGTTTGTTGGGATTATAGATATATCCGGACTGATCACACAGATCGAGCTCGAGAAGAACATGCACGACGCAGAGTTCACGTGCGCACTGTTCCGGTTCATACAGCTCACCTGCGAGGGACACAACTTGGGTGAGTTTGTTGGGATTATAGATATATCCGGACTGATCACACAGATCGAGCTCGAGAAGAACATGCACGACGCAGAGTTCACGTGCGCACTGTTCCGGTTCATACAGCTCACCTGCGAGGGACACAACTTGGGTGAGTTTGTTGGGATTATAGATATATCCGGACTGATCACACAGATCGAGCTCGAGAAGAACATGCACGACGCAGAGTTCACGTGCGCACTGTTCCGGTTCATACAGCTCACCTGCGAGGGACACAACTTGGGTGAGTTTGTTGGGATTATAGATATATCCGGACTGATCACACAGATCGAGCTCGAGAAGAACATGCACGACGCAGAGTTCACGTGCGCACTGTTCCGGTTCATACAGCTCACCTGCGAGGGACACAACTTGGGTGAGTTTGTTGGGATTATAGATATATCCGGACTGATCACACAGATCGAGCTCGAGAAGAACATGCACGACGCAGAGTTCACGTGCGCACTGTTCCGGTTCATACAGCTCACCTGCGAGGGACACAACTTGGGTGAGTTTGTTGGGATTATAGATATATCCGGACTGATCACACAGATCGAGCTCGAGAAGAACATGCACGACGCAGAGTTCACGTGCGCACTGTTCCGGTTCATACAGCTCACCTGCGAGGGACACAACTTGGGTGAGTTTGTTGGGATTATAGATATATCCGGACTGATCACACAGATCGAGCTCGAGAAGAACATGCACGACGCAGAGTTCACGTGCGCACTGTTCCGGTTCATACAGCTCACCTGCGAGGGACACAACTTGGGTGAGTTTGTTGGGATTATAGATATATCCGGACTGATCACACAGATCGAGCTCGAGAAGAACATGCACGACGCAGAGTTCACGTGCGCACTGTTCCGGTTCATACAGCTCACCTGCGAGGGACACAACTTGGGTGAGTTTGTTGGGATTATAGATATATCCGGACTGATCACACAGATCGAGCTCGAGAAGAACATGCACGACGCAGAGTTCACGTGCGCACTGTTCCGGTTCATACAGCTCACCTGCGAGGGACACAACTTGGGTGAGTTTGTTGGGATTATAGATATATCCGGACTGATCACACAGATCGAGCTCGAGAAGAACATGCACGACGCAGAGTTCACGTGCGCACTGTTCCGGTTCATACAGCTCACCTGCGAGGGACACAACTTGGGTGAGTTTGTTGGGATTATAGATATATCCGGACTGATCACACAGATCGAGCTCGAGAAGAACATGCACGACGCAGAGTTCACGTGCGCACTGTTCCGGTTCATACAGCTCACCTGCGAGGGACACAACTTGGGTGAGTTTGTTGGGATTATAGATATATCCGGACTGATCACACAGATCGAGCTCGAGAAGAACATGCACGACGCAGAGTTCACGTGCGCACTGTTCCGGTTCATACAGCTCACCTGCGAGGGACACAACTTGGGTGAGTTTGTTGGGATTATAGATATATCCGGACTAACCACACAGATCGAGCTAGCCCTGAAGTAAGATCAAGACTTGTGTTATGAGTTACCAACTGTAAGATGCCTGAAAGGCGCGGCGGGCGAGAAGAACATGCACGTCGAAGAGTTTGAAACTAACTCTACATTTTCAAAACAATTTATGTATAATGATAGCTAGATTACTTAATGAGGAATACTAGATTACTCAATGAGGAATAGTTAAGGTTTTCTATGTTTTTCAAAACACCTTAGAATTTCATCTTTGAATGCAAATTAGCAACGATTTGACGCACACAATATTCGCTTTTTCTTACTTAATACATTGGGCGAGAAATACTATTTCACTTTAGTCAATATAAGCGAGTGAGATAGCATAATATGTTGCTATTATATGTCGATTATCGACTTGAAAATTGCTAAACGGATTTTCTAAACATGTATATTTTATTTTATATTTCTTCTTCTTCCTAAACATGTATATTTCATCAAAGTTCAGAGGAATAAGAATAAGGAATATTTTATAATTTACATGTTCTTTTACACGTCATGTAAAATTATGACAACGCGATCCAACCTCGCGTCCGGAGGGGAGGAAGACAAAAATGATGATGTACGAAACTTTGTGCAAAAATTAGCTCTAAATCATCATGCTGCATGTGCTCATAACAATAAATTGCAGAAAAAAGGTATTTTGACAGACCATGGATGGTAACCGGAGAGCATGTATGAAGAGAGTGATGAGTGTAGAGGAAGCGAGAGAGATCTGTAAGGATTGAAGCAGGTGGAAATCGCTAGTCTCTGCCTTCCCCCACGGGAAAGAGGCGTGATAATATCAAAATTTAAAATAAAAAAAAAAATTCTTTACTTTTCACAACAATACATCAATTACTAGAGGTTGAGGTTTTCTTTTAAGCAAAGAAAGATGCTTGTGTTAGAAAACCTCGCTCTTCTATAAAATATGTATGGATAGTTTTACTTTACCCGTGTTTGTTGGACATAGCGATTGGACCACGAATCATGAGCGCTCACACAAGTTATTTTTGTTTGACAATAAAAATGACAATCCATTCATCTATAAGGAAGGCGCCTTATCATTGGGACATTTAAATGGCTCATGGTGATGGTAATGATAATGTAATTATTTGCAGAGTGGCAGAACTACCTGCGAACGCAAGCCGGCAACACGACCACAGTAAACGTCGTCATCTGCACCGTAGATTATCTGTTGCGACTGCAGGAGTCTATAATGGACTTCTACTGGCATTACTCCAGCAAGGTAATTCTGCAACCATCGTCTCTTATCAGCTTTTTCTTTTTTTTTTGCTTATTTTTGACACAAACAGACATTAATAAACAGACATTAATAATTAGGAATTGAGTGTCGACAAAAAAATCATCCTACAGCTTGACAGTTGCACAAATTACAATATTAATGTTGTTTTAGATGTTTTTTTTTATTTCAAAGAAATGCCAATCCTATACATTGTTGCTTTCTGTATGGACTCGCCTTTACTAAGCGCCATCTATAAAATCATCTGGAACTATTTTTTTTAATTGGCACTTTGATCATGTGTCTCTTTATTTGCACATTTTTTTTTCACTATCACTATTGATCTGTTTTTATTATCACTACAGTAAATCTAACGGTCTTTGGTGATAATATTATCTTTCTTTCAGGAACTGATCGACCCCGCGGGCAAAGCGAACTTCTTCAAAGCCATAGAGGTGGCTTCCCAGGTCTTCAACACCCTCACTGAGGTCATACAGGGGCCATGTACTCAAAACCAACAGGCTTTGGCACATTCCAGGTGATTATACGATAAAGCTGTAAAAAACATCACACCTCTTTTATGATGACAAAAAATAACCATAATATCTTTCTACTGAGTTTGTCTCTAACGACGACCTCCGAGGCCTAACCATAGACTAATTAAAAAAGAATAGACCCGGCATAACAATCTATATACAAACAGTAGTTCCGGTCGCCATGTTTTGTCACTATTATTAGTACGCGCAGGCCGCCATCTTTGTGCCAAATCCTTTGTCGGCGCCGGCTTTAGGTATGCACGATATTTTGTAGGTATGTCATGTCCATTCTTTTTTCCTTCGTCGGAGGGCCTAACAGTCACACCGGAGGTCCCGGGTTCAATTCCCGGTCGGGTCAAGATGGAAAATAATCTTTTTCAGATTGACCTGGATCTTGGATGTTTATCAATGTATTTGTTATAAAATATAGTATCGTTGAGTTAGTATCCCATAACACAAGTCTCGAACTTACTTTTGGGCTAACTCAATCTGTGTGATTTGTCCCTATATATATTTATCTATTTTTCTAGCTTGTGCCCGCGAACGATTCGCGCGTAATTTACTAATGTTTATATCTCTGGTTTTAAGCGACGTATCAAGATGAAACCTACGCCAGATTTTAAGTTAGACCTTCTACAATACAACAGTGAAAACCGCATCAAATTTGGTCCAGTAGTTTTTACATACAAACAGAAAGACAGACAAAATTATAAAAAAATGGTTTTGGGTTCTATTGGCCCTATGAAGACCCCTCATATTTTTTTTCTTAAATATCTCCTATGTACAGACACAGACCAGTTACAGTTTTAATATATGTATTGATGATGATATAAAAAAATCTCGCAAATCTTCTTCGATTAAGCCAGCACATTTCAGGTAGCAGTTCACATCATCATCGCCATTATCATCAACGTCATCACCAGCTATGACCTCGGCCAGTCAGGCCAACTTCTTCCAAGCCGTTCATGTACTTGGTTTGAAAGAAGTTGGCCTTGCCTTGGCCGATGTCAGATTGTCAACATCCCGAGGAACAAGATTCAGAAACCGAATTCACATTTTTGTTGATCCTTTTGTTCTCTTCATTTTTTTTACTTTTATTGACTGTATTTAAATTATGGGGTCTATCTACTCAGGTGACTTTTCAATCATGAGTACTGTTTTCTATAAACTAACAGCGATCCCAGATCACTGCTATAATAGCCCACATATAGCCAACCCACGAACTAACCCACGTGCTCGGGTTCGACTGACCCACCGGCTCGGGTCTGAATTTGGGTACACGGGCTATATGCGGACTGCAGTCTCTGCTACCCCTGCGTTTTAAGGGACCCAGGAACCCTTTCTAAACTCATAACTTATGACTAACACTTACCGTACCAATGTGCCGCGTCTTGATACACTCTACAACAAGTACTTTCACTATTAGAAAAGATGCCAATGATTTAAACGTCACTCTGTATACATTCGAAACACCCTTATTCTGTCAATGGAGCCAATCAATATCATAACAAATAGTTTCTTTCTAGGGTTCCGTAGGTACCTCAAAAGGCAAAACGGGACACTTTGTTGTCCGTCTGACTGTCAAAGAGTTTTTTAACTTACTCCAGATCGTGGAACTTCTTATTTCGTTACGCATTTCATCCACCAAGTTATCCTTAAACCCAATAGAAGCTAGTGCCAAAAATCATTTTTTTTACTTCAGATTGTGGGACGCGGTGGGCGGTTTCCTGTTCCTGTTCTCGCATATGCAGGACAAACTCTCCAAACATTCATCGCAAGTGGATCTACTCAAGGAACTCCTCAACTTGCAGAAAGACATGATTACCATGATGCTTTCCATGCTGGAGGGAAACGTTGTCAACGGTAATTGCTTGTTAGTTACTGCGGTGGAACATCAGTTAGTCTGGTTGTGATGTACAGTCACGTGAGGAGGGGGGCACACAACCTTGCCGTAATGTTTATTTATGTGTAGTTTTCTTGTGTGCCATTAAGTACACAACACGTATAAACATTCATCGCAAGTGGAGCTGCTCAACTTGCAAAAGGACATGATCACCATGATGCTGCCATACTGGAGAGAAACTTTGTCAACGGTACTTGTTTGTTAGTTAGTGCGGTGGAATAACAGTAAGACTAGTCGTGGTGTACAGGTGTGTTACAGCGTAACATGAAAACCTCTTTTAAAACTTCTACTTTTTTCTTTTATATTTTTGACATCTATCATATAAAAAATCAATAAATACAGAACAAAACGCTGTAACAGGGTGTGTTGTACTTGTTTCTGTGTTTATGTCCATCGGACCCACAGCTTAGTATGGGCCGTTGAGTATTGTCAATTTATTTATTTATCCTTCCTTCAGGCACGATCGGCAAGCAAATGGTGGACACCCTCGTAGAATCAGCCTCCAATGTGGAACTAATCCTGAAATACTTCGACATGTTCCTCAAGTTGAAGGACCTGACGTCCAGTGCCAGCTTCCAAGAAATAGATGCAAATAGCGACGGCTGGGTGCTGCCTAAGGATTTTAAGGAGAAGATGGAGCAGCAAAAGAGTTACACCCCGTAAGTTTTGTAGCCTGACCAGGAATATAAAAACCCTCGCAATGTTGCGGAAAGCAATAGAACTAATTTCTTACACTGGCAATTAATTTAAAAACCTATCTGTCATTTCTCCTGTCAAAGATTGACTTTCGATCAAGGGCGGATCCAGTGTTTTTATTTCCATGAGAAGGGCACCGTTTTCCGTTCTCGAGAATATTTCCGAGAAATTTCAGCTGCCGTGCCCCCGTGGTCCCACCCTATACATCCGCTACTTCTTTCAATAATGTTGCAATATAAAAAGCATAAGTGCTGCCTCTATTTCAGGGTTTTTATATTTCTGGTCAGGCTTTACATACATACATCTATATCCTTCTGAACCTACAAAATTTTCTCCATCAACGTGACCCCAGCTAAGCCTGTACCACTTTTGCCTCAACAATCCTTTTATTAAATTTACAGTGAAGAGATCGAGTTCCTACTGGCCTGCTGTGAGACAAACCATGACGGGAAGCTAGACTACATCGGGTTCTGCGATCGCTTCCACGAACCCGCCAAGGAGATCGGGTTCAACCTCGCTGTGCTGCTCACCAACCTCTCTGAGCACATGCCTAACGAACCCAGGTAATGGACAACCTTGAGGATACATTTTGAATGGTTATTTAACACGGGGAATGCCATAGAAAGTGACATGACGAAAAACAACATTGACCCTAAGACGACCCAGAATCGCCAGTTCTGCAGAAAAGTGTTTAAGAGCTTGCTTTGCTTCCATGCTGGTCTGGGAGCGAAGAAAAAACATAGAATGTGCCAGCTGCTTCTCTTCCCGCGCAGATTGTAAAAGTCAATCGAGGGAAAGGGCTTTAAACTGGGGATTCCTCCACTCATAGGCGATAGGCTAGCAACCTGTCACTATACCTGAATCTCCATTCCATCAGAGAGCCCACTATTCAGCTAAGCGTGGCCTTTGAGTCTCACGACTCTTGGCTCTGTCTACCCCGTAAGGGATAAAGACGTGATTCTATGTATGTATGTGTTTAAGAGAGCCGACCACAATAAAAAGAAGGCCGGTGGAAGAAGAACAGGAAGTTAATACGGGGGAACGTCGCGTAGAGCTTACTGGCTGTGGTGTACCGGTCCGTGCGTCAAAGCATTTTATTTATTTATTTATTTAAACTTTATTGTACACACATACAAAAGTACAGTACAAAAGGTGGACTTAATGCTAAAAGCATTGTCTGACAGTCAAACCTTAGGGTTGAGCAGAGAGTTCATGTGGGTGTAAATAAATTTTTTTACTGGAATATATTTTCGTTTCCAGGCTAGCCCGTTTCCTGGAGACGGCTGGGTCGGTTCTGAACTACTTCGAGCCATTCCTGGGTCGTATCGAGATCATGGGCGGGTCCAAGCGCATCGAGCGAGTCTATTTCGAAATCAAGGAGTCTAATATCGAGCAGTGGGAGAAGCCGCAGATCAAGGTAGAGATCTGACATAAAGAGAAATAGACGATTATTTTATAATAATACTAGCTTTCGCCCGCGTGAATTTCTCACGGAAACCGTGCCTTTTCCCGGGATGAAAGGTACCCTATATTTTTCTCCATACTTCTAACTATGTAGGTATATGCGAAATTTCAGAAAGATTGGTTCAGTAGATAAAGCGTGAAGAGGTAACAAACAAATAAACCAACAAACAAACAAACTCACTTTTACTTTTATAATATTAGTTAGGATTTTTTTTTATTTAAACATCAAAACTGTAAGTAAGTATGACTAGCGCCCTGCCCCGGTTTCATTCGGGAGGTACATACATAAATTGTAACCTATGTCATTCAGGTATAATAATCGGTTTAGTAGTTCCTAAGATTACCCTCTACGAACAAACAACACTTCTTCTTTATAACATTGGTGTGATTAAATCAAGATGTTTTGAGAGCACTGCTAATGATAGAATTACGAATTCTAAAAAAGTCCCTTTCGTCTCATTTCACATATTATGCTTATAAGAAACCAAAGACGGCGCAAATAACATAATCTGATGTTTAATTTTCAATTTAAAATAATATGTATTTGTTTTCCCGGCTAACGTATAAAAAACTAGCCGTGCCCCGGGACTTCGCTTCTGTAGGAATTTCGGGATAAAAGTATCCTATATGCTATTCCCGGTATTTTTCTACCCGCATACCAAATTTCAACGAAACCCGTCCAGTAGATTTTGCGTGATTGAGTAACAAACATCCTCACAAATTCACAGACTCACATCCTGACTTTCGCATTTATAATATTAGTAGGCTAGGCATATTCTAACTTTTCCTAACACCCCGTAGGAATCGAAACGAGCCTTCTTCTACAGCATCGTAACCGAAGGCGGTGACAAAGAGAAGTTAGAAGCGTTCGTCAACTTCTGCGAGGACGCCATCTTTGAAATGACGCACGCGTCTAGTTTAATGGCGGCGTCGGAAGATACTGGCGGTGGGCCGAAGAATAGAGAGGCCAGATATAATATGTACATGGGCGATGATGAGGATGAAAGGTAAGTTATGTTTCAACCTATTTAGCCTATATATACAGTAACACGTCGTTATACCTTACAGGGTAGATAAAGCCAAGAGTTTTGAGAAGCGCTTAGCTGGGTAGTGGACTTATTGGCGGTATGGAGATTTAGATGTAGATTCTCTCACCGTCTTTAGACTTTTAAAGGTATATTAATGTGTTGTTGTAATATTTACTTAAGTGAATGTTAAAAGATTAATTTAAGTTTATAGTGTACTGCTGTAAATATGTATTGTTGTTTTTATTGGTTAATAAATTCATAAAAAAAGATATAGTAACAGGTTGCTAGTCCATCGCCTTTGATAAGAATCCCCAGTTAAAACCTATTTCCTTAATTGACTTTTACAATCTGCACGGGAAGAGAAGTAGCTGGACCATTCTATGCATTTTCTTCACTCCCACATTAGCATGGCAGTACCTATTGGCTTGGCCTAGAACACAAAAAAAGATGTTCACTTTTAGTGATTTTGACACTATTGGTTTTTTGTCAAACCCAAATATTGAAAGTTAAATATATTAAACCCATATTAACATCCGAGACTAACGTCTGATGGTAACAATACAAACTATAAATTTAGTAGATGTTAAATTAAGTTTATTTTTCCTTTACAGAGCTGACAAGAACCCCTTCCGTCGCGGCTTCCAAGCCGTCAAAGATGGCTTCTCCACGGCATTCTCGTCCTTATCACCATCGAACATAAAGGCCAAAATGGCGGATCTCCAACAAATGCCGCCGGCTGAACTGGCGGTGGGCTTCTTCAAAATGTTCTTCTACATGTTCTACTATTTGGGTTACGGTGTGTTAGTTGTCATCAGGTGAGTTTGAACTTTATTTACTTGATATAGAGTTCATTTTGCAATGGTGATTTCTGTCAGTTTAATTAATAAGTCGTATCTTGTAAGATAAATAAATTTTAAATTCTCAATTTCTCATCAAGTTGAAAATGTTACTCTCACTTTTAACAGAAAATGAATATTTTGAGAAATTTTACATTTAATTCAAGATTGAACAGCAACGAAGTATCTCATAAAACGCAACATTCATAATTTCATATTTACGTATATTTTTTTTTGTGAATTTCACGCTACTTCACGGCACAGTCATTGGTAATGGCCCCCACATATTGAACGTCATTTATGTGTTTAATTTGATTATTCATCTATTATTCTAATATTTGATTCTAGAAATAGTATTATTTATTTTATAGTGTTGTCTTTTTTATGTATTATATTTCACAATTTTATTTTCAGGACTAATAATTAGCACTATGTCTGATTTACTTAATTTTTCCTTGATTATTTTTACATATGCTTCGTGCACGATACTCTTCTAAGCACCTAATATAGGAAACATATTACTGACATAATTTTTATAAATATGTATGTAAATAAATTTCAAAGTTGATAGTTTGTAGATTTGACATCTTAATGATTTGATTTGAAAATCATAATGCGGCTGGATTGAATAGTCATCAAGATATTTCATGGTAACCCTTTCTCCTCTCAATATCGCACATGAAGTTAGTAAATAGAAGTACAGTAGAATAGTATTGTGATGTCGTAGAAAAATAAAATCTATCATAGGATCGCTGTGATATGCAAAGTTTATTTTCACTATCACTTACGAACAAATTACACTGTAATGATAAATAATAGCACACATTTAAAAATAATTAACTAATCAGATAATGCGATTTGATGTTCTCACATTAATTTTATACAAGCACTATATTTTATTATCACTTAAAACTTCCTAAACTTAAATATATTACATATGTATGTAACAGTCTACTACAAACAGGATGTTATTTTTATTACCAATTTTATAAGTGAATTGTTCGCTTTTAAAAAGCGTAACATCAACAAGTCTTAGACCTTGCTGAAATGACTTGATTACTAGTAATTCGATCTATGCAGATTCGAGGCCTGTCACGGTCGCCACGCGGTAGTTGCGACCGTGACAGGACTCGAACTTGCAATATTAGCTGAAAGCCTCAAATACACTCGGCAACGCACTATATATTATGCTTTCTCACTTACTCTTACTGACTAAAGTGAAATAGCACATCGTGTTTCTCACTCATTTTAATTGAACGGAGCGAGAAGGAACTACATGTTGCGCGTCAATTGTTGACTAGTGTATTTGAGGCTTTAAGCTTAAATTGCAGGTTCGAGTCCTGTAACGGTTGTGGCGATCGTGACAGGACTTGAACCCGCAATCTTCGGATTACTAGTAATGGAGCCTTACTAATCGCGGACTGTAACTGTATATACTTTGAAAGGTACATATTCGGCGTACTCCTGGGGCTGATGCGAGGTCCGCAAATAGAAGAGGTTCCGCCGGAGCCGACGGAGGAGGAGAAAATCGGTCAGTTGAGGCACAGGTTGCTCGCCTCGCAAAGTAAGCGACCCTCAGGTGACACTCGCGTGCGCTTCGGCTTGCACAGGCACTGGGCTACGTAACTATCATTCATGGAGATTAATAAACATTTTATGATAATAGACCAAAGTTTGGTCTAATGGTTGACTGGTACAGAATGCCATATGGCGTTAAGTCCACAATTTGTACATAATTTTTGTAATTTTGTGCGATAGTTTTGAATAAATAAACGTTTTAGTAAGAATTAAAGTGGTTTGAGGGTTCCGTTATTATCTTATCTATATACGAAATCTTAAAAAGTGAAAATAAATAAATTATACTTACATCTTACTTCACATATATACAAACATATTATTAAGCCTGATTCCCGCGGGAGTAATCAGGATCTTTATTTAGTTATTTAATACTTACATTCAAGATCGGATCTCAATGATGCCAATGACAGGACGGTTGCTGTGACTACTTTATTAGTCAAGAACCATTTAATTTTATTACCATTTTGACTCGAAAAAGTCTCTCTATTTCTAAACCAGTAGAGTACAATCTAAAATTAATAAAATGATTGAATCATCAGACGTGAATATAGGAAATCATACTTTAGCTTTTGATACGACATTTACACTTTTTTTTTTAAATACATATAATGTTAAATATGTGCCCATAAAAGTGACAGTGCGCTAAACACAACATAACTAAAACGCCAAATGCAGATTTAACAACATAACTTTATTTTTGGATGTGTTGTCGAAATTATAACAGTCTATATGACGTCATAACATTGTAACACGAATCTGCTATTGGATGTTAATACAGTACATTACGAAGATAAATAATACCCATCAGGCTTGGAAAGAAGATATTTGGCTAATTTTGGTTTCATAAAGTGTCTCTTTCACTCGATTTGAAAACGAGACGACCAACAGGCATGTCAAGCGTTTAATGAGTGAAAGAGACGACGATTTACTTAGCTGATTTGGCTGTCTCTTTTCTAACCCTGATAGTTTTTATTTTCTACCAGCTTCAGTAACTTTTATTATTCAGGAAATCATCTTTTTTTAATATTCGACATTAATGTATCGCAAAATTTGATCAATTGACATTGTCTTATGAAAAAAATTGGAATGCTACATTTTTACTATTTACTGACTAAAATAATTTTGTGTTTGTCAAAATTACTAAATTATAACTTTAATTGTATTTTCCTATTTATAATAATTAAGTTAATATCAAAACGATTTAGTTGTTCGGTACCATCGAACACGACTCCAAGAAACAGGCATCTGTCTTGTTTGGAGCTCAGAGCTTACCACAATAACTTGTACTATTGATAACGTATACCTACAAACCTGTTAAAATTGAATCAATTTGAAGTGAATAAAGAATTTGTTTATTTTATTTTTTTACTGTTACTTATTGTTATTTATTTACGATTACTTATCAGGTCCAACCCGCCACCTTCCCGCACTGCCAGCCGCAGACGACACAGGTCAAATGCAGGTGCAAGCATTCGGCTTGGATATTACCAAAGAAGAGAGTGGACAGTAAGTACATACACGGTGAATTTCATTAGTTTTGGACCCAAAGCCAACTTTATAAGAATCGTTAATATGACCCAATTAGCTGGTCAGAATAATAATTTAGAAACAAAAAATGTTGACCACGTAAAACCTACTAGTATTTGAGTCATCGGGTTCACGCGGCACTATGATGATAAGTTGGGCGTAATAGTCTCGAACGAAAATCACTTTTGTATTATTTTTTATTTTACGTCGTACACAAATTTGGATTGTGTATATGAATAGAGGAATTTATTCATGAATTTACTCATGCGGGTAATAAAAAACGGGAGAAGTACGCGGCTATGGAGCCAAAATATATCTTTGTACCCATAGCCGTGGAGACCATGGGCAGCTGGCGGTGAATACTGGGGACTCCCGCTCTGGCTCATTTCTGGTGCAAAGGATGGCCATAGCGATTCAGCGCGGTAACGCGGCAAACGTTCTGGGCACCTTTGCACCAGAAACGCTAAGGGGCGGGTTGTAATAAAATTTTAGGATGTGTATTTTTATGACAAATTTTATATTTGAAATATTTTGACCACGTACTGTTTGTATAATGACCTAAATTATGTATTACTAGCTTTTGCCCGCGGCTTCGCCCGCGTGAATTTCCCACGGGAAAAGTGCTTTTTCCCGGGATAAAAAGTAGCCTATGTGCTATTCCAGGTCATTATCTACCTCTGTACCAAATTTCATCGAAATCCGTCCGAATTGAGTAACAAACATCCTCACAAACTCACAAACTCACAAACTCACATCCAAACTTTCGCATTTATAATATTAGTATGGATGCATACTTATCTATATCTATACATTTATTCATTATAAATAAAATTTGGCAACTACCAATACAGCACATATTATGTTTCCCATTAGAATACAAATGAAACCGCATGAATCACCGAGCACATCGACGCCATCTTCCGGAGAAGAAGCGGAAGTATCGCTGGATGAGGGGGCAGAGCATACAGAGGAGAACAAACCACCGTCACTCATAGATTTACTTGGGTAAGCACTGGATATATGTACTCAGCTGCAGAGAAATCTTAACCCCTTATCTCATCGAATCCTATCTGAGGGGGTTAAGTTTCTTTGCTGACTGTACAAGTTTTTATCCATTTTATCCATAGCCATATTTCCATTTTTATCCAGATTTTTGATGAAATTTTGTATGTAACAATGATGTTAGCGGGAAATTCACTCGTTATTTCCTTTCGACATTTAATACCATAAACATTACCAACTTTACGGTCAAATTCCAAATTCATCGGTCTAGCCG
Source organism: Ephestia elutella (assembly GCA_018467065.1). Lineage (NCBI taxonomy): Eukaryota > Metazoa > Arthropoda > Insecta > Lepidoptera > Pyralidae > Ephestia > Ephestia elutella. The sequence continues at coordinate 7,906,958 of CM031594.1, forward strand.
AATAATAGTTTTAACTTCATACGGAAGTCATTTTCAATTCTATATCTACTTTTAATTAATTCTTTCTTTTAAAACAGAATGGAAATAAATGCTTTTACTTAGATAAAAAAAAGCTACGACCGACTATCTGGCGTAACGTAACAGTCGGCGCTGCACTGCTGGTGAGGGCAAGTGAGTTTACCGTTAACATATAATGTTAATTTCTCACGTTAGTTTTAATCAAATTGAATTTGGTAGATATAGTTATGGCCCCGAAGTCAAATATAGCCTTTTTATAAAAATCTGTCTTTTTTGTATGAGTGGTAATTTACGTTTTCATAATAAACTAGCCTGTGCCCGCGACTTCGTCCTCGCATATCTCAGATTCTAAGCGGCGTATCAAAATAAAACTTACGCCCCTTAACTTTGGCCCCATGCAGACCCGTCATAGTTTTTTTTTTTAATCTATGTACAGACACAGATCAGTTACAGTTTTATTTGTATTGATGTCTTACATCACAACAGCGGAGAACAAGCCAAGAAGCAAGCGCAAGAGAGGATGGAAGCGCAGGCGGCGCAGCAGGCCGCCATGTCCGCTATCGAGGCTGAGAGCAAGAAGGTAATGCCTTTCCTAATGGGGGATTTCCCGAGACCCAAATAAAAATAGTTCCAAATTACTTAATAGATGGCGCTTAGAAAAGGCAAGTCAATACAAAAAGCAAACAGGCACGGGATTGGCATTTTTTTTTAATATGATGGTATATACTTAGGTTATTTTCATTAGTTATATAAAAGTGGAAGTAAATATAAGTTCATGTGTCCGCATTTCTACAGGATAGGTACCTTCGGAACCCTACATTGTTCGTGGCCCGACACGCACTTGACCAATTTTTAATACTTAATTTCAGGCAGTACAAGTCCCAGCGCCCTCGGCATTGTCCCAAATAGATCTGTCAGTCTACACTAGCCGCTGCGTGTCATTCCTCGCTCGCAACTTCTACAACCTGAAGTACGTCGCATTAGTGTTGGCTTTCTGCATCAACTTCGTACTGCTCTTCTATAAGGTAATAATTTTAAGTAATTTTCTGACGTCAACTATCTAATCTAGTTTATCATAGGTATACGACGATTTAAAAGTGTTAATTTTTAAGCCAATTTAAATAAAAACAATTGACTTTGACTTTGTAACTATATAATTTTTACAAGCTGCGGCGAGAAATTTCGCTGGTATTTAGTCACCCAGTTATTCGTAAATCTCTTTCCATTCATAATTTCTACATGTATCTTTAACCAGATTTTATAAAACGAGGACGTTGTGAATTTGTCACTTAACTTCTTTAAATAAGTATCGGAGGAAGTTATCAATTTGTCAATTTTTTATGTATATTACTCGATTACTCGTAAGACGCCTAGACTGGTTTGAAAAATTCTTGTTTTTTACAAATTGTTACTTCAGAAATCAGAAATTCTTTATGGAAACTTGGCCTTCAAGGAAGTCTTTTTACGTCGAAACCTAATTAATTTGTTATTGTAACTCAAGGTATCGACTCTGGATGAGGAAGGTGACGGCGAGGGATCCGGTCTGGGAGACATCATCGGCGGATCCGGATCCGGACAGGGCTCCGGTAGTGGCGATGGTATGATCTATGTTAAATTCATCATCATAATCATCAACATCATCAGCCATTTGAATGTCTCCAATGTCCTTCACTCACCCACACACTCATCATTCATTGACAGAGTGACATTCATCTTACTTCATACTAATAAAGAGGTAGTGTTTGTGTGTGAGTTTGTTTTTAGGGGGCAATCTTCGGAACTACCGAACCGATTTAAAAAATTATTTCACCAATAGAATGCTACATTATACCTGAATGTCGTAGGCTATAATTTATGTATGTACCTCCGGTGCGAAGCCGGGCCGGGGCGCTAGTTGCCATATAAAATAAAGCAGATGTCATTTCTAGTTGTATTATTCAAAATTCGGTAATTTTACATAATGCTGTTGAACATTTCTTTTTAATTCAAAAATTATCCGCCAGGTGGCAGTGGCGAATCGGGCGAAGACGACGACGGATTAGAAGTAGTGCATATAGACGAGGATTTCTTCTACATGGTACACGTGATCAATATGGCCGCCGTCCTGCACTCCATAGTGTCGCTCGCTATACTCATCGGGTACTACCATCTCAAGGTAAAGTAGTTTGTATCTCTAATAGTCTAGTCTCTCTAGTAGTTTGAGATTTATGATACAATATGATTATATAATTAGTTGATGAAGTGAAAAAGTGTCTGAATGCCAATAATTAGTTAATAACGTGAAGAAGTACTTTTAAAGGCTTAGTTTCAATAAAGTATTTTGACATTGACTAAAGGATCTTACCAAGGCCTTTGACACTGTCTATATCCCAAGTCTAATCATCAAACTAGAGGCACTAAGTGTCAGAGGTACATCTTTAGATTTGTTCCGTAACTACCTGAACAACCAAACTCAAAATCGTTATAATTGAAGAATATGTAAGTGAAGAGGAAGTTGTCGTCACTGGTGTCCCGCAGGGAAGTGTTCTTGGCCCTACCCTATTCCTCGTTTACATCAACGATATCTGCAAATTAAACCTATCAAAAATTGCAATAATTTAGGAAGACTGAGATGACGATTGTAATTTATTCACAGGTCCCATTGGCCATATTCAAGCGCGAGAAAGAGATAGCACGTCGTCTAGAATTCGACGGACTGTACATCGCCGAGCAACCTGAAGACGACGACCTCAAGAGTCACTGGGACAAGCTCGTCATATCTGCCAAGTACGTCATCTAATGAGGATCTGTAACGATTTGTGTTGAAAATGCGGATTTATAGAGCTAAGAATTCCATATTTATTTTTGGATTTTTTGAGCTTCTCAGATGCAATTAGTACTAAAGTCCTTTCATATAGAAATTAAGGTCGTATAAAGACCTGGTCGCGGGTTCAAGTCCTGCTCGCATGGAATTTTTTCACCATATTTAATTTCTATATGAAAGTACCTAAGAATTCCATGTTTTTTTCCACAGTTTTTTTTTGTTTAGACAACATACTAATAAATAAGTATGCTAAAATTATTACAATCTAGCCCAGTTATAAGCTAATGAGTAATTTTACTTTAAACTATCGGTACTTTTCTTAATGTTTCTAATACGGAGACATTAAGAAAAGTGCCGATGGACACATTTTTGCAAAAAAAATTCTTCTACGACTAAAATGAGGGTTAGTGAGCGGAAAAACGAAAACTATCGTTGGAAAAGTTGTGAAATTACTAGCGAAGTTCTCTGAAGGCTGCCGATGAATTTTACCACCCTAGGCAAAAAGAGGGTGTTGGTAGTTCATAAATTACTGGACCGATTCTGATGCGTTATAAAATTCCAACGGCTGTCTTACAATGCTACTACAAAAATATGCAAATGAAAAATGCCTTAATGAATTTCTTTTTTTTTTTTATTATTATTAAAGATGGGTTTGCTCTTGACCACAATCTTGCCCGAGGACAGATTTGGTCTACGGTGTAGCAAGCTTACCCAGAAGCAGCCTATTTACTCTGGTTTTGATGAATGGTTCTTTCTCAAATTCTTCTTAGCTATAGTCGACAACAACCTCCCATATTTGTAGCAAAATAAGATTGTAGATTAACGAATTATCTCAAAGATGACGTGAAATTATCTTCCACATAAACAAAAATTAGGAGAAATTCTCGTTCTTCCCCAGATCGTTCCCGGTGAACTACTGGGACAAGTTCGTGAAGAAGAAGGTGCGCGCCAAGTACTCGGAGACGTACGACTTCGACTCCATCTCTAACATGCTCGGTATGGAGAAGACATCCTTCGCCGCGCATGAAGAAGAAGGCAGCAAGGGACTCGTGCACTAGTCAGTACTTTTATTATTTTCTTGTTTTACAATAAAGCTTACTAAATTTAAGAAATAACTGTGAAAGAATCATCAAAATGACGATAAAAAGTTATAGGACTTTAAACTTCATCTGCAAGAATAATTTCGCTTCAACATGCTCGGCATGGAGATGACCTCCTTGGCCGCGCAAGAAGAGGAAGGGACTCGTGCACTAGTCTGTATTTTTATTATTTTCTGGTTTTATAATGAAGTGTACTATATTTAAGAAAGAACCTTGAAAGAATCACCAAAATTACTCTAAAAACAAAAAGTTATAGGACTTTAAAGTTGGAGAAGTCATTCTTCGCCGCGCAAAAAGATGCAAGGGACTCGCACGAGTCAGTATGCTACTTCAGAAAAGTAAAAAAAACACTTCACATTTTCTAATGAAATATGTTCTTAGCGGTGGTTGGTTCGAAACTCTAGTAACTACTTTAAAAAGTTATGAAAACTTAACATAAAAAAGTGTCTAAATTCTGAATAAACCTTTGATTTTCATTAATAACCAAAAACAGACTTTTTGACGACCTCCGTGGCCTATCGGGTTCGATCCCCGGTCGGATTAAAATGAAAAATGATCTTTTACAGATTGACCATCTTGGATGTTTATCTATATATGTAATCTATACATATAATAAAACAGTAAAAAAGAATATTAGAAAGCAAAAATATTTTTTTGGAATTTCTTGTCTGTCTGTCTGTCTTTCTGTCTATCTGTCTGTCTGTCTGTATGTATGTACGCGTTTCACGCAAAAACTACTGGACGGATTTGAATGAAACTTTTTTTGTTGTATAGCTATTAAGCCTGGGCAACATATAGGCTTTAATTGATTTTGAAAACTGGAACACCTGATGAAGAACCTTAACAGAACAGCTAAACTATAGGAAATATCTAAATGGTACCATTGCAAAAGTTTATCAATCTGACGAGCATTTTCTGTTGACGTATAAAAATCGAAGATCAGGATCATCTGATGAAGAACTCCAAGATACCAGCTACACTATTACATATATGAAAATGGCGCCTTAGCAAAAGTCGTTCAACCTGATGAGTATGTTCTACTGACGTATAAATAATAAAGATCTGTAACATCTGGAGTTCCCGTTCATCAACATATATTCCCACGGGACACGGGATAACCAAATGGCTGGAATTTTGAGTACCGGAGTTTAGGTTACTACAGTTTGAAACACAAAAAGATTTTTCATCTAAGCGAAACTCACGCGGGCGAAGCCGCGGGCAAATCACACAGATTGAGTTAGACCCAAAGTAAATTCGAGACTTGTGTTATTGGTACTAACTCAATGGTACTACATATATATATATATATATATATATATATATATATATATATATATATAAATCGCGAAGGACTTCTTGCGTCTTTACAAACTACCACCCTGCCGCGTCCACTGAATGTAGGGAGATTTTTAATGTTTTCAATGCGTATGTAAGATGATTTAATCAGTATCATATCAGTAGTCAACGTAAAATTTCATTTAAACGTAAAATGGTGATATTCAAATTAAATATTTCTAGCTGAATTTGTGCGTCCTTTCACTCTTAAATCTTTCTTGCACACTGAATATCTGCGTATACCTACTAAACACTGCATGCACATTCCCGCCTCCATCCGAATATATGTTTAAATCAATTCCGTATAATGCTCTGCATATAATCATAATGATTATAATAACTAAATTACATCCATCTACTATTGAATTCAGATTGGTTCCGAATAACTGAATTAGTGCGTCCGTTCACTCTTATATGTTTCTTGCACACTGAATATCTCCGTATACGTTCAAAACACTGCATGCACATTCCCGCCTCCATCCAACTGTATGTTTAAATCAATTCCGTATAATGCTCTGCATATATCATAATGATTATAATAACTAAATGACATCCATTTACTATTGAATTCAGATTGGTTCTGAATACTGTTTTTGAATTATTGTATCCAGCTTATCAGCCAAGAGGCTTCCACCTATATAAGGGCTTATACTGACTCCAGGCACAGATAATAAATAATTACTAGTTAGCATACAAAAGTGACAATACCTATGTATAGTGTAGGTATTTTCACTTTGGTGGTCTACAAAATCTTAAAAGGCTATATAATCATTTTTGACGAGTGTCAGGTAAGTTCGGAGTTAGACAGGTAAGTATGTATAAACAGGTAAGGTCAGAGGCACAGGCTGGTGTGGACAGGTAAGTCCGGAGTTGGACAAGTAAGTACGTATAAACAGGTAAGCTCAGAGGCACAGGCTGGTGTGGACAGGTAAGTCCGGAGTTGTACAGGTAAGTATGTATAAACAGGTAAGCTCAGAGGCACAGGCTGGTGTGGACAGGTAAGTCCGGAGTTGGACAGGTAAGTATGTATAAACAGGTAAGCTCAGAGGCACAGGCTGGTGTGGACAGGTAAGTCCGGAGTTGGACAGGTAAGTATGTATAAACAGGTAAGCTCAGATGCCCATGCTAGTGTGAACAGGTAAGTTCGGAGTTGGACAGGTAAGTATGTATAAACAGGTAAGCTCAGATGCACAGGCTGGTGTGAACATGTAGGTTTCATGATACGAATAATCTAATAGTAGTCATATTTATGTATATGAACAAACGAAATAAAAAACATATCGTAATATAAAACATTTAATGTTTTATTTTAAATTTTACAAAAAATGTGTATTTGTTTTCAATCACACGCGGGAATCCGGGCAGAAATTTAAAACAAATGAATGACTCACAGTAAAAATAATAATCTTTATCTCGAACCTTTGAACTTTTGGGTTTTTGCCTTTGGATAATTGTTGTACTATCATTAGAATTATCTTCTATTTGAGATTCACTATTAATATCGTAAATAATCTCTTTCTTTGGTTCTGATTCATTATATGGCTGTGGAAATTCCCGTCTCGGAGGATGGGCAGCAGCATCTTTCCGCGTACTATGACATCACACTGCGATCGCCAACCCGCCTGCCAAGCGTGGCGGTTACGGCAAAACCCCCCTATGGTTAATACACCCACAACACGGCCCCTAGTCCCCGGCGGCCCCGCTATCCCGGACTCTGGTAGCGGTCACGGTAACGGCGGGGCAGGGGGTGCTAAGAATCCCCGACAGATGCCAGGCTACCAACCCCGACGACCCTTGGCCCTGGAAACTTATAACACGTGCACACCGACGGCGGACCGACGAGAGGCTCGCTGAACTGGAGGAAGAATTGAGCAGGTTACGATGGGATATTGTAGGATTATGTGAAGTCCGAAGAGAGGGGAGAACACCATGATCCTCAAATCTGGAAACCTGCTCTATTTCCGGGAGGGCGACCAACTGTCCCAGGGTGGTGTCGAGTTTATCGTCCACAGGTCCCTCGTCAATAACGTGGTCCAGGTCGAGAGTGTTTCGGCGAGGGTAGCGTACCTTGTACTCAGAATTACCAAACGGTATTCGTTGAAGGTAATACAAGTATACGCACCGCCCTCATATCGCTCCGACGACGAGGTAGGTTTATTTGGTTCTGATTCATTATATGGCTATGGAAATTCGAGGTAGAGACTATATATGAGGATATTTTTAGAGCCATACATAGCTCCCAGGCCCACTATACCATTGTGATGGGGGACTTTAACGCGAAACTAGGCAAACGAAGCGATGATGAGCTGAGAGTGGGGAATTTTGGATATGGAACGAGGAATGCACGTGGTCATCTGCTGGCCGGCTTTATGGAAAAGGAGGGCCTCTTTATGATGAACTCCTTCTTCAAAAAGCCAAAACAGCGAAAGTGGACATGGTTGCATCCTAATGGCGTTACAAAAAATGAGATTGACTTCATCTTGTCGACGAAGAGGCACATATTCAATGATGTCTCTTTGATCAATGCCGTAAAAACAGGAAGCGATCACCGATTGGTAAGAGGCACATTGAATCTTAAAATAAAACTCGAAAGGTGTCGACTGATGAAGTCTACGCTCCGACCAGCGATTATCCAGCTCCAAAACCCCGAGAGCTTTCAGCTCGAGTTGCAGAATTCGAAATTGCAGCTACGAATGCCTGGGAGACTGCGAAAATCTGGACGATTACAATGATAGGTTTGTGCAAATTGTCCAAAGAGCTGGGTCTAAGGCCTTCAAAACCCGCCGTTCAAAAGGAACCAAAGATCTCGGACCTCACCAACAAACTAATGGAAGAAAGACGAAACTTGGTTCTGCAGTCCTCTGACGATGCTGCTCATTATCGACGTCTAAACAGACAGATCTCCAAGTCCCTAACTCGCGATTTACGCCAATTCAATACTGACCGTATTGAAGAGGCGATTAAGTGAAATAAGGGCTCAAAAGTGTTTGCAAGGGATCTGTCTGTTGGTCAAAGCCAACTGACCGAGCTGAAGACTGAGGATGGCAGAATCATTTCGTCGAAGCCAGAGCTGTTGGAAGAGGTTGAGAAGTTCTACGGACAATTATACACCAGCGTACGCGCACCTGTCAGTAATCTGGCCAAAGATCCAAGAGCCAGATTGACCCGACACTACACCGAAGATATCCCGGACGTCAGCCTATACGAGATTAGAATGGCTCTCAAATAGTTAAAAAACAATAAGGCACCGGGTGATGATGGAATCACGGCTGAGCTTCTGAAAGCAGGTGGAACACCAGTATCAAAAGCTCTTCAGAAGCTATTCGATTCCGTCATACTCGAGGGACAAACGCCTACGGCATGGCACAGAAGTGTGGTGGTACTTTTCTTCAAAAAAGGCGACAAAACCTTATTGAAGAATTATAGGCCTATCTCACTTCTGAGCCATGTCTACAAACTGTTTTCGAGAGTCATTACGAATCGTCTCGCTCGCAGGTTTGACGACTTCCAGCCTCCCGAACAAGCCGGTTTCCGAAAAGGCTTTAGTACCGTAGACCACTTACATACGCTGCGGCAGATTATACAGAAGACTGAGGAGTATAATCAGCCATTATGCTTGGCGTTTGTGGACTACGAGAAAGCCTTCGATTCGATCGAGACCTGGGCTGTGCTACAGTCTCTCCAACGGTGCCAAATTGACTATCGATATATCAAAGCGCTGAAGTGTTTGTACGAAAACGCCACCATGTCGGTCCGTCTCCAGGATCAAGGCTCCAAACCTATCCAGTTGCAGCGAGGGGTGAGACAGGGAGACGTGATATCTCCGAAACTGTTCACCGCCGCCCTTGAAGATGTTTTCAAGCTTCTGGACTGGAGCGGACTCGGTATCAATATCAACGGCGAGTACATCACTCACCTTCGATTAGCTGACGACATCGTAGTCATGGCTGAGACCTTGGAAGACCTAGGCACAATGCTCGATGGCCTCTGTAGAGCCTCTCAACAAGTTGGTCTAAAAATGAACATGGACAAGACGAAAATTATGTTTAATATCCGTGTCGCACCCACTCCTCTGAAGGTTGGAGACTCTACACTCGAAGTTGTTGACAATTATGTATACCTGGGACAAACAGTTCAGTTAGGTAAGTCCAACTTCGAGAAAGAGGTCAACCGTCGAATCCAACTCGGCTGGGCAGCGTTTGCGATATCTTCTCGTCCAAAATACCGCAGTGTCTCAAGACTAAGGTCTTTGACCAGTGTGTGTTGCCAGTAATGACATACGGAACTGAGACGTGGTCGCTTACTATGGGCCTCATAAGAAGGCTCAAGGTCACCCAAAGGGCGATGGAGCGCGCTATGCTCGGAGTTTTCCTGCGTGATCGAATCAGAAATGAGGAGATCCGTAGGAGAACTAAAGTAACCGACATAGCCCGCAAAATCGCGAACTTAAGTGGCAGTGGGCGAGGCACATAGCTCGTAGAACAGATAGCCGTTGGGGCAGAAAAGTTCTCGAGTGGCGACCACGAACCGGAAAACGTAGTGTTGGCAGGCCTCCCACTCGGTGGACCGACGACCTCGGTGGACCTCCCACTCGGTGGACGTCGCGGGATGCGCATGGATGCGGTCAGCGCAGGACCGGTCGTTGTGGAAACCCTTGGGGGAGGCCTTTGTCCAGCAGTGGACGTCTTTCGGCTGAGAGAGAGGAAATTCCCTACTTACAATTACATTGCAAGGAGAACTGCTTTTACAACTAACTTTAGTTAAACTCATGTTATTAGGTGGCTTGAAAGATACATTAGACAAGGAATTATTAACATCGAGAGGTATTCCTTGATTTGGTACGAATTCATCTGTTTTATAAGGTTGAAGAAGTTTCCTTTCTACAAATACACTACATGGAGAACCGCTTATGTGACTTATTTCGCTATAATTAAGATTAATAGGCTCCTTGACAATTACATTGCAAGGAGAACTTTTTTTACAACTAACTTTAGTTAAACTTATGTTATTAGGTGGCTTGAAAGATACATTAGACAAGGAATTATTAGCATCGAGAGGAATTCCTTGATTTGGTACAAATTCATCTGCTTTATAAGGTTGAAGAAGTTTCCTTTCTACAAATACACTACATGGAGAACCGCTTATGTGACTAATTGTGCTATAAATTAGATTAATAGGCTCCTTGACCGATGAATCGAAGTTCGAAACACATTCGAATGGCGTTAAATTATTCGAAGATCCAAATTCATTGGTCTGCAACAAAAAAAAAGCTTATTATATTTTGTTGCACTTTACTATTGTTGCTTCGTTAATATGAAGGTACAACTTGATTAGTGATATAAGTGTTATCTATCCCTTACTGAACATCAAAATTACCCATCCCCGATCTTAATCCTAAATTGGCGCTCGCAGATATTTTTAAGCCACCTAGAAGGTTTCTGACATGGCTTAAGGACTGCTTCGGCTTAGAGTGCTACCGCTTTAGGGATAACAGCCGTTAGCATATTATTATTAATGAATTAATGATGTATTTTAGTAAAACTTACTTCGTGTGTCGGAGGAGTGTAATTAGAACATGTCGCAGAAAAGTCAGATATTGAACCAGATTTTGAATAAGATAATTCCTGTAAACAGAGATACATACAATAAAATACATGATTAACAACACTAAAAGGAGAAATTAAAGATAAACGAGACATCATAGGTACTTTTTTCTTTATTTAAGAGCGACTAATGTAACAGCAGTAGGTATTAGGTATTCAGCTGGGAAAAACTCGAACCAACACAGGCTGATGTGAACAGGTAAATTCAGAATTGGATAGGTAAGTACGTCTACATAGGTAAATCAGAGATGGATTGGTAAGTATGTATAAACAGCAAAAGGTAAGCTCAAAGGCACAGGCTGGTGTGAACAGGTAAGTTCGGTCGGAGTTGGACAGATAAGTATGTATAAACAGGTAAGCTGAGAGGCACAGGCTGGTGTGAACAGGTAAGTCCGGAGTTGGGCAGGTAAGTATGCATAAACAAATGCCTTTTAAAGTCATCGAAATTCATGGGTAGTACAAAGTGTTTAACTACTGAATTAGTAATATTAATACTCGTATCACAATGTATGCACCAATTTCGCAAAATGAAATGCGTTGAATCCCAAGGCGATTACAGTTTAGCTTTATAAAAATGTATATCATTTCTTTTAAAAAAAGTATCCACATCAATCACAACAACCATTTTTGCAGACTACACACGTTCACTCACATACAATTTAACAAAAACTAAACTCATCATAATATCATAAACAGACAACATGTTTAAATGTAAGTAGGTAGATACTTACTAGCTAGATGTTATAGGTATTATAATAAGATAAATGGTGTTATAATTTTCATTTAAGTAGTACAAAATTAAGTAGGTACTTACAGTTTGCCAATTTAAGAATCCTTGCACTTCTTTTCATTATGATTCATATATAATAATATGTATATATATAATCACTAACTATAATAATAGAACAAAAAATAACCACTTTAAACGCACTTGCAAATAGGTAATTCACTTTGGTGACAAGCTTACATCCCGGCCGGCACAGGCACATGTCTGTTTACAAACCTCGGCACGCGAGCGCGCTGAAGCCCGCCGCCCCGCGCCCCGCGCCCCGCGCCATGCATCCCTCGTGAACCCCGAATAGGCCCCTCAGACACCGTACCTAGTGCCCGTTTAAGGATATTTAAGAGACGCAAGATTGTTGTCACAAAAAAATGATAAAAACTTTACAAATTAAGTACGATATTCAATGGACATGATAAGATCGGTGAAGTGAACTCAAAGTATACGTGGTAAATTATACGCTGAACACTAGCGCACTCCAAATTTCAGTCGGACGATGGCGGAACTATGTTATACGCTAAAAGGCATTGTAGTGATGAAATAACGTCCATGGCAATTTTTCGCCCATTCATTCTAATGATCATAAGGGACACTTGGGCTAAAAATAAGGGGCGGTCAATCTTGCGTCCGTATTCCGGACGCACAAAGTCAGTCGGACGCAGCATCATCGGTAAATAACGCCATGTAGGACGCAACATGTCCTTCAAGATGTATATATATATATATATATATATATATATATATATATATGTGTATATGGTGATATATATATATATATATACTCAAAGGTGACTGACTGACATAGTGATCTATCAACGCACAGCCCAAACCACTGGACGGATCTTGCTGAAATTTGGCATGCAGGTAGATGTTATGACGTAGGCATCCGCTAAGAAGGGATTAACGCGAGCGAAGCCGCGGGCAAAAGCTAGTTTAAATATAAAATATTATATAAATATAAAAAGGGGAACCCATCGGTAGCGAGGCATATTATTTATTATTATTGTATTTGTTATTTAATTTAATGAGACTTACATACTACGTTTCTTTTACAAAAATAACGTATTTACCAAAAATGACTCAACGTCCCCAGCATCCTGAACATCGACTGGCGCTACCAAGTGTGGAAGGCGGGGGTGACCATCACCGACAACTCGTTCCTCTACTCCCTGTGGTACTTCTCCTTCTCCGTGATGGGGAACTTCAACAACTTCTTCTTCGCCGCCCACTTGCTGGACGTGGCCGTCGGCTTCAAAACGCTCAGGACTATCCTGCAGTCCGTCACGCATAACGGGAAACAGGTCATTTTTTTTATTATTATTATGCTTTTGTTCTGTGGGATCTAAAACATAGTATAGGAATATAAAAACCCTCGCCATGTTGCGAAAAAGCAATAGAACTTAATTTCTTACACTGGCAACTAATTTAAAAAACCATCTGTCATTGCTCCTGTCAAAGTTTGACTTTCAATCAAGGGCGGATCCAGTATTTTATTTCTGGGAAGGGCACCGTTTTCCTTTCTCAAGAATATTTTCGAGAAATTTTTAAGGAAGTTTTCGCTAGTTCTTTAAAAATTTTGAGAACGGCACATCAGTAATGGTAGCGGATTATTTTTTGGAAATAAACTTGTAAGAAACTATTACTACTAAATCCTGTTATTTTAACAACCTGCCTTCACAGTATGTACACAAAATAGCAGTCGGGTCGGGGATGTGTGTGGGGGGAGGGGGGAGATGTGCCCCCGTGCTCCCAACCTTTAAATCTGCTACTGCTTTCAATAATGTTACAATATAAAATGCATAAGTGCTGCCTCTAAGTCAGGGTTTTCATATTTCTGGTCAGGCTTTACATTATGATACAAGTGCTAAGTTGATCACTACGCAACGAGTTGATTGAAACCTATAAAAACCCATTTTACGAGGAAGTATTGAAAAATAATTTTCAACACATTTGCTCGTGGTTGTGGATCTTATCACCTCGTATTTAGGCCCATAATCATATATCTGGGCATTTTTTTTTTATTTGCTCAGTTATTAAAAATGTATACTTAAAGTGGTTCGTTTGATTTATTTTGGCAAAACCTTATCCTAAATAAGCGCCAAATAAATATATACAGGGTGTTTGGGTCTCTCAAAAAAAAATCTGGTCTTCCATACATTTTGGGCGAGTAGGTATTGTAAAATGTATGTCTGATCTTTTTTGAGATTTCAAAGCCGGTCCTATAAGAAAAGTTGCTGATAATAATGAGTACTTTCACTCCTAGAGAGGTTGCAGGTTTTTACCCAAACACCTTGTATGTACAGTCAAGAGTGCAGTCAGAATCTACAAGGCATTATGATTTTAATGATCTAAACAATAAGGTCTTCGAGGTATGACTGCACTTATGAAGCTTGGCTGTACCACTGTATTTATAATGTAGAAATGATATAAACTTGTTCCAATTACAGCTGGTACTGACCGTGATGCTGTTAACAATCATCGTGTACATCTACACGGTCATCGCCTTCAACTTCTTCCGCAAGTTCTACGTGCAGGAGGAGGACGATGAGGTCAACAAGAACTGCCACGACATGCTCTCGGTATGTACTCCAATCTCATCGTCATTCATCTCAAGCCTTCTGTACGGTCAAAGACCGCACAATGTAGGTTATTGCTAACGCAGCGCTCTGATCAGCTGCGCTGTATATTTAAACGATATACTATTCTGTTCACTATAACTTTATCACTATAACTTTGACATTTTAACTTTGTCACTCCAACTTTTAACTATAACTTAACTTAACTTGTAACTTTAACTATAATCAACTCAAACTTATTTTTACTGTGCGTTTAACTTAACGTCAGTTCTCAACAACTACCATAACTTCAAGATCCTGTCAGCAGCTCAGCTTCCTCAAACTCTCCTCAACTTACACATCTACAACTACAAACTCCAACACCTTCCTCGACCATTTTGGTGTAGGTAGGCCTGCTCCATCATACCTATAAATTAAGCGGTGATGGCCAAGTGGTAATGACACCGCCTGAGGTCGGATAGGGCCCGCGTTCAAATCCTACCTTTGTCACATAAGTTTGTAGACCAATCTGGCTCATGTATGGAAGTTTCCTCATAGACCACCACCTGCTTCCCGTGAAGGAAAACATTGTGAGGAAACCTGCACATTGGCTGACTGTTTAGTTTACTAGTGTGTATACGGCTACTGCCACTAGATGGCGGTAGTTGTAAAAGCCATGTCAGATGCCTTTAGGCGATTTGAATAAAATCAGCGGTGTTAGTAATAACACATTCGACAAGAAGAAGATCTATAAACTTCGTTTTTTCTTACTTACCCTATTATGTAAACAATCTTCACAGTACTTTTTGTTGAAAATAAGTCAATTATAAATTCAAACCTGAACATTCTAAAGTAAAACATTTATTAACCACTAGAGTAATTTCCTAAAAAGTTTATTTTAATTTATATTGTTGTAAAATGTTAAGGTGATTACATAATAGGACAAGTAGGAAAAAACGGAGTTTACATACACTAGCTTGTGCCCGCGACTTCGTCCGCGTATTTTACTGTTGAAAATATTTCAAGTACTAAACGGCGTATCAAAATGAAACCTACGCCAGATTTTAAGTTGGAACTTCAACACTAAAACAGTGAAATCGCATCAAATTTGGCCTAGTTGTTTTTGCGTGATGCGCAAGCAAATATACAGGAATTTGACATGTAGGTTCCTTAGGGAGTGTAGGGGAGCACTAAGAGAGTATTTCCCGATATTCCCACGGGAACAAAGCCTCTCGCCTATGCTAGTTCAGTTTATAAAATATTCAGATTTTTTATTTGTAAGTCGCGTGTTAAAAAGATGTCTGACATGACAGGTTCCTTAAAGAGTGTAAGAAAGTATATATTTCCCGAAATTCCCACAGGAACGAAGTCCCTTGCCCATGCTAGTCCAGGTTATAAAAGATTCAGATTCTTTATTTGCAAGTCACGTCCTAATTTTTTTTTTGTTTGCTGCTATTGACCACTCCTTGTCAACCAAAACACCATTCTTGTAGTTTTTGTTCCATTTAAATATATGTTTATTTGCCAAAAAAAAACACAATACAGATCTTGAAATAATTATTTTTTGTAAACAAAAAACACATGCGCGACCAACACGTCAAAATATAACAGTTTGAAATTTAAACTCAACGACCAACCAATGCGACGTTGCATATCCGTGCGTGTTGCCAGTTGCCAATGCAAGACAGCTCCAATCAAAGAGCTGTGTTTAAATTGCAGGTGGTCGCAACTTCAAAGGAAAAAACTGATCTATGAAACGGAGTAGCGTTTATATGGCCGACTGTTTCCATTTCATTCGTACCTGCAGTATCTCTATCGGTACCTACCTCCGTTTTGACATTTGTATCGGACATTTTTTTTATAGGAGTCCCGTCTCTTGTAACGTAGTGATTCTCTTTGTTTGAGCGGCAAGCGACAACAAAAGTTGTGTCGTACCCTGTTGTGTACGACACAACTTTTGATTTCGCTTATGGGCGATTTTCTGACAGGTCAAATTAAGAAAAATAATCGATGTAAAAAATCTCAATAGATGACGTTTAATGAAATCCGAGTCGTAATAATGGCTGTACTTAAATTGTGCGCTTTTTCTTGTCAGCCAGAGGCAGAAAAAAGTCACTAAACAGTTTGACAGTTGCTCAAATCATAATATTAATACTTTTTAAAGTTTTTTATGTTACTTTTTATGTTTTTTTCATTAGGTTTTATTTCTAAGAAATGCCAATTCCGTGCACTTTTGCTTTCTATATGGACTCGCCTTTTACTAAGCGCCATCTATAAAATGATCATTTGGAACTATTTGTTTTTAAATTTATGTCTCGGAAAATCGCCCATTAGGACTAGAATCAAAGTGCTATTTTTAAGCCAATTTAAATAAAAACAATTGACTTTGAATTAAAATGTGAATCTGTTGTTGTCAGTGCTTCGTGTTCAACCTGTACAAGGGCGTGCGCGCGGGCGGCGGCATCGGGGACGAGCTGGAACCTCCCGACGGGGACGACTCTGAGGTGTACCGCATCATCTTCGACATCTCCTTCTTCTTCTTCATCATCGTCATCCTGCTCGCTATCCTGCAGGGTGAGTGTTCCCTGTTCTATATATTTTTATAACATAGCAACACCAGGGGTATCACAAGAGTGTATATTCATCGGCGACGAGCTGGTACCTCCAGATGGGGACGACTCTGAGGTGTACCGCATCATATCGCTTGCTCTACTTTTACACGACTGACCAAAAAAGGAGTGTTATGTTTTCAGGGTTCATGTATTATGTTATCCGTTAAGTATAAGTTTCTTTCTTTATGCCACCTTAAGTCCTGAACGGCTTAACAGATTTTAATGTGAGGGGTATTTTTAGATTCCTTACTTACATTCCTCTGAGTGGCATATGTGAGTTTGTCAGTCGTGTTTTTTTAATTTTTTAATAAATTAGCTTGTTACCTTCTAAATACATTATTACATATCTTTAGAATACAGGGTTATTTTGTAAGCCCTGGACAATTTTTTTCAGCAGAATCGGATGATGAAATTGAGCTTTCAAAGAAATCTGTCAGAAAATGGAAAAAATTTTTTTGCTTCTCCATACAAATCACCTGAATCGGACTTAGTATAGAAAAGTCGAAATTATATGTTCTTCATCCTTCTTATATGTATTATAAATGAGAAAGTTTAGATGTAAGTTTGTGAGGATGTTTATTACGCAATCACGCAAAATCTACTGGACCCTCCAAAATTTCAGACCGCGACCGCGTCTGTGACAAAATAAATGAATCTAATCAAAATTCCCACGGGAGCCGAGCAACGGTGTGCAGCTAGTATAGACACATGATGTTGGTCTTCCTTGTTAATAAAAAATAAAATAAATAAATAAATGTTTCCTCAGGCACAGAATTAATATAAGTACTTACTACGTACAGAAAGGAAGCTCCCTGCCCCTCCCGCAATATGGCGTACCCCGCACTTCTCCCCCGTTCGTTTGCGGATTGGGACGCTATGACTATGAAAACGCACATATTGACGTGTTTACTAACGTGTTCACGGATGTACAGTTTCATGAAAACAAAATCTAATCTATAGCAAAAATAAATAAAAATATAAATGTAATCTATAGTTTCAAATGAAACTGTACAACCGTGAACACACATATGACGCCCCGTTTTAATGGAGTGCCCTCCCCGTGCCTCAGGTCTGATCATCGACGCGTTCGGCGAGCTCCGCGACCAGCTGGAGTCTGTCAAGGAGGACATGGAGTCCAACTGCTTCATATGCGGCATCAATAAAGACTACTTTGATAAGGTACATTGATAAATCCTACTAATATTATAAATGCGAAAGTTTGGATGTGAATTTGTGGGTTTGTGAGGATGTTTGTTACTTAATCAGGCAAAATCTACTGGACGGATTTCCATAAAATTTGGTATACGAGTAGAAAAATACCGGGAATAGCACATACGGTACTTTTCGTCCCAAAATGCCCACGGGAGCGAAGCCTCGGGGCGCAGCTAACAATAGCATAAGTGAGCACTAAGAATGGAATTTTGGAAATTACAATCCTACCAAAAATTATTATGTAATAATAATCCGTGAATAAAAGCTAGCCTTTTTAATAATTTTATTGACGAATTAACTTAATGAATGTTAAGTAACATAAAAAAAAATGTCAACCAGACCGCCCCAGAACATACCTGGCACAAAGTAGAATAAATTAATTGTACATAGTTACAACCATTCTTGTACAAGCTATGTGCCAACAAAAAAATGTGATTTAAACTAAAAACAACCACTTTTTATTAATATCGTATCTTTCCCAAAATTCCCGTATTTTCCCAAAATTCCCACATATATATTCCCGATTTTCCCGCAGGTGCCGCACGGGTTCGACACGCACGTGCAGCGCGAGCACAACCTCGCGAACTACATGTTCTTCCTCATGCATCTCATCAACAAACCCGACACAGAGTACACAGGTAAGGTGCAGAGTTATAATATAAGGATTTCACGATATTTTCCTTCACCAGATAGCGCTAGCGGAACGTTTAATAGTATAAAACTGTCATCTGAATTTGGCAACTAATCTGTGAAATTATATTAATTACAATGGACCTTACTAGGTGTTGATATCTGGCCCTTGAATCTACAATTTACAAACGTACTATGTCGTGCCTCAGTTGTGTCTCAAAAGCCAAAGAAATCGTAATAAAGCATAGAAATCTTACAGAGTCTTGTCGCTTTAGTATTTCTTTGGTTCTTGAGACACAATTAAGACAACATTTAAGATCTTGTCGCTTTAGTTCAATTCTTTGGATCTTGAGACACAATTAAGACAACATTTACGTTTGTAATTAGTAGAATAGACCTCCTGGTGTGTTGTCTTTATGATAATAGCCAAGCGTTTCGCCGCTGGCTCTCCAATACCCACATAATAAAGTGTTCAAGCACCTAAAGCAGTTTTCTCTTCAAAAACATTAAAACATACTCACACATGTTTCTAGGTCAGGAGACGTTCGTCTGGAACATGTACACGCAGCGATGCTGGGACTTCTTCCCTGTGGGAGACTGCTTCAGGAAGCAATACGAGGACCTCATGGGAGAATAGACATGTAGGAAATATGGGAATTTCGGGAAATTTGGGAAACAAGCATTTTGTTTATATCGTCTTAAGTTCAAATTGTGTAAGAGTTTTGTTGATCAAATGTGAAACATTGGGGTTATTTCTTGTTTGTTTATACCTATTGTTATTTATTATTGAGCATGAGAAACAAATAACGGAGTGAATATTATTACACTTTTTAATTATTTATAATTGTCACACAGAAACGTCATTAATTTGCAAATATTGTTTTTCAAAAAGTAGTAGTAAGTACAAGATTTATTAATTTATTGGAAAATGTAAAAATATACTTAATTTGAAATTGAGTATTGCTCAACGTATAAATCAAAGTGACTCAATTTACAATGACGCAATAGCAGACTACATATCTAAGTAAATGTCAAGTATTTAAAAAATAGTAAATAAAATTATTTTTCCAATTCATAAACTCGACTATGGAAAGAAGTTCACAGTATGAAGTCTTTACAATTATATATTTAATAATTACGTACGTACATTATTTTCATCAAATTTGCACCAAAAAGTAATGACAAATATTTATAGATAAATTTAACATTAATAAACCCTTATTCGAAATTCTTTCTTAGTCGAGATTTAAATATTTAGAGACATTATAATCTTTAAACAGACGAAATGTTAATATTTTCTTCGTAATAATTTAAATTAAGTGGCCTTTCCAAGTAAACTTTTCTATTTAACTATTTCGATATAGTTTATGTAAGATAATATAAAACGTTAATAAAGAAATTAATATGTATCTGCTACTTTTTTATTTAGCATACTTGCTAATTTACCTATCCAATATTTTTTTTGTGATTATTTTTTTGCACAACGAGCTGTCAAGCTCGAAGTGCATTATTCTTGCTTAGTGACAGATTCGCAAGTTTCGGAACATAAATTGTCTCTATTTTAATTTTGTTTTCGCTACCAGACCTGCATGGAAGTATCTAGAACTATTTTTAGTTATTTTTGAAAAAATATAAGATTTTGAAGAATGCTTCAAAATCGTATATTTCGATGTTGTCAGTGAGTTTTTGGGTCAGAAATGAAACAAAGTGGTTCATAATAGTATCTTTTTTTTTACCTTAACAGATTAACTTACACTAAACAGTATGTACTTGCCAAATTTTTATTTACAGCGGAATGTACATATAACAAAACCTCCTGTATAACCTATTTTAGATTCAATTTTAGCTACAAGGTTTACTATAATGCTGCTGTTATATTCATTAAATTAACATATAATATTCTTTTGAATCAGTACTAAAACAGTGGCCTACGTTATTATTCTGTAGACAATCAAGAAAAAATACGACAGAATTCGTTTATCTTCTATTCTCACTCAAAATGTGAAATTCACAAAATAAATGTCAATTTACTTAAGTAACATATAATTTAGTTAAGGACAATCGTGTAAATGCCATTCTGCGAAAGAAAATGGCGAAAAGCTGTCGCCGTTTCTGGTCATGCCATTATTTTTGTGCAGCAAATCTAAGTTTGCTTCGTCATATAATAATAATAGGTAAATCCACAAAAAAAATTGTTCTTGTGCGTATGTGTGTGTCTTCAGAGGCTAAATTACCGAAAGAATTCCGTGGGACAAAATTTCGATGAAAATCTCTTCAAAAGAAGTAATAGATAACAACCGCTAATAAATACGCAAACTAATAGATAGAAAACATACCGCTACATACAAGTTTGATTTTTTTATTTATTCAAAATTAATACAGAAAGATCTTAAAACGACTATGGAAGTGAACGCGAAAATAAGAGTATTCAACTCAAAAAACTTCTGATCATAATAAACCAATCGAATAATATAGCCAACAATGCCAGTAAAATAAAAATCAATACATTTTAGTAGAAATTAGAAAAAGTGCATGTGGAATTTCAGAAAAAAAAAACGCTTTCCATTGTTTTTCGCAAAAAACTGCTGCCCCACCGTCGTCGTCTCCGCCAACGCAACCGACCCGGACGACGCCCGCCACTCAGTCGGGCCCCAGGTACCCTCCCATCATTGTGGAGCGTCTGCCCGACTGGACGCACCACTCCAAAGAAATTGCCAAAAGGCTTGGACGCCCCCCCTCGCGCGCCCCTTTAGAGCTGGGGTTCGCTTCACCCCCAGGGATGACCAGAAACCCTACAGAGATATTTGGGGGAGCTTGAAAAAAAAATCAAATTTAATTAATATTGTTAAAATTTATAGTTACTGGCACTATTTTGGTCTTTAAACTGTACCTAATATTATCTTCTGTATTTTGATATTTGTACATGACTGTTTGATGCCATGAATAAATAAAAAATAAATAAAAATAAAGAGAGGGCCAGGGTATCTCCTGGTTCTCTTACTCCTGCCGGCGGAGCGAAGCCTTAAAGTGGCCATTAGGGGCCTTTCAGCAGACACTCCAGAGAGCGCCATCAGCGAGGCCCTCGCCGAAAAAGGATTCGAGGTCGAGGCAATCAAGGGTATCCGGGCACGTGGTGGACGGCCCGGGTGTATCTTTTACTGCCTAGTTAAAAAGAGCCCGGGATACCAAGAAATCTACAACATTAGAGAGCTCCTCCTCATGCCGGGGATCAAAATTGAAGCATGGCGGGGCAAGAAAGGCCAGTGCCATAAATGCTAGCAGCGACAACTGCCACCGGCCGCAAGCCTGCGTTCGATGCGGGGGCCCACACTCCGCTCACGAATGTCCGCGCCCCCGCCCCGGGAGGAACTCGCGACCTGCGAGAACTGCGGGGATTTGCTGGGAGCAAGACCAGGACGACATCTACCAGCTGCAACTCAACATGCTGGGGCGGTTGATCCCAAAGACGTGTGTTGACTGTTTGGCTCGTATAACAAACGCCTTCTGCGAAATAATATTGCATAACTTTCATATACTTTCTCCAGAAAAAAATAATTACTTTTCGGCTTTTTCCATACCAAAAATCACTCTTTTTTTCAAATTTTTTGTATTGAGACCAGTCCATATTAGCACGTAGAACGGTGCGGGCACTTGGTCTGCACCCCTGCTGTGAATTTCGGGCAAATCCGGCGCAGGACCACCGAAATTTTGGCAAATTTCACTAAAATTCCCCCTTTTTTGAAAAAAATCCCGAAATTCCCAGGTGTATAGCATCGACTGCTATATATCTGCACTGCCCCAGACGAGCCGCGTCTTTTGACACCACTCCCGTCAAAATCCGGGACAAAATTTTGAAAAAAAAATGCCCCCCACACCCCACTACCAAACCTAAGGAAAAAATGGAAGACGTACAAAAAAGTACTACAAATGTAAGACGTAGCGTGGGAGAGTGGCCCCCCGCTGAGAGCCCAGGGACATCGACAGTGGGAAAACCAAACCCTTCGACGAAGCGGGCTGGCACTGTCAAACTGACATATAAACCTGGGCAAACTGTACCAAAAACTAGTGGTACTAGTAGTACTAGTACCACTACTACAAAAACAAAGGTCCCGCCTTCGACCAAAAACAAAAAAGATGAAGAATTCACACCACCCACGCCACCTCCGCATAAGAACAAATTAGAGGTGGCCTTGTACTGGAAAACCTACGCCATCGAGTGTTTGAAAGAGTCGCGGAATCTAAAGGGCACGCTGAAGGCGGGTCTGGATTGGGCAGTCAAGCGGCTCTACGAAGTGGTAGAGTCGCAGTTACAGGTTGAGGGGAGAGAAAAGGCAGGACAGCGGCGAGAGGAGGGAATGACTGACCGTACCTTCTCCATCAGTCCGGCTCATGAGGGAGATACCCTTGCTGTGCGCCTAGAGGAGCAAACCAAGCTGCTCCAGGAGCACAGCATAAAAATGAAGGAGCTCCACCAAATGATGGAGGAACAGAGGGTGCTGATGGAGAAGGCTGCGGCCACAGCCTCACACGTTGAGCGAACCAAAGTGCTGACTGAAGAGCTCAGGAAGATGCTGCATGAACAGGGGGAGACGATGGCAAAGGCCTCCTATGCCAGCGTCGTCTCCGGGCAGCATCTCCCACGCCCTCCGATGAGGCAAGAGACCTTCCACTCAGTCATAGTTACGCACAAGGATGGCATGCACACGGGTGAGGAAATCCTGAATCAAGTCACGGAGATCGCGGGTGAGGGTGACGACTGGATTAAGGTGGAGAAGGTGCGAAAGGCGAAGAATGGAAAAGTAATAATTGGCTGCAAAACAGAAGAAGAAAGGAAGAAATTAAAAGGAAGAATCGATAAAACAAATGAATTGCAAGCAGAAGAAATAGTAAATAAAAATCCCCTTTTGGTCTTCAAAAACTGAAGAAAATACTCAAGAAACATTCAAATGAAGAAATTATAAACAAAATTTTGACGCAAAACAAAAAACTTTTTAGGAACTTAGAGGAACAAGATAGAAATATACAAATTAAAGGACTTTGTTCAAAGTGTATGGGGGCTTGGCTTACTGTGGACAGGTCGTTCAATAAATATTAGTATTATCATTCATCATAATTAATGTCAAATAGATTTTCTGAATATATATTGAAGTATGAATATCTATAATTAAAATATACCATTTGGTAAGTATTTTTTACGTTTCCGATACTCAAATCAAAGATGTCGGCCTTTACGTGTGTTCTGGGATGCCATTATCTAAAATAATATTACTTTTAAGTAGTATATTGTTTATTCTTTGATGAAAGATTGGATTCATTAGGTATTTTTTTACCATAATATATTAGTTTTATTTATTAAGTATACTCATATCACTTCATATTTATATTTTAGAATGAAGAATTATGTATTTATTTTAATTTTTACTTAAACAATTCAATATTGGTAACACTCGATTCTTGGGCGCGGCTTGATTTTGACGTTGACAGTTGTTGACAAGTATCCAAGTGTCAATGTCGACCGACGACAACCGGTCAACGTCAAAATCAAGCTACGCTGAAGAATCGAGTGTTACCAGGTAAAGAAAACGCAATATTGAATTATTTAAGTAAAAATTAAAATAAATACATAATTCTTCATTAAAAAATATAAATATGATGTGATATGAGTGTACTTAATAAATAAAACTAATATATTATGCAAAAAAATTACCTAATTAATCCAATCTTTCATCAAAGAATAAAAATATACTACTTAAATGTAATATTATTTTAGATAATGGCATCCCAGAACACACGTAAAGGCCGACATCTTTGATTTGAGTATCGGAAACGCCAAAAATACTTACTAAATGGTATATTTTAATTATAGATATTCATACTCTATGTATTCAGAAAATCTATTTGACATTAATTATAATGAATGATAATACTATTATTTATTGAACGAACTGTCCGCAGTAAGCCGGTGATGAACAATGTCTTTTAGGAAAAAGGCAAGGAACGAATTACAACAACATGTGGTAGTAAGTGTGCCACGAAAATTATGGAAGGCCGTTGTGGAGGCCGGCTCAGTGCGCATGGACATGCAGAACATTCATGCAGAGGACCATTCTCCGCTGGTCCAATGTTCTATGTGCCTGGGCTACGGCCGCGGAAGGAGGTTTTGCAGCCAAAAAGTGGAAAGGTGCAGCCACTGTGGAGGGGAGCACCTCAGGACAGCATGCCCGGACTGGCAGGCGGGGACTACCCCGTCATGCCTGAACTGCCGCGCGGAGAAGAAGGAAGTGAGCAGTCACAATGCATTCAGCTCCGTGTGCCAGGTCAGGCAAACGTGGGAGGCCCTAGCCAGATCTAGGGTTTCGTACTGTTAAAAAATTGTGTATTGCTGGGAATGCCACAGCAGCAATATTGAAGTAACTGATGAATACATAGTAGGCATTAATTGCACAATAATAAAAAATCTTGATGTGGCATACCCAGAAAGAAAGAGTTTCTCAAACCTATGTACAAAACCATGTATCGGCGAATAATCTTATCCAAAGATACATAATCTTAAGTACACAAATAATCAGTAGAAACAGAAAAATACACAAAGTAGTAACAAGAAAGAAACAAAGAAAGAGATCAAGTGAAGAAAGAAAAGCGATATAGAATGTAGAAAATAAAGTAAAAACAGACAAATAGAAATAAAATGAAACAAATCAGAAAGCATCGCCCGGTTTCCGAAAAGCATGTCAAGTATTGAATTTGGTAACAGAGTGTCATAATTAACAATCTGCTAAACAACTTTGGGTTTCTGAAAAGCTATTCACCGTAAAATTATCTAATCGACTGTTTGACCGGGTGTTACCCCCAGTTTCTGAAATGCAAATCAATGAAAAAATGACGTAGCATGTTGATAATCTCTATTTAAAAGCAGTTTGGGTTTCTGAACAAGCCTAGTGACAGTGTGTCATCGATTTGTTGTTCCAAATGTCAGATCTCGAATTAATGGCCGATTAAGGTAATTTTGGGTTTCCGGAAAGCTTTTTCGCATGTTGACAGCATGTCTTCAGAGATAATTCGCGAAAATCGACCAATTAACAAAGTGTCATATTAAATGTCACCAGTATTTTGTAAAATCTATTGATTTTCTGAGCGAAATTTTCAAAGAAAACATAAAACGTTTGTACAAAATATATATGCCGCAGCTCGTGGCTTCGCTCCCGTGAGAATTTCGGTATAAAATACCCTATATACTATTCTTGAGATTTTTCTACCCGTGTAGGTACCAAATTTCATCTATTCGCCTAGTAGATTTCAAAACTTCCAATCTTTTATTCAAAATTGCGCATTTATACTGACATGTCATCGACAAAAGCCACAAAAAAATAAAGAAAAAAAAACAGACATGACCGGGGCTCGAACCCGGACCCCGCGATTCAGAGGCAAGGTCTTTCCCACTGCGCCACGGAAGCCGTCATATAAAGTGGCAAAAGTCGAATTTGGCATATGTTGTCAACGGAAGAGACAAAACTAGAGCGTTGGATGTTACAAGTAGTATTTTGAAACTCTTTGGATAGAAACAAACATGAATGAGTGAATGAAAAAAGTCAAACAGTCGATTAGATAATTTTACGGTGAATACCTTTTTAGAAACCCAAAGTTGTTTAGCAGATTGTTAATTATGACACTCTGTTACCAAATTCAATACTTGACATGGTTTTCGGAAACCGGGCGTAAGTAAATCAATGAACAGATAAATAGTGAAAAAATTGGATATAAAAATGATATATATAAGCTAAATTTGACGAATGAAGAAAACATGATAGTAAAGAAAACTTGAATTATAAAATATTTAGATAAAAAATAAGACAAAAGAAGATAAAATTAGTAGTAAGAAATACACGAACAAAAAATGTATACATAAATATAAACGAAATAGTAGACAACAAAATGCGATAACAAGGGCCTTCGCCACCATGCGAGGGGATAAAGACTCAAGTTTACCGCAGAGGGGACTTAAATAAAAAAAAAAACATGCTGGAGCAGATGGAGCAGATGCCCGCCGTCTTCAGAGGGCTTCAATAGCAACGCCCTCTTTATGGATAAACACCCTCTGAGGATAGTTCACAGGAATGCCGACGGAGGGTGGCATGGACGGTAGGGGTAGAGCTCCTCTTAAACGTTGGTTGCCTTTCTTCCAGAGAGCCTTAAGCCGGGCGACGGAATCCCATTTCCGCCACCCAACCAGCCTTCATTTTTTTTTCAAGACCTGATCAGCCCACCACATCTCAGCCGCAACGGATAGGTTGTCCATATCCACTGCGGCCGAGACAGGCCCACCACACGTCGGCCGCAGAGCTGTCCTCTGCGGCCGACGTGTGGTGGAACGGTGGAAAGCGGTGCACCGCAATACCGGCACTCCTCTTCCCCCGCGACCTCTACCACGACTGTGAAAGTGGGTGCTTACTCCTTACTCTCACAGCCAAGCCACTAAAAGCGGCCTCCTCCCGGCCCCAAAACCTTCTAGTCCAGCACGTGGCGAAGTGGGCCATCTGTGCTGCAGTTATATCGAAACCACACTACGTAAAATTGGGTTGGAGACACAGAAGGGCGGTAGCCGCTCAATTTGGCAATCACCCAACTCTCTCCAGGATTGAAAATGGTAAGGGTTAAGTAGCGGTAAAATGGGGAGGTATTGCAATAATAGCTGCATACTTCTCCCCCAACGAGCCGCTGCGTGCCTTTCAATGCCTTCTCGAGGCACCAGCACCGATCCTGCTGATGGGAGACCTTAACGCGAAACACCCGGCGTGGGGTTCTCCTGTGGGGGTCCCCAAGAGGGGACATCCTCTACGACTGGGCGGTCGGAATGGTCCTAAACCGTCCAGTAAAATTTGTGTAAATTTAGCTGTATTATTATCAGCCGTCTTCAGAGGGCTTCAATACCAACGCCCTCTTTATGGATAAACACCCTCTGAGGATAGTTCACAGGAATGCCGACGGAGGGTGGCATGGACGGTAAGGGTAGAGCTCCTCTTAAACGTTGGTTGCCTTTCTTCCAGAGAGCCTTAAGCCGGGCGACGGAATCCCATTTCCGCCACCCAACCAGCCTTTATTTTTTTTTCAAGACCTGATCAGCCCACCACATCTCGGCCGCAACGGATAGGTTGTCCATATCCACTGCGGCCGAGACAGGCCCACCACACGTCGGCCGCAGAGCTGTCCTCTGCGGCCGACGTGTGGTGGAACGGTGGAAAGCGGTGCACCGCAATACCGGCACTCCTCTTCCCCCGCGACCTCTACCACGACTGTGAAAGTAGGGTGCTTACTCCTTACTCTCACAGCCAAGCCGCTAAAAGCGGCCTCCTCCCGGCCCCAAGACCTCCTAGTCCAGCACGTGGCGGAGTGGGCCACCTGTGCTGCAGTTATATCGAAACCACACTACGTAAAATTGGATTGGAGACACAGAAGGGCGGTAGCCGCTCAATTTGGCAATCACCCAACTCTCTCCAGGATTGAAAATGGTGGGGAACCCCCCCAAAGTGCTAGCGTCCACGTCGCGTTCCCCGGGCAACGTCGCGTCCTGACCACCGTAACGGAGTGGCAGGCCGGCGGCTAATGAGCACTTTGCTGTCGGAGCTAATACTAGTGCGATCAACTGCGGAAATGCCTAAGCCTAATCAGCCTGAAAGGGACGCCTCCGGGCGTTTCCTTAAAAAAGGCCCTTCTCAGGGCCAAACTAAGGAGGGGAGGAAGAAGCGGGGAGGGGGAAGTCTGGATCGGGAGGGCATGATCTCGGACGGGGGGAGGAAAGAGGACAAAGACGAGGATAGGTCCAGATCGGACATCGGCTCGGATGGGGAAGAGACCGACTCGGCCGTGGGCCAGAGGAGGCTCGGGAGCCTCCTGGGTAGTGTGGAGTCCGTCACCTCACTGTCGGAGTCACTGTTGGGCCCGAAGCGCCTCTATTCGGAGGTCGCCAGTGGCTCCGACACGGAGGTGGGCGCGCCGCAGTCAAAGGCTGTGGCAAAAGGAGGAGGGGCGCGGGGTGCCTCCAAGTCGGCGAGGGCCCGAGACAAGGTGAGGAGGAACTTGGACGATGAGGGTGTGGAGACCTCCTTCTCGTCCACTCTGGAAGCTCGGGCCTTCCGGAGGGGAGGACCCCCAGTTGAGAGTGGAAGTGTGTGTGTGGTGGAAGTGGCCCCCATTGAGGTGGAGGACTTTGGTGCGATGGGGGCCGAAAGTCTCTTGAGCACCGCAGTGGAGAGGCTGAGTGTAATTACCGGCCTCGTCCGGAAGTCCTCTGCCCTCAAGGGGGGCTACTGTTCGAAGATAGTACGGGCCTCCTCTGATGTCAAGGACATCGTTGACACCCTGGTGGGGCGCAGCGAGACCGATGAAATACGGCGGCTCAAAGCCGATAATGGCCGCCTCCAAAGAGAGGTGGCCAACATGAAGGCGGAGGCCGCTGCGCTCCGTCAGGGTTATGAGGAGGCCCGCCGCGAGGTCCTGCAGGCCGCGCGGAATGCCGGAAGGCACACAGCTCCCCCAACGGAGGAGGATCTGGTGGAGAGGCTGGAGGCCTCCATGGAGAGGATGGTGGAAAGGGTTGTGGACAGCCGCCTCGCAGGACAGGATCCTCATCCGCCTCGCAGGCCACCCGCCCACCGCTGGCGGGTGACAACTCAGAGGTGGCAAGGGCCGCGAGGGCGGCCATTGAGAAGGCCTCCGGCTCAAGCCCGGCGTCACGGCCTGCGCGGCCTGTGCAGCCCGAGACGGAGGAGATGGAGGTCCGGGCGCCAGCGCGCCCGGCCCCAGGGCAGAAGAGAGCGGCTGAGAGGTCGACGGAGTGGGGTCCCTTTGGGCCGTCGACCTCAGCGGCCGCAGTCAGCGCCGATGCCTGCCCAGAGCTCCCCTGGGTTGAGGTCAGAGGGAAGGGAGGCAAGGGCAAGGGCGTGGGCAAAAGTCCCGGCCTAAGCCCACGGCAGCACCCACAGCAGCGCCGACAGCGGCACCCCCAGCGGCATCCGCGGCGGCCCCCGCAACCGGGCGCAAGGCGCCCCCGGCGGCGTCAACGGCCCCTGGAAAGAAGAAGGCGAAGAAGTTGTCGGCCCCCAGCTCCTCGGCTGTAATGCTCAAGTTACAGCCGGAGGCAGCGCAGAACGGGGCCACATACGCCTCCGCCCTTCTCACGGCTGAGCAGGAGGTCAGCTTGGAGGAACTGGGCATCGGCTCGCTCCGGATTCGCCCAAGTGCGACCGGGGCGAGGCTCATCGAGGTCCCAGGCTCCTCCAGCGCGGACAAGGCCGATGCGCTCGCGTCGGCCCTGAGGGTGGCGCTGGCCGGCGTTGCGGAGGTATCCAGGCCCGTCAAGTCTGCGGATTTCCGCGTGACGGGCCTGAACGACACGGCTACTGCGCAGCGGGTCAGGGCTGCGGTCGCCAGGGCTGGAGGCTGCGACGAAGACCAGGTCTGGGTAGGCGAGGTCCGCCCAGACTGGCGGGGCTCTCGCTCTGCCCTGATGCGCTGCCCGGTGGTGGCGGCAAAGAAGCTGCTCGAGTTGGGCAGCATCAGTGTGGGCTGGGGTCGCGCGGAGCTCCGGCACTTGGAGGCGCGTCCCATGCACTGTTATAAGTGCATGGGGAAGGGGCATACGGCAGCGTTGTGCCCCTCGCAGGCGGACCGCAGCCAGCTCTGCTACAGGTGCGGGGAGGCGGGGCATTTGTCCACTTCCTGCACAGCGGAGCCCCGCTGTGCGGTGTGTAGTGCCGCTGGAAAACCGGCGGACCACGTGATGGGGGGCAGGTCATGTAACCCCCCGCCGGTCCGTGGCAAAGGGCTGTCCCCTCCTCCGCGAGGGGCCCGACAACAGGAGGCGCCAGTCGGCCAAATGGAGGAGTAATGGTTGGATTCCTCCAGGCCAACCTCAACCACTGCGCCGGATCACAGGATCTCCTCCTGCAATCCATGGCGCAGTGGGACGTTGACGTCGCGGTGGCTTCGGAGCCGTACGCGGTTCCCTCCCTGTCCCACTGGGCTGGGGACCTCGATGGCTCCGTGGCTATCGTGGCCAAGGCTGGCGCCGCCCTCCCTCGCGGTCAAGAAGAGAGGCAGCGGGTTCGTGGTGGTGGTTCGGGGAGAGTACGCCATAGTTGGGGTCTACTTCTCCCCGAACCGGGATCTGCCGGCCCTGGAGCAGTTTCTGGACGCTCTGGTGCCGGAGATAAGGCGGCTGGCGCCCCTGAAGGTCCTCGTGGCCGGTGACTTCAACGCCAAATCCACGGCGTGGGGGAACCCGGCCACCGAGCCCAAGGGGCGCAAGGTGGAAGAATGGGCGCTGGCCGCGGGACTGTCTCTCCTAAATAGGGGGACAGTCCAGACGTGCGTGCGGCGGACGGGTGGGTCGGTGGTGGACCTAACGTTCGCCGCTCCCGCTGCCGCGCGCCTGGTGACGGACTGGAGGGTCGAAGTGGGGGTGGAGACACTCTCGGACCACCGGTATATCCGGTTCGAGGTGTCTGCTGCCCCCGATAGTCAGGCGGCGTCGTCGTCCCGGGCGCGCAGTCAGTTCCCGCGCTGGGCCCTCACGCGGCTCGACGTAGAACTGGCGGAGGAGGCGGCCATCGTCGGCCGCTGGAGCCTCCCGCCTCTGGACGGAATGGGGGTGGACGAAGCGGCTGGCCGTTTCGGCGACGCTTTCACAGCGGTGTGCCGGGCGGCCATGCCTAGCGTAGGCCGAGCGCCCCCCAGGCGGGCGGTCTATTGGTGGTCGGCGGAGATTGCCGCCCTTCGCGTCGCCTGCAACGCGGCCCGGAGGGCGTACGGTCGGAGCAGGCGGCGCAGCCCCCGGGACGAGGAGAGGGATGACCAGCTGTATGCGGTGTACGTCGAAAAGCGGACGGAGCTACAGCTGGCCATCAGTCGGGCCAAAGACGAGGCCCTCGAGGAGCTGGTGAAGGGTCTAGAAAGAGACCCGTGGGGCCGCCCGTACAGATGGGCGCGAGACAAATTGCGTCCACAGGCGGCTCCGTTGACGGAAACCCTTCAGCCAGCTCTGCTGGAGGAAATCGTCGGGGACCTATTCCCCGGCAATCCGCGGGGGTTCTCCCCGCCGAGAATGGCCCGACAGCCGCCTGACGGAGTGGAGAGAGTGGAGGGAGGTGAGGTGGTGGCCGATCCGCCCCCCGTCACCGACGTCGAAATGGAGGCGGTGCTCGACCGCCTCCGAACGAAGAAGAGGGCACCGGGTCCAGACGGGGTGCACGGGAAAGTGCTCGCGCTGATTCTCGTGCACCTCGGGGAAAGGTTTCGGGAACTGCTCAACCGTTGCCTGCGGGAGGGGCAGTTCCCGAAGTTATGGAAGGAGGGTCGACTCTGCCTTATTCCGAAGGGGAGCCGGCCCCTGGACTCGGCATCGGCGGTGCGACCTCTGGTCCTGCTGAGCGAGGCTGCGAAGGCCCTGGAGAGTATCGCGGCTTCGCGCCTCGTTCGGCATGTAGAGGAGGGTCCGGGACCGCGTCTCTCTGACGCGCAGTATGGGTTCCGGGCCGGGAGGTCCACCATCGACGCTCTCAGGCATCTGAGGTCGGTGACGGAGGAGGCGGATCGGGATGGAGAGGTGACCCTGGCGACGTCACTCGACATCGCCAACGCCTTCAACAGCATCCCGCACGGTGTAATACGAGAGGCGCTCGAGTATTTCGGAGTGCCCTCGTACCTGCGGAGGCTGTTGGGGGCGTACTTGGAGGAGCGCTTCGTCCTGTATGAGGACAGGGGGGGCCAAATGGTTCGGCGGAGCGTCGGGTGCGGTGTCCCGCAGGGGTCGATTCTCGGCCCTATTCTGTGGGACATCGCGTACGATTGGGTGCCGTGCCGGCTTCCCCCCGGGACGGGTGTCATATGCTATGCGGATGACACTCTCTTCACGTCCCGGGGTGCGAACTTCGGAGAGGCAGCGCGGTCGGCCGAAACGGGTCTTGCCCTTTTGGTCGACCGCATAGAGAGGTTGGGGCTTCGGGTCCGTCTGGACAAAACCGAAGTCCTCCTCTTCCGCGGGGCCCGGACGCGGGGACCCCCCTCAGGGGCGCGCCTCCAGGTGGGTCAGGAGGAGTTGAGGGTGAGTACCCAGATGAAGTACCTGGGACTCATCCTCGACGAGAGATGGTCCTTCGGCCCCCACTTTCGCGAGCTGGGGCCGAGGATCGTCAGGACGGCCGCGTCGCTGGGCCGACTCCTGCCCAATCTGGGTGGGCCCAGCGACGCAGTGAGAAAGCTGTACTCCGGCGTGTGCCGGAGTATGGCGATGTACGGTGCCCCCATATGGGTGGACGCCCTCACCGCGGACAATAAACGCCAGCTGCGGCAGGCGCAGAAGGTGATCGCGGTGAGGGTGATACGGGGGTACCGTACGGTGTCGTTTGCCGCGGCCACAGCCCTCGCGGGCGATCCGCCGTGGGAATTGGTGGCGGAGGTGCTCGCCGAAGTTTACCACTTTGTGGCGAACATGAGGGAAATCGGCGAGCGCCCCTCGCCGGAGGCCATCCGGCGGGTCCGCCTACGAGGGCAGACGGAACTCGTGCGGAGGTGGGAGGACCTGGCGCAGGCAGCGTACGGTGTGCGCACAGTGGGAGCCCTGCGCCGGGTCCTGGAAAGGTGGATGCTGAGACGGCGAAAACCTCTCACCTTCCGCATGACGCAGGTGCTCACCGGGCATGGCTGCTTCGGTGAGTACCTGCACCGCGTGGCCCGGAGGGAGGCCGAGCCAGTCTGCCACGATTGTGGCGAGGCTCAGGACACTGCCCAACACGTTCTGGAGCAGTGTCCCAGATGGAGCCAGCAGCGCCACGACTTGGCAGCTGCGCTCGGCGGGATGGACCTGTCGCTCCCGAGCGTCGTCAATGCGATACTGGGGAGCGACGGAGCTTGGGAGGCAATGGCCTCCTTCTGCGAGACTGTCATGTCGCAGAGGGAGGCCGATGAAAGGGACCGCGAGGACCACCCCCTCGCGGACCCGATCCGGAGGAAGAGGAGAGGGGTGCGGCGGAGGCGCTATTTAGCGCGCCTCGAAGCACCCCCGTAAATGGTGGGACAATAATAGGTCCCACCCGGCGGCAGGGGCTTTCCAGGTGTCGGAGCGTCCCTGAAAATGGTGAGCCCGGTCTCTGGTGAGAGACCGGCCAGTCGCTGAGGCGCCTTGTGTTAGTCAGATCCAAGGCGCCTCCCTGCAAAGCGGCCGATGGCATCCGCAGGGGGTTTTAGTGGGTAGTCTGGGACGCCTAGCGGCCCAGGAGTCCCACACTTAGTGCGCAAATAGCATTTCCCCCTGCGAATCAAAAAAAAAAAAAAAAAAGGATTGAAAATGGTAAGAGTTAAGTAGCGGTGAAATGGGGAGGTATTGCAATAATAGCTGCATACTTCTCCCGTAACGAGCCGCTGCGTGCCTTTCAACGCCTTCTCGAGGCACCAGCACCGATCCTGCTGATGGGAGACCTTAACGCGAAACACCCGGCGTGGGGTTCTCCTGTCACTAACCCAAGAGGGGACATCCTCTACGACTGGGTGGTCGGAATGGGGCATGAAGTCCTAAACCGTAGGTCCAGTAAAATAAGTGTAAATTTAGCTGTATTATTATCAGCCGTAAAATCGATATAACAATGGTTGAACGATTGTGCGATCGAAAAATCACAAGATCACTAAAAATTAATCAAGATCTCGGAATGGGGCATGAAGTCCTAAACCGTAGGTCCAGTAAAATAAGTGTAAATTTAGCTGTATTATTATCAGCCGTTAAATCGATATAACAATGGTTGAACGATTGTGCGATCGAAAAATCACAAGATCACTAAAAATTAATCAAGATCTCGGAATGGGGCATGAAGTCCTAAACCGTAGGTCCAGTAAAATTAGTGTAAATTTAGCTGTATTATTATGAGCCGTAAAATCGATATAATAATGGTTGAACGATTGTGCGATCGAAAAATCACAAGATCACTAAAATTAATCAAGATCCGCCTCCGTCAAGAATCATTTATTTTGCAAAAATATGTTACAAAGATTTACAATAATCGAAATAATTTTAGTATTGACGCAACCTTCCATTAAAAAAGTGGCAAAAAAATGGAAAATTTTTGAGCGTCTATTATAAAGACTGGAAATAAATAAATATTATGTTTTAGTAACATTGCCTCTGAGGCCGGGCTGCAGGCTACCAGAGGGATCACAGGTGGTGGATAGTGAACGGCCATTAGATATTAATGGCTAGCCGTGAATAATCCCTAGCGGTAGGGAAAATAAGCGGTCTCCAACCATGCATGCCAGAGAAGGTCACTCTGTAATCAAACCAATCCCCTCCAGCGGGCTACACGGACATATTCTGGTACTAGGTCGCTGGAGCTCGGCGGTGTCGGGATAGCAGGACGCCGGCGTATCCAGTCGGTGATGGCGTAGGTTTGCTCTGTAGCGCTCCTAAAAAATCACCTTCTGCTAGGGGCGACCCAAAGAAAATATGGAAGCGGAACTGAAAAGAGTACTACCCCAGGAGGGTACCGGCGTCGACTTGTCCGCCGGAGAATCCCTCCCCGTAGAATCTGCGCGACCCTGTGGTGGACGCGTAGAGGCTGCGGGCTGCCCCTTGTATCCTGAGGGGGGCAAAGTTTCGCAAGAAGAAGAAGAAGAAGGTTGGACCAAGGTGTCCTAAAAAAGACGGACTGTGTCGGAAACGCTACAGATGTCAGTTGAGAAACTCTCACTACGAGAGGAAAGAGACCGCAGAGGACCATCCTTAGCCAGGCTATCCGCTCCGGTATCACTGGAAAAGGATCGGGGAGGCAAGGAGAAGTTATCTCGGTCAAAGATTAGGAAATTAAAAAAGAGAAACGCGGAAGCTCACGCAGCGGCCAACAAGCGACCGACTACCTCGGCCCCGAGCCTTGAGGTTGTCGCGGAAGGCAGTAGCAAGCTGAAGCGCCAAGGCACAGACCCGGATGCAGGACCGTCTCAGCAACTTCCGGCGAAACGACCGAACCGCGGGCATAGTCGCCGTGATGATACACTGAAGCGACGGTGTTTCGCTTGAAGAGGCGGAGGCGTCCTCCATCAGGAAAAAACTGACGGAGCACATACAGACCGCGGTGCGTGCCAGGGTCGGGGGCCGGAAGCTGGCGTTCGCCACCTCGGGCTTGGTGTCGGAAGGGTTCTTCCTTGTGACACCCATGACCGAGGAGGCGAAGGGCTGGCTCCTGGACCTAGACTTTGGCAGGCTGGGCGAGGTCTGTCTTAAAGTAAGTCCTCTGGACAGAGAAAGGGCTTCGATTTGGTTGCCCGGCCGAGAGGACGAGATTCCGTCTGACCCACTCGAATTGCTAGTGGGTCAGAACGATTATAAGGAGCACCTAATGATTCCGGAGTGGTCCCTGATCCACAAGGAGCGTTTTGCCCTGGGCACGCGACTGGTGGTCGGGATACCTCCGGATATCGTTAAGGATCATGTGTGGCTCAATTTTCAGGCCATACAGGTCCAGGCGCGACTTATAAAGTCTTCGGCAAAGGCAAGCACATCGAAGGAGAGTGCCCCTTCGGCAAAAGAAGGATCTGGACTGAAAGCCACGTCCAGAGACAGAGACGCACAGACGGACGAGCACTTGTGCTCCTGCAGTTGCGGTGGCAGGCAGCCGATTGCCGGTAAAGGATCTGACCAGCTGATGGGTACCTATAAGGCGGTCCCAGGAAGCGGTCGAAAGCCTGACCAGGCGATAGGCAGCCTTACGCCACAAAGTTCCCGTCTTAATGAAGACCGGAAGTCGCGGCAGCTGCCTCCTCTTGATATGGATCAGGCTTCTCCCCCAACGAACCGCTGCGTGCCTTTCAACGCCTTCTTGAGGCACCAGCACCGATCATGCTGATGGGAGACCTTAACGCGAAACACCCGGCGTGGGGTTCTCCTGTCACACTCAAGAGGGGACATCCTCTATGACTGGGTGGTCGGAATAGGGCATGAAGTCCTAAACCGTAGGTCCAGTAAAATTAGTGTAAATTTAGCTGTATTATTATCAGCCGTAAAATCGATATAATAATGGTTGAACGAATGTTCGATATATCAAGAAATGATACATTAATTCCGTTAGTGAAACGGTAATCATAAGATCACCAAAAATGAATCCCGATCCGCCTCTGTCAAGAATCATTTATTTTGCAAAAATATGTGACAAAGATTTACAATAATCGAAATTATTTTAGTATTGATGCAACCTTCCATTAAAAAAGTGGAAAGATATTTGGAAAAAAAACAGTAAAATCTTCGAACATCTATAACAAAGACTAGAAATAAATAATAAAATAAATATTATTTGTTTTAGTAACATTGTCGGCAATATTATTCGATAGGTGTTAATAATTTTACTATAAATAAAATCCCAAAAATGTATTTCTCGTGATCAGAGGGCGAGATAAATACTTCGCACAGAGATTAAGCATATAGCCATCCAACGTGGCAATGCTGCCAGCGCTCTGGGCACTTTACCTCAGGGCAACGGACTGTCGGGGCTGGCATTTTTGTAAATATATTTAATTTTAGTTTTAGTTTTATTTATTTTTTTTAGTTCATAATTTATTTTGTTTTTTATTAGTTCTTCATAAAGTGTATGTAGGTAATATATGCAAATAAAAAATTCAAAAATTTTATTATTTTACTAACATTGCCGGCTATATTATCCGATTGGTGCAAATAATTTTACTGGCGTTGTCGGCTATATTATCCGATTTTGGTGCAAATAATTTTACTGGCGTTGTCGGCTATATTATCCGATTGGTGTAAATCATTTTACTGATATTGCCGGCTTTATTATCCGATTGGTGCAAATATTTTTACTGACATTGCCGGCTATATTATCCATCACATTCGTGGGCCTAAATATAAAAAAAAAACAAACAAAAACAAAGACAGATGCCATGAAGGCAAGAGAAAGGACGAGGGTCCGGCGAAAAGAAACGGAAAGCCATCTTCTTCTGGAGTGTCGTGGCGTTGCACCTACAAGAGAAAAGATTCTATGGAATCCGTCACCAATCCAAAAGGGGACACCCTCTACGACTGGGTGGTGGGAATAGGGCATGAAGTCCTAAACCGTAGGTCCAGTTAAATCAGTGTAAATTTAACTGTATTATTATCAGCCATAAAATCGATATAATAATTGTTGAACGAATGTTCGATATATCAATAAATGATACATTCATTCCGTTAGTGAAACGATAATCATAAGATCACCAAAAACGAATCACGATCCGCCTCTGTCAAGAATCATTTATTTTGCAAAAATATGTGACAAGGATTTACAATAATCGAAATTATTTTAGTATTGACGCAACCTTCCACTAAAAAAGTGGCAATAAAAAGTGGAAAGATATTTTGAAAAAAAAAACAGTAAAATCTTCGAGCATCCATAACAAAGACTTGAAATAAATAAATAATAAAATAAATATTATTTGTTTTAGTAACATTGTCGGCAATATTATTCGATAGGTGTTAATAATCCCAAAAATTTATTAAGGTTTCTCGTGACCAGAGGGCGAGATAAATACTTCGCACAGAGATTAACCATATAACCATCCAACGTGGCAATACTGCCAGCGCTCTGGGCACTTTACCTCAGGGCAACGGACTGTCGGGGCTGGCATTTTTGTAAATATATTTAATTTTAGTTTTAGTTTTATTTATTTATTTTAGTTTATAATTGTTTTTTTTTAGTTCTTCATCGATAAAAATCGATTTTATGATCCCATCCGGAAGAAAGCATAAAACTTGGCATGAATGTAGCTTTCATATAATAATATGTACTTTAATATTGATATAGAAACACATCGAGAAATTAATGTTTGTCCCCCCTTTTCCCCCCCTTTTATGTCCCAAATCGTTGTTTTTCTAATTTTTTATGAAAACGGTAAAAGCTACGTAAAGTCTTGTTCTTCATTAAATTCTCTATAAAAAAGCCGTTGGATGTATATTGATAGGACTTATAGTTTACAAAATAAGCCCATGTTACTAGGACGATTTTTTGAAACATTCTAACTTTTTCTATTATTGCACGGTCATGGTAGAATTTCGTATTGAATGTCATGGATGGCTTTCGACTTCTGATATACATTGTAGTAGTCCCAGACTTCTTGTTGACATATATCACCAATAGCCGGCAATGTTACTAAAAAAAATAATATTTTTGAATTTTTTATTTGCATATTAGACTTTATAGTTAGGGTCCTTAACGTGAAATATGGTCGCATCCGGAAGAAAGCATGAAACTTGGCATGATTGTAGCTTTCATATATCTATTTTAATATTGATATAGAAACACTTCGAGATATGAATGTTTCCCTCCTTTCCCCCCTTTTATGTCCCAAATCGTTGTTTTTCAAATTTTTTTATGAAAACGGTAAAAGCTACGCAAAAACTGTCAAAGGCCAATATGTTCTTCATTAAATTCTCTATAATAATGCCATTGGATGTATGTTAATAGGACTTATAGTTTACAAAATAAGCCCATGTTACTAGGACGATTTTTTGAAACATTCTAACTTTTTCTATTATTGCACGGTCATGGTAGAATTTCGTATTTAATATCATGGATAGCTTTCGACTTCTGATATATATTGAAGTGGTCCCAGACTTCGTGTTGACATATGTTACCATCATCAACAAAGTACCTCATCCAATTGGGGGGAGGGGGAGGAGTGCACCCCGCGCGCTACAAGCGAAAAACTCCTGCCTATTCTGTTGAAACATTATATCGTGTCTGGTATCGTTTTCGTATAAATCAAGCACCAGGAATTCATTTTTGATAATAACTTGGCAGCATTTCATAGAAAAATTACGATATTTTAGCTAAAAAGTAAAAAAATAATTCGTTATTTTTGTATGAAATGATGGCAAGTTATTATCAAAAATGAATTCCTGATGCTTGATTTATACGAATACGATAATATTTCAACCAAATAGGCAGCAGTTCTTCGCTTGTAGCGCGCGGGCTGCAGTCCTCCCCCTCCCCCCAATTGGAAGAGGTACTTGGTTGATATTGGTGATATATGTCAACAAGAAGTCTGGGACTACTACAATGTATATCAGAAGTCGAAAGCTATCCATGACATTCAATACGAAATTCTACCATGACCGTGCAATAATAGAAAAAGTCCGAATTTTTCAAAAAATCGTCCTAGTAACATGGGCATATTTTGTAAACTATACGTCCTATTAACATACATCCAATGGCATTATTATAGAGAATTTAATGAAGAACATATTGGCCATTGACAGTTTTTGCGTAGCTTTTACCGTTTTCATAAAAAAATTTGAAAAACAACGATTTGGGACATAAAAGGGGGGGAAAGGAGGGAAACATTCATATCTCGAAGTGTTTCTATATCAATATTAAAATAGATATATGAAAGCTACAATCATGCCAAGTTTCATGCTTTCTTCCGGATGCGACCATATTTCACGTTAAGGACCCTAACTATAAAGTCTAATATGCAAATAAAAAATTCAAAAATATTATTTTTTTTAGTAACATTGCCGGCTATATTATCCGATTGGTGCAAATAATTTTACTGGCGTTATCGGCCGATTGGTGTAAATGATTTTACTGATATTGCCGGCATTATTATCCGATTGGTGCAAATATTTTTATTGACATTGCCGGCTATATTATCCGATTGGTGTTAATAATTTTACTGAAATTGCCGGCTATAAAAATATTTCCACTTTTTTATTCCCCGATATTCGTAGGAACAATATATGGACAAATAAAGACGAAGGCCGTGAATGTAGGAAATTAAGAGGCTTAGGCTTCTGAATCTGACTCATCGATGGGCACTGACCGTTCGGGGAGTGGAGTGATTGTATTTCCCCAATATTCGTAGGCCTAAATATAAAAAAATAAACAAAAAAAAGACGGATGCCATGAAGGCAAGAGAAAGGAAGAGGGTCCGGCGAAAAGAAACTGAAAGCCTACTCCTTCTGGAGTGTCGTGGCGTAGCACCTACAAGAGAAAAGTTTCTATGGAATCCGTCACCAATCCAAAAGGGGACACCCTCTACGACTGGGTGGTGGGAATGGGGCATGAAGTCCAAACCCTAGGTCCAGTAAAATTAGTGTAAATTTAACTGTATTATTATCAGCCGTTAAATCGATATAATAATAATTGAACGAATGTTCGATATATCAATAAATGATACATTCATTCCGTTAGTGAAACGATAATCACAAGATCACCAAAAATGAATAAGATCCGCCTCTATCAAAAATCATTTACAAAAATATGTTACAACCTTCCATTAAAAAGTGGCAATAAAAAAGTGGAAAGATATTTTGAAACAGTAAAATTTTTGAGCATCTATAACAAAGACTGGAAATAAATAAATAATAAAATACATAAATATTAAATAGAGATTAAGCATTGCCATCCAACGTGGCAATGCTGCCAGCGCTCTGGGCACTTTACCTCAGGGCAACGAACTGTCGGGGCTAGCATTTTTGTAAATATATTTAATTTTAGTTTTATTTTTATTTTTTTAGTTCATAATTTATTTTGTTTTTTTTTAGTTCTTCATAAAGTTTATGTAGGTAATATATGCAAATAAAAAACTCAAAAATATTATTATTTTACTAACATTGCTGGCTATATTATCCGATTGGTGCAAATAATTTTACTGGCGTAGTCGGCTATATTATCCGATTGGTGTAAATAATTTTACTGACATTGCCAGCTATATTATCCGATTGGTGTAAATAATTTTACTGATATTGCCGGCTATAAAAATATTTCCAATTTTATTCCCCCATATTCGTAGGAACAATCTATGGACAAATAAAGACGAAGGCCGTGAATGCAGAAAATTAAGAGAGGCTTTTTTTGAAGCCTCTGACTCATCGATGGGCACCGCCCGTTCGGGGAGTGGAGTGATTGTATTTCCCCCACATTCGTGGGCCTAAATATATTTAAAAAAAAAAACAAACAAAAAAAAGACAGATGCCATGAAGGCAAGAGAATGGACGAGGGTCCTGCGAAAAGAAACGGAAAGCCTACTCCTTCTGGAGTGTCGTGGCGTAGCACCTACAAGAGAAGAGTTTCTAGGGAATCCAGGGACCATGAGCGAAGCCTGCCGTACACCGATGGCCGGTTCTTAGCTTCCTGAAGGAGCTGAGCTGGTTCGAGTGAAGTTCCAGCTCAATCTCCTCACGCAAAATGGGCCCAAATTTGAGGCCTAATTGCGAAAAACAGTCCTCGGAAGAAGTAAGATTCAAGTAAGTAATGAATAAAATGGAGCGTGAAAAAACCGCTTTATTCAAAAATGAGGATCACGTTAAAACAAAAATACAAATTTAAGGAACCTTTGGAAAGCAATCCAGAGTTTTAAGTTTTGTTTACGCGCCGGTGGTGTAAGTTGAACTAACCTACGTCGCTGCCATATCTATCTAAATCCGTTTTTATTTCCCACCCTTTACAATAAAGGGCCATTTAGACGGTGCAAGTTTCTTGAATATACAAGAGCAACATGCAATAATTGCAATGCAAGAATTGACTTTCAATAATTGCAAGCAACTGTTTACATGGTGATATAAATAAAAAACTAGAATGCAATTATTGAATGCAAATCTTGACATACAATAACTGCCGATGTGTTTTGTTTACACCAATCCAACCAATCTTCCTGAAATTCCGCACACACAGTTAAAAGTTCTGAGAAGGACATAGGGTACCTTTCATCCCGGAAAAAAGCACTGTACCGCGGGATATTCACGCGGGCGAAGCCGCGGGCAAAAGCTAGTCGTATAAAAAATCACGTAACAAAGAAGTAGTTACGTATCTATCGCGCCTCCGGGTTGCTCAATAGTCAAGTTTCAGACGAAAACTTTTTTAAATATTTTTTAAATGTTTTACGTAACGTTACGTTATGTACGTTACGTTTTTTAAATACCTTCTGAAGACACGCACATGCGCATTAAAACAAAAATGTTAATGGACTTACCTTTTGTAATGTAGACCGTTTTTAAATCTAATTTCAGTCTTATGAGGAACTAACACTGAAAGAAAATGTAACGCTTAAAATATAACGAAAAATACCGAGATAAATCATTAACTTTATAAGACTCAAAATCTCTTAGCCTTTCCTTATAATGTAATGATTTTTCTTGTTTAAATATTTACATCAACATTTTATGTTGAGCACCGAATTAATTCTAAGCAAAGTCTAACAAAATTAACTGAATTATTTTAAGACCCAGTTTATTTTTTACTTATCATTTTTCCCAATAAATATTTTAAAAAACTTTTTAGTGCTACATATACTTTGTATTTATCGTTCAAAGCGTATCAGTTAATTTCGTTGAACGTTTGAAATAGTAATTTTAATACAGATTTAGGTGCAGATCCAACACTTAGCGGTCAATAAAATAATCTTTTTAGTATTAGCAAGGAATTATGGCGAAATAAAAGACCATGATACCCTGAAAACAACACTCCTTTTTTGGACAATCGCGTAAAATAAACACAACAAAACAAGAACACCAATACAAGTCACAGCCATATTTTAGTTTACAAAATCTTAAAACTTACACTGTACAGTGCACAGTGCTTACCATTTTTTTTATTAATTTTGGTATTTACCCCTAAAACTACTAGGTTTTTTTATATATCTTTATGTGTGGAATATAAGTTAGATAATGATTTTCCCCCTATCACGTAAGATTTCAGAGAAAACACGTGTCAAAAATTAATTTATTTTCAGTTGTCTTTCCCGCAAAAACCTTTTTAGAAAGTTTCTCCATAAAAGGACGAAGGAGAATCGTTTAACGTTATTTTTCGCTTGGCATTAGTTTATAAGATCAAATTGTTACTAACATTTTATACGGACGCAAGTCTGAAATAAAGACGATTTAATTAAAAAAAAATCTAGAATCTTAAAACCG
Source organism: Ephestia elutella (assembly GCA_018467065.1). Taxonomy (NCBI): domain Eukaryota; kingdom Metazoa; phylum Arthropoda; class Insecta; order Lepidoptera; family Pyralidae; genus Ephestia; species Ephestia elutella. Next base: position 7,950,541 of record CM031594.1, read on the forward strand.
TTGACCACTAAATGTAAGATCGTCAAATCAACATTACAATTTAACAATTAAAACTAAACTCTAGCTAGCTAACCGAAGGTTGCTTATGTGCTAAATACAAAGTAAAAATACTGGTTAAAGCGCTTACTAAGAAAATCACATCGAACCACCGATGGTAGAAATTGAACTGCAAATCGCCTAACACTTGCGTTATAATTATTCTGTATTCCGGTGGCATGTTCATACGCATCAGGAGGACAGACGAACAGAAATACATACCCATGATCTGGGCTAGGATAAGCACGATGATGTTTGATGATTTCGACGATGAAATTTTGTAGAAGAACTGGAAAAGATATAATAAAGCTACTTTTATTATATATAGGCAATTCAATTCTTGTTTTTTCCGACATTAAATTAATTGAAAAGAATCTAAAAGTAGGTAGTTGGCAAAAATATTGCTATAATTTTGATCCAGGCGTATTAATTTTCAGCTGCGCCCCGGGGCTCCACTCCAGTAGGCATTAGAGAAATAATTTTACAAGGTTACGGTAATTCCAGAGTTTAGCGCGTTCAAACAAACAATCAAGGTTTTAACCTTTATTATAAACCAAAGTTACCAGGCGCACAAACCTAGCTGAATAAGCAGCAATCATACACAGTCTGTCGCAACTAGGAACTAAATAGAGCTTTGTATGGAAACAGGGCAATTTTTATGGCCGTCAAGAATGTCAAGATGGCGTTTCATGCTGTCTTGTCACTTTCTTACAGGTTGTCGTCTGCCTGTCATAGTGGCACGCGGCATGTTTGAATGTTTGGGATCATTTGAAATAAAAATTGTGGATTTTTTACAATTTGGAATAAAGAATACTGAGTGACTAGGTATTTCCTAGTGATTGTTCCAGAAAAATGGCATCGACTAAACGGTGTAACAATAAAATAATTCACAAGAAAAGATATGACAAGAAAATTTATTGTAAAACAAATTAATGGCGAAATTCCCTATTCTGAAGACCGGTGAGTACAACTTCAGTAAAATAATAAAGTATTTTGTCCCCTTAAACTATCAGCAAGACTAAAATAATGCGCTATCTCTCTGAAATGAGAATAAATATATTTTGTGTTTGTAATCAATAGTGATGTAAATCTTCATCGATAAACGAAACATGAGTGAAACAATAAAGTATTCTGTCCCCTTGAACTTACTTACTTACTACTGCGATGCAGCGACCCGAAGTGGGTCTTGCTTGGTCTTTGGCAAGAGATGATGCCTCCATTTTATGCGGTCTTGGACCAGCTTTCGCCAGCTGTCAGCTCTGAGGCTCCGTAGGTCTTTTATAACCTCATCGCTACGACCCACGTATGCTCTTTTAACGGCACGACCAACTATTAGGTACTTATTGATTGATAATTTAATTTAAGATTGCGACAGTGGATACAAATTAATGGAAACGAAGACTTGGCTTATATTCCAATCGGAAAATTCCACGATATGAAATTATGTTTGTAAGGGTCATTTCCAGTCCATACATTTAATAAAATCAAAAGAAAATTTGACTAAAGAAATGGTAAGTTAAGTTAATATTTGATTATAAAATGGTAAGTTGTTTAAGTACCACCTATCTTCCCTATTAATATCTATATATTATATATAATAACTAGCGAAGCCCCGGGGCTTCGCTCCCGTGGGAATTTCGGGATCAAAATTATCCTATGTGCTATACCCGGTATTTTTGACCCGTATACCACATTTCATCAAAATAGATTAGTAGATTTTGCGTGATTGAGTCACAAACAAACTCACAAATAATATTACCTTTTTATTTCATGGCAATGGTCATATATTCCACGCGAAAGAAGTTTCGGGCATCAGCAAATCTTTTTTTTTTCTAGTAGAATATATAGGTATACATTTTGAAATCGCATTTCAAAGCCCTTGATACCCCACTCGATAAGATTGATAAAATTTTATTTTTTCGGTCTGATATTTATCGCGTATATAATTCGCCTTTGCTTTTATGATGATGTCGCATAGCCAATATCACTCGTCGGAATGCAAGGAATCTAAAAATACCTCCCACATCAAAAAATGTTAAACCGTTTAGAATTTATGGTGCAATAAAGAAACTTACTGTAGTGTAGGTATAACTTTAGGTATAAACAAATAAGTTTCATATTACGATATCATGTAACTGGGTGTCAAATTAAATATCAAAATATAGACGGCATCCTTTGTAATAAGAGCTTCGGCACTCCCTTTGTAACCCGATACCTATAGGTACCTATCTGTGTAACACGTGTAACCATTAGTATATAAGAGATGTTTAAACTATTAAAAAAAGTCAGTATTTAACCAACATTCGTGCTTTTATTTACGCTCCCCGCGCCCTCTATCACATGGCGACCCTGCCATCGCGACGCGTTATTTAGGCGCCGGCTATCGTAATTGATATGGCCTAGGCGCCACTCGCGGAAGCATTGAGATAAACGACACCAGGTATCTCGGTCCATATGGGGAATCAAAACAGTGCCGCGCCGGTCTCGGCGAGTCAAACTGATATCTTAACTCAGATCGGGAAGACTAATACAATTGAGAAGCACAGCTCTACTATAGCTCACGGACTATTACAAATCGATTATTATCTCTACATTTTAATCGTAATTGGGATAATATTAGTTAGCCTGTGGGTCTTGCGATACACCACCAAGTGTTTTAATAAGAAGATCGATCGGAGAACCCGAGGAGAGATTTTTAAACAGAGAGTAGAGTCACACGACGTGCCTTTGTAAAGGAACTTGTGTGAAATGTAAAGAATGGAAAATAAAAAAAATAATAATAATAAAGAATGAAAGTATTAATATATTTATAGAAAAATTAGCGCATGAAATTAAAAATACTAAGGATTGGACCGGTCCGTGTTTATGTATATTAAATGATGTATTAAAGATAACAAATAATGATGAAAAAAGAGTAATATTAAATGATTTTCATATACTACCAACAAGTGGTCATGCAGGCATAAGGAAAATGTATAATAATATAAAAAGACGATATTTTTGGATAGGATTAGAGAATGATATAAAAAATTTTGTTAGGAAGTGCACAAAATGTCAAAAAGAAAAACATTCAAACGTCATAAAGGAACCAATGTCAATAACCACTACAGCTGAATCAGCATTTCAAAAAATTTTTTTGGACATTGTAGGACCAATTGAAAGAGATGAAGAAAATTTTACTTATATTTTAACCTTACAGTGTGAATTAACAAAATATGTAGAAGCTTACCCGCTAAGAACTAAAAGCTCTAGGGAAGTGGCAGAGACATTTGTCAACAATTTTATTCTTCGATACGGAGTTCCTGAAATTATAGCTACTGACAGAGGATCCGAGTTTATCTCCTCAACATTTCAAGAGGTATGTAAATTATTGCAAATTAAAAAACTCACATCAACTGCATATCATCACCAAAGTATAGGAGCATTGGAAAATTCTCATAAAAGTCTTGGAGCATATCTAAGAATACAGACGGACAATAACTCACAAAGTTGGAGTAAGTGGTTACCATATTGGTGTTTTGCTTTCAACACATCAGTACATACAGAAACTAAATTCACACCATTTGAGCTAGTATTTGGAAAACAGTGCAGCTTGCCTAGCAATTTATCTTCTCATATCGATCCATTGTATAATTATTGTGATTATCCATTAGAATTAAGATATAGAATCCAAACTTCACAAAAAGAAGCGAGGGACAATTTATTAAAATGTAAACAACTCAGAAAAAATTAAATATGATAACAATATTAATGAAATAACATATAAGCCTAATGATAAGTTATTGATAAAAAATGAGAATAGAGTAAATTGACCAGCATATTTTCTGGTCCATATGTTGTTTTAAGAGATTTAAGCCCGAATGTAGAAATTATAGACAATGGTAAAATTAAACTTATTCATAAAAATAGAACAAAATTGTATAATGAATAAAAAAAAAAAAAAAAAATAAAAAAAAAAAAAAAAAATGTTCTTATCATTTTTTTTTTTCCTAATGGAAGGAGATGTAGTGTAGGTATAACTTTAGGTATAAACAAATAAGTTTCATATTACGATATCATGTAACTGGGTGTCAAATTAAATATCAAAATATAGACGGCATCCTTTGTAATAAGAGCTTCGGCACTCCCTTTGTAACCCGATACCTATAGGTACCTATCTGTGTAACACGTGTAACCATTAGTATATAAGAGATGTTTAAACTATTAAAAAAAGTCAGTATTTAACCAACATTCGTGCTTTTATTTACGCTCCCCGCGCCCTCTATCACACTTACATTCATACAAACTGCTTTACTGTAGCATCTCTGACAGGGAGTTGGCCTTCCATATTTTTTTTGTGTATAGATAATCACAAAACAAACCTCTCTGCAAAATTTCAAGTTGCGGAAAGCAATAGTTTTTAAGAAAAAAAATGTTCAAGTTTCGTAAATCATAGTGTAATTTTTCTATCTTGACGACATCCTAGTCAATTTTTCGATTTTTTCGAAAAATAAGCATTTGCTCATTTGGGAAGTGCACCAGGGAGGCAAAATACCCCTCCCCTACCCCCCTCCCCACTAAAACCTATATTCTAATGCTGGCACCACACATCGCTATTCGTGTTCGCGTATTTGTCTTATTCGCCCAAATACGACGATGTGAGGAGGCTCTATTCGTCTTTATTTGCATATTCTTCACGAACAAGACGAATACGCGAATACACGAACACCCCGATCCGCCGCTTGTCGGTTTTTTGCCACATAATAAAGGATTGCGAATATGCCGAATATGTTCGTTTGCCGTCCACACATCGCTCGCCCAGTAGTAAGCGGTGCGCGACAACGACGGACGTGTTTGTTTACTTAGTTTATTTCATAGATTTATTTACAGTTCGATCGCGCCAAGATGGATTGGTCAAATGACATGGTCATGAGATTTTTAGAATATTATCAAATGCATCCCTGCATATGGGACCCACAACATGCATCTCATAAAAACAGAAGTAAAGTTATTGACGCATGGAATAGTATTAAGAAGAGCCTGGAATATACAGGCACTATAAATGAGCTTAGAAAAAGCGAGATTCTTTGATGGCTGCATCCATACTAATATTATAAATGCGAAAGTTTGGATGTGAGTTTGTGAGTTTGTGAGGATGTTTGTTACTCAATCACGCAAAATCTACTGGACGGATTTCAATGAAATTTGGTACAGAGTGTCGTGTATAAAAAAAATAAAATAATAAAAAGTGTATATGTTGGCGGTGTGCGCAGGGGTCTCCAACTAATTGAAGCGAAGACGGGCAATATCCCTGCGCAGAGAGATTATACACGAACACTTACTTTAGAGAGAGCCGGATGTAATGCTCAGGATAGAGCCTCGTACTTTTGAAGTACAAGGACCTCTTGTCTATTAAGCCTTAAGTTCTGGGAGTCATGGGCAGGGTGATATCACTAATACAATATGGTTGGGATAGAATATAGCATTTTATTCCATAAACACACTAGCCGCTGAGGGCGGGCACATGTTATACTAATACCAAAATCTGATAAGTCTTTGTCGCAATTAAAAGTTAAAATTAACATAAACCAAATATAGGGTACCTGGCCAGGTCCGTACACAAACGTCTGCGCGCACTTAGAACGTTGTCCCGTTTACCGTTTTGTGATCCATTGGGTTCGAGCACTGGTACTGGTCGCGTCCTCAAAGCGACGCGGCGCTCCTGCACGCTCCGTTGTATGCGAGATAGTAGACGCTGGCTGGGCCTTCCGAGGTTTGCGCTGAGCCACTACGGGGACATCGGATCGAAGGCGGCGACGCGGCCTTTGGAAATAAGGTTAGGATCCGTGTGTTGCACCTTGGGGTCGCCGACGACGGGGCCTGCGCCGTGGCATGCGGTCCACGGTCCGGGAGAACCGCACCCTCTGGTGATGGGAGGACACTCCAGGAAGCGCCAATTCATATGGCGGGCACGTGGAATTCAACAGCTCATGTTCCCGACAACTTCATGGCGGCGAATATCCCCTGTGTCCTCGCGCGTATCGCGGATTTTAAAGCTAAAGGTTAAACTATAATCCCATGACGGGAAGCCGAGGGCGGCGAAAGTGAAAAAACCCCAAAAATTTAATGATTTTGCTCAAACCATGTTAGTCGTGGCGGCCTATCCAGGAAGAGACCGATCCCTCTCCACTCGATTTGACATTCCGCCTCGTCGCGCTCCATTTCGCTTAATTCGGACGCACGTCAAACCAACTTTTAAATATTCTTTAAAAGAACTAATGTTTAAATAAGGTATTTATTCGTTGAATATTATAATAATCTAAGTCGACGATATTAAAGGAGAATAATTAAAATTCTACAACAATCCTCCCATGATTTCTTATTTTTTTATGATAAGAAAGGTTTGTTAGGACCCAGGACGGAACGTGTGTCACTAGCTGTCAATGTCAGACGTCCAACTCTGTAGATCTCAGTTGACAGTCTAATCTAATCATGGGAATGTTTTGTTATGAATATTTAATTTTCGATATAATTCCGTAAGTACACAAAATCACGTCGAGTTGTTGCTACCAATGGTTTCGGCGTGACTCAAAGAACGTTTTGATGTGCGGGTCTCCCTGTTTTCTTAATAAGTATTGTAAAAACAACATATGAAGTTTGTGTACCGGTGTGTCACTTTCCCATTCAATTTGTCTGGAGACTAATGGATTTGAATGCCTGCTATTGTGGTGAGTCGAGAGCCTATCATGCAGGTAATACGCCACAGGAATAGTATCCCAATATATCAACTATTTCACCTAAAATATGACATGCAAAGTTGACCAGTTAGAAGTTCAAAATAATTCTGTAGTTATCACTACAAGAGGTAGATAATGACCTGGAATAGCACATAGGCTACTTTTTATCCCGGGAAAAAGCACTGTTCCCGTGGGAAATTCACGCGGGCGAAGCCACGGGCAAAAGCTAGTATTTAATATGAATGAATTGTTAACATCCACCAGCGCCTTCTCCGTGGTCTTTTGACGACTTTGTTTTTATGTTCGCATAACATATACTGGTAATTGGCCCAATGGAAATAATAAACCGCTGCTGCAGTCAATACGTCCATCTTTGCGTTCGATGCGTTTCTACTATAGCAAAAATATTCGTATATGTTCGGCATATTCGCTATTCATGAACGATGTGTAGACGGTGTATTCGCTATATTCGGACTTCGACACGAAATATAGCGAACAAAGCCGAACAAAAACGCGAACACCGAATAGCGATGTGAAGCGCCAGCATAACGTCAAGAGAGGTACAGTTCAACCATATCAACATACATACATGAACTCTGTAAACACAACACTCATTTTTTAGTCAGTCGTGTAAAAATGAACCTTGTGGTGAATGCAGATTCATTTTTGAATTTTTCGAAAATGGGAAGGGGATCATATTCAGATTTGTCAAGTGGCCTTCTGATTTTAGGGGTCTAAAATGGCCTCATTGACGAATCTGAACATGACGCATTAAAATTAAAAATGAACCTTATAACGTAAATAATAAGGTTCGAAGGAAATGGATCATATTACGATATTTAGTTTTAGACTCCCTGGCGAATAAAGCTTCTAATACACAAGGCAACAATTAACGCGCAACATATTATGCTATCTCACTCACTTCTACCGACTAAAGTGAAATAGCACATTTTGTTTCTCACTGAGAAAGAATGCCATGGTGCCCCTCAAATCGTAGTCTAGTGTATTCGGGGCTTTATAATTTCAAATGTTCTTTTAGTGACATGTTTTTTTATTTGTTTGCAGACAAACCGGCCAGTGCAATACAAATAACTTCTTTTTAATTTTATAGAGAACTAGTGGAACCTCCTTTTTAAAACTAATAAAATAAACGTTGGGAACACGTGAAAGTGAATGCAATTTTTAGCCGACTGCAAAGTAAGGGTTATGTATTGGGCGCGTATCATATGTGTTATATTCTTTTATTTTATATATTTCTCAAATGGCTGAGTAAATTGCCATAATGTTTTGTATACGGACGGGTAATATTTTCAAAGTGAAAGAATGTAGAATAGATAGATGTAAGTATGTATGTATGTGAACCACATTTAACGCAAATAAATTAATTTTAATCTAATTTAAGCTGGTTATATAAATACCACAACAAAGACTTACTGTTTTATTCATAAACTAGCTGTCGCCCGCGGCTTCGCCCGCGTGAGTTTCGCTTAGATGAAAAATCTCTCTTGGAGCTTTTCATCAGATGTTCCAGATCTTCAATTTTTATACGTCAGCAGAAAATGCTCATCAGGTTGAACGACTTTTGTTAAGGCACCATTTCCATATTTCTTATAGTTTAGCTGTTCTGCTATGGTTCTTCATCAGGTGTTCTAGTTTTCAAAATCAATTATAGCCTATATGTTGCCCAGGCTTAATAGCAATACAACAAAAAAAGTTTCATTCAAATCCGTCCAGTAGTTTTTGCGTGAAACGCGTACATACATACAGACAGACAGACAGACAGACAAGAAATTCCAAAAAAATGTTTTTTTCTTTCTATTATTCTTTTTAAGTGTCCCTCTATCCATTTCAGTCAAAAATACTAAATGTACAGGCAAAATATTTTTACTGTTTTATTATATGTATAGATAAGTTAACGAACATTTTAGTTCAAATATGTTTGTCCTTATCTCTCTTTCCAATATTTGATATTGAAAGAACGAGACAAAACACATTTTAACTACAACGTTCATTAGCTTTTTATGAATAAGGCAGATAATGAACTGTTTGCTATTGAGTTTGACTGCTTTGTTTTTTAAATAATGGTTTTTGTTAATATGAAATTAATGTATTAGTAACAATAATGATACTCACATGTTCACATCGGCTCCGCATAAAATTAAGTTTCAAAAATACATTTACCAGCGGTGGCTCATAATCAGTTTTCGATTCTCAACAAATAAATAAGTAGGCAACCTCGAGTGATTTGGTTTGCCTCATACGCCTAATTGTAACAGGATTTTGTCAAATGAGAAGTTTGTGGAGTCGCAGCGGCGAGATGGCAGGACGCCATTATTATTGCACATTGGTATATGTGCCCACGTCAATCCTAGCTCGGCGTAAAAATGGAAAACAAGTGTTGTGAAGTGCTACTTAATATATAAATAGCTTAAAGTTGTATTTCTACAGCTTAATGCAGTTTTATCAGTGTTAAATCATAGTGATATCGGAGGTAAAAGCAAACCTCAAAATATCTTAGGCATAACAGGAGTTTGTGCCTTGTACGTGGTGTTGGTGGCTGTGCGGTGAAGTGGCTGGTATCTGTGGACCTGTGAGTTCGAGCCCCAGACTGTAAGACATTTATTTATTTATTTTCCATGTTTTTGTTGGAGTAATTTATCATTGGGTATGTGTTGTGGTGCATAGCTTTTAAATGGATATTTTTAATGGATTATGTTTTTAATTTTTGACATGTTTATCGGTTATAATTTTTTTTTTATTTGAAAATTTTGAAATGCACTTTAAAGAAATAATGGTTAATTATTTTGAATATAAGTAATATTTTAATTATGAGCCAACAAAAATCGGCTTGCCCACATTGCCCAGATTCCTCACGATTATTTGTGGCTCCCCGTGGTCTCAGTGTACATATAGGCCGCGTTCATAAGACTCAATCTAATTCTCAGTCTTCCTCCGCCGCCGTTCCATCTTCCTCTCAGGTTGGAGCAATAAATCATCCCAACTTTGATCATATATCGCACCTGAAGGGAAATGTACGGATTTTGAAACGTATTCCAAAGGGTGCTAGATATTTGGCGGCCGGACGACTCTCTGATGTAATTGACCAGTGCATTGAGAACAATGGCAGGCAGGAATGGTACAAACTGTTTACTTTTGCGTACTCAGCTTTGCGAGTTCCGGATAGTGGTGACAAACGATCACTCACAACCAAAGTGAAGGAAAATATTAGTTTACCTTCTAGTGATATTTCTGGTGAGTTAAGTAATACGACAAAAAAAAATTGGTCTGGTTCGTTACGAAAATCTATTGAGAATAAAGTATATGACGGAGACTTGCGCGGTGCTGTTAGAATATTGACTTCCGACTGTGGTTTAGCGCCTAACAATGCGAGTACTTTGGAGGCTTTAAAAAGCAAGCATCCAGTGCCTTCACGTCCTTTATCTCTTCCTCCGGAGCCTGATAGCTCATGTCCCGTACTCTCAGTAACTAACTCGGAAGTTTTAGAGGTTATAAATTCTTTTGCCAGCGGCTCGGCGGCTGGTTTAGACGGACTAAGGCCTGATCATCTCAAGGAATTGACGTCACCGGCGGCGGGCGATAATGGCGTGCGCCTCGTTGATGCTTTAACAAAATTATGTAACTTTTTGTTGGGTGGTCTTTTAAATCCAGAGATTTGTCCATATTTGTATGGAGCATCATTGTGCGCATTACTAAAGAAGGATGGCGGAATAAGGCCTATTGCTGTGGGAAATGTGGTACGACGCCTAGTCGCAAAGTTGGGGTGTCGGGCTGTGAAGAATGAGATGTCTTCGTATTTGCAGCCTCATCAGCTGGGTTTCGGAACGGCATTAGGATGTGAGGCTGCGATACATGCCACTCGGACTTTTTCTATGATGAAGATGAGTGATGATGACGTCATTATAAAACTGGATTTGAAAAACGCCTTTAACACCGTTGAGAGAGACATAATTTTATCGGAAGTACGGGATCGTATTCCTAATCTTTATCCATTTTTGCACCAGTGTTATGTCCCATCCAGCAATTTGTATTTTGGATCTTCATCCATACCCTCTCAAGTGGGCGTTCAGCAAGGTGACCCATTGGGTCCGTTGTTATTTAGCCTTGCTATTAATAAAATAATCTCGTCCCTTGAATCTCCTTTAAACATTTGGTACCTGGATGATGGGACAATAGGTGGCAATCATGCTGTGGTAAAGAGAGACATCGGTACCTTAGTGGCCAAATTAAGCGAGATTGGTCTTGAGTTAAATGGTACGAAGTGCGAATTATTTGCGCTCCAGCCTGATTCGTTGCATGTCAATGAGTGTTTGACGTTACTCCCGGGTCTAAGAGTTATTGACAAGTGCAATTTTCATCTGTTGGGTGCTCCGGTTTTTGCTGATGCCGTTCCGACGCTCATCAAAGATAAGAGTGAAGTTATTTTAAAATCGGGACTTACTTTGAAAGAGCTTTCGGCGCACGTAGCTTTAAAATTATTTGTCAGCTGCCTGTCTATGCCAAGGTTAACTTATACTTTGAGAACGGCTCCAGTGTGGCTCTTTCCTACAGATATCACTAATTTAGATTCCACCATCAAAAAAGTACTGGAAACAATTTTAAATATAAGCTTGGATGAGAGTCAGTGGCAACAAGCTTCATTGCCAGTTAGACATGGTGGTCTTGGGGTGCGTAGAGTGCAGGATACGGGGCTTCCAGCATTTTTGGCTTCATCACATGGGGTGAAGAGTCTAGTCACTCGATTGTTATCTCAAAATGGTGACGAGATATCTCTGCCCTATGTGGAGGAGGCATTGGCTGAGTGGCGGGTCCGGTTCCCGGCACAAAATATCCCGGATCTCCCTCATGTGCAGAGAAAATGGGATGACACACTCGCCAAATCCATCATAGACGATATGTTAAGAAGGAGTTCTGATGTTGATTTGGCGAGACTGAAGGCTGCGTTGTCTCCTGAATCAGGTGCGTGGCTTCATGCTTTACCGTCTCCCCAGATAGGGACATTGATGGATGACAATTCTTTGCGTATAGCGGCTGCCCTTAGGATTGGCTGTGACATTTGTGAGCCACATAGATGTGTCTGTGGAGCGTCAGTAGATTCCAGGGGACACCATGGCCTTAGCTGCTTAAAATGTGCGGGTAGATTCCCGAGACATCATGCGCTAAACGACATAATTCGCAGGGCGTTGGTTAGTGCAAATATTCCATGCATTTTAGAGCCACCAGGACTGAGTCGCACGGATGGCAAAAGACCTGATGGTTTAACTTTGGTGCCATGGCAAAGAGGTAGGTGTTTGCTTTGGGATGCGACGTGTGTAAGTACGTTTGCTGCTTCGCATCTCAGGGATACCGTCCGGAGTGCGGGGTCAGCAGCGGACAGTGCGGCAAGGCAGAAACATGCCAAATATCAGTTTTTGAAACCGGCCTATATCTTTGTTCCGGTGGCATTCGAGACCACGGGTGTTTGGGGAACCGAGGCTAAAGTATTTATTAGAGAGTTGGGCCACAGATTATCGGAAAGATTAAGTGACGGTGGCCGCTCCGTTTCGTATCTGTCTCAGAGAATCTCCATAGCCATACAGCGCGGCAACGCCGCCAGTATTATGGGAACTTTTGAGCCAGGTACGATGCGGGGTGGCCTATTAGACTAAATATTTTTGACGAAGCATGTTGCGGATATTTTTCTGTAGACTTTTTGACGAAGCATGTTGCGGATATTTTTCTGTAGCCTTTTTGACGAAGCTTGTTGCGGATATTTTTCTGTGGACATTTTGACGAAGCATGTTGCGGATTCTTTTTTGTGTATTATATTGATAGAAGTGAATAAAAAATTATAAATATTTGTTTAATCTATAAGAATAACGTAGAAAATATTTACCTTTTTATAATGATTATTTTAAATCGTAGGTATACTTATTTTTAATTTTATGACCTGCCGTATAGCCACACGATGTCTTTACGTCTGCTGGGGTTTCCCGTCAAGGCTTTTTTAATTTTTATCATCCCTTTAGGGGTTAAAAATGGGGTTCAAAGTTTGTATAAAACTTCGCCATTTTTGACGCAAGACTTATGAAACCGCACACTTACTTTCTTGGTTCTTAAAATATAACGACGCATTCATTGGTTTTTGAAATTTGTACCCTTAAGGGCGTAAAACCGTATAAATAAAACAGATTGGAAAATCAACGCAGAGACAAAACTACCGAACATGTGTAGGAACTTGAAATGTATAAAGGTATATTCCTAATAAAGCGTAAGTGAACATTTAAAGGGAATTTCGGAAATTCCACCCCTATAGGGGGAAACAAGATAGAAATGGTCGACTGGACCATACTAAATACATTCCCGCGGGGCACGGGATAAACAAATGGCTGATATTTTTAACCGACTTCCCAAAAAAGGAGGAGGTTGTATGTTTTGATGTATGTATGTTTTTTTTATGTATGTTCGCCGATTTCTCCGCCTACTGTGGACTGATTTCCGAAATTATTTTTGTTACAAGTTGGTCCCATATTAACCACGTCAGAATCTGTTCGTTAATTTTGAAGGTACCTTAATAAGTTAAAATACGAGCAAAAGCCCGCGACGCGACGCTTCGTTATTTTATGAAAACCAAAGACTCTTTGCAACACAGAAATAATTTTCGGCAAGCCAATACATTTTTTCTTTTTGATAAATCTGCCTGTATGTTTTTCCATGATTTTAAGTTTTATGATGGAAGTCGGTTCATTTTTTTGGAAAAAAGTTTTATGAGTACAGGAGTTTAGGTTACTACAGTTTGGTTGGAGCACAAAAAAAAAATCATATAAGGGAAATTCACGCGGGCGAAGCCGCGGGCAAAAGCTAGTTTATAATTTATAAAGACACGTGATTTTATTATTATTTTCAACAAAAGGGTTTTTTTTTATTTGATGTGATATATTTTTCAACCCCGACCCAAAAAGAAAAGTGTTATAAGTTTGATTTATCTATATATTTTGTGTATTAACTGTATGTTTGTGAGATTTTATTAAATGTAACTAGTTTACCATCTTAACGCTGTGAAGGAGAGAGAACTTATTTTTTTTATTTTTTTAAATAATAATTTCAACCTTGTTTTTTTTAATTAAGATAAGAGGTGTTCTTAACCATTTTTGATGGAAATCGATTCAGCTATTTAGGAATATTTTTTCAATGTAACGTGCGTGATCCGGGTAATTTTTAAGTTTATCGTGGCGTACGTTTTATTCCATAATATGTAAGGATAGAGATTTGTTCGCATTTTTTAAATGAAAATTTATAACGTAAATAATAAAACAAGATAATTTTAAATTGTTTATTGTTTCATTGTTATGACAAAAATGTTATACCACATGTTGAAACCCGTACAAGAATGAAACTTATAAGGCCTCGCCGCCCCGGCCAGGCTCGTCGCGGGAAATTTATCGATATCGATGTATCTGGAATTACTTTAGGGCATCACTAATGTTGGTATGACGTATTTTGACATATCAATTTTCATGTTGGTAATGATGTATTAGACATGTAAATAATGACGTATGTCATTACTGACATGTCAATATGATAGATGTCAATTTTCGCGGTGTCTATTGGTATTGCTAATGATGCTAAATGGAGTTTCAAAACCTTGTATGGAAGTCCCGTCTCTTTTAACGTAGTGATTTTTTTCTCTCTGATCATACATATCAAGAGGATATCACCTTTAACATCCTGCTAAAATTATAAATGCTAAAGTTTGGATGTGAGTTTGTGAGGATGTTTGTTACTCAATCACGCAAAATCAACTGGACGGGTTTCGAAATTTGGTGGACGGGTTGAAAAATACCGGGAATAGCACTTAGGGAACTGTTAATCCCGACAACATATAAATTAAAAAGTGATCATACCTACCTTGGTAAGAGGCCGCACAAAGTGATGCATTGTACTATCAAAATAATATCAAAGTTACCAGGCGTCCATACATTAGTGAGAGTTCGCCGCTCATACTGAAGCTTAGAATATTCAAACTACCAGGCGCAGTAAGAGTCAGCAGCAATCCTCTTATAATTTACCTTTTACATTACAAAATTTAAATTAAAAAGTACCAGGAGAGCATACCTTGACAAGATTTCCATACATTAGTTAAGAGTTCGCCGCTCATACAGAAACTAAGGACATTAAAACTACCAGGCGCACATACCTTAGTAAGAGTCAGCAGCAATCCTCTTATAATTTACCTTTTACATTACAGAACTTAAATTAAAAAGTACCAGGAGTGCATACCTTGGTAAGAGACCGCGCAAACTGATGCATTGTACTATCATAATAATACCAGGCGTCCATACATTAGTGAGAGTTCGACGCTCATCCAGAAACTAAGGATATTCAAACTACCAGGCGCACATACCTTAGTAAGAGTTAGCAGCAATCCTCGTATACTAGTGAGCACTATGCAGCCGACCAGTATGAAGGACACGTGTTGGGACCAGAAGGCCACATCGATGCGGAGTCCCAGCCAGTGGACAACCAACTCTAATCCGCGGGTCACAGGGTCCTTTTTGCCCACGCGGTCGAACACTATGTTTATTGTCGACTGGGGAAGGAAAAATGATATTCAAACCAATGTGTACTTTAGACAAACTATATTTTGCCTAGTTTTTACCTTTTGCCCGCGGCTTCGCCTACGTAAATTTCCCATGGGAACAGTGCTTTATCCCGAAATGAAAGGTACCCTATATCCTTCTCAGTACTTCTAACTATGTGTATGCGAAATTTCAGAAAGATTGGTTCAGTAGATAAAGCATGTAGAGATACAAACAAATAAATAAAGAAATAAACAAACTAACTTTCGCATTGAAAAATAGAATTTTGGGACAAAAGTACCCTAAGTTATTCTAGATTATATTTTACCCATGTTTTGGGGTAAGTATTGTAAAATACCATGAAAAAAAATTTTTTTTTGAGATATCCCATACAAAAAGTTGCTTCAGAAGTACTTTCACCAGTAGACAAATTGTCATTTTTTTTAAAATATATGACCATTTAAAAGTGCTAATAACACTATAACACTAATATAATAAAGAGGAAGTGTATAATAAATATATTTAGTATAAGAGTTTGTTTGTAGGGAGTAATCTTCGAAACTACCAAATAATAATAATAATAATAATAATCTTTTATTTCGACCAACAGGGATCATAATTTGTTAGTAGCACAGATAACTTAAAACCTAGTGTTAGTACATACACAAAAACACACATACAGACATCACACCTGTTCGTTCTTCAGTACGTGTATCATTGAACAATGATACACATACTGAAAATCGACACGTGATGCAAACATCTTCAGAATACCGTTGGAGCTGGCCCGAAGTCTGCTTGCCAGGGATGTGCACCGTTTGCGGATAGTGGTATAAAAACAATCCACCCTCGCCTCGGCGAACATCCCCTTCGCGCTACAACGTCGAGACAACCCCAACAACACTCTGAAGGCATCATTATATTGGACTCGTAGGGCGCTAAATTGCGTTTGTGTATATTGCACCCATAGGCTGCTCGTGTAAAAAGATGTGCAGTATGCTCTAAAAAGAGTTATTTTAACTTCTCGAGAACAACGAGCAAACCTACGGGCTATCATATTAGCGCGCATTGATAGTGCCCTACGCTCCCGTTCAACATCAGTATTGTCCTTCAAGTCGGAGGTCAACCAGTGTCCAAGATATTTAAATTTGTAAACCCTTTGCAAGGGAGTCTTATTTAATTTGATAGGTGGAATAGTATCCGGACGTTTCCCTCCGGCTTGAAAGACCATACATACACTCTTCTGCTCGTTATAAATTAAGCCATGACTAGTGGCATATCGCTCACATACACTCAACAACCTGTCGAGACCACAGGGAGAGGCACTCAGCAGAGCCATGTCGTCCGCGTAGCTTATGTTATTGAGACATACGTCATCAATATGGCAACCGACATGCAGGCTGCTGAGCTCCCCAATCAATGCATTCACGTACAGGTTGAATAGCTTAGGCGAGGACAGCCCTCCCTGTCTTACTCCGCACTCCAACCTGTATGGCTCTGAGAAAGCATTCGACCACCTTACGACATTGACCTGGTTAAGATACCAGAACTTGAATAAGTTACACAGTTCAGGTGGCACTTTCATTTCGCCTAGCTTCTGCCACAAGATGTCGTAGGAAACCAGGTCGAAAGCCTTCGACAGATCCAAAAAGCAGCCATACACCGGGGTATTTCGCTCTGTATAGTACTTGACAGTCTGCTTCAAACTCAAAATTGCGGTCTCAGTGGATAGGCCGGGTCTAAAACCAAACTGGTTGTCATGTAATGTAATATACTTATCCAGTTGTTTATTTAGCAGACTATCAAGCACCTTTGCCACTACTGTGGCCAGGAGATCGGCCTATAATTGGTCCTATCGCTAGTATCACCCGTTTTGTTTTTAACTATTGGAACCACCACAGTTCTCATCATTTCAGCGGGCAGGTAAGAATGGGACATACACAGCGCAAAGAGCATATTGAGCAGTCTCGGTAGATGCGGTCCCGCATGTTGTAAGTGTTCAATACTCAGCCCGTCATGGCCAGGAGATTTGCCTCTGCACATACTTTTAATCAAATTATCAACATCTTCCGTAGTGAAACGAGTATTAATCTCCTGACCACAAGGGCCGACCCCGCATTTTGACTGTGGTGTTCCCAATGGAGATTTAACAGAAAAATGCTCCCTAAACATATCAGCTATAAGCGATGGATCACACAAACCATCGACACTCACAGGGAGTTTTGGCTTCGAACCGAGTTTATTTGTTGCTTTCCAGAAGCCTTTGAAATCATGCTTTCTGTGGTGTGAGGCAATTATGTCCATTTTAAGCTGTTCTTCATGATCTTGACACCACTTCAAGCGGGACTTGAAAATTTTACGGCTTTCAACCATCTCATTAAAAATACGACCTTTATTTGGTTTATTATATAGCAACCATATGTGATGTTTACACCTAGCCTCCCTGTGAGCCTCGCTTACATGTTTGTTCCATCCTGCAACGGGCTTTCTCTTTGGATTCACACAGTGTGGCGTGCAGGTGGCAGATGCAGCCTCACATAATACACAAATTATGTCATTATAAAAATGATCAATATTATTTCTATGATTATCATTATCACACATAATTTCGCAACAACTAGAGAGTTCATCAGGACAGCACAATAAGCTAAGTTTTTCATTACACATTTTCTTAAACATCTCAATCTGATCTAACTTTCTTTCACCCCATAGGATTTTATTTTTAACAGTTTTATGTGTAGTGGGTAAATTACTAATATTTAAGTTAAAATTTAAATTACACTCCACCACTAAGGGGTAATGATCAGACCAACATACATCATACATAACATAAGTATTACAAATTGACTGCAGTACTGAGGCAGAAACCACACAGTGGTCAAGCCATGTCCGCGACCCATGCGAATCACTCACAAAAGTATATGTACCTGATGATAGACCTAGTCTGTCCACATCTACGCAAGTCCAGTGTTCCTCATTACAGAGAGCTGACAGTTCTGCATAGGATTTTTTAGTTGGATGGGCATTGAAATCCCCCAATATATACACTGCTTCCGCATTTTCATTACTGATAATAGCACTCAACATACTCAAAGTATCCGTGAACTCAGACGAATTTTCTGGGTCCTCAAAAGGCAAGTACACATTAAAAACAAACACTGACCTCGCTTCCAAAGCTATTTTAATGGCACACACACGAGGATTATTGCACTGCACTATTGAGACATTTTGAAACACGCGTTTATTCCACAGCAAGGCGATACCTCCATAGGGTCGCCCACGCAGCATGCCGGCTCCCGTATCGATCGCCGACATCCCAGTACATCCGAAATCATCGTGGATACTGTCTAAGAAATCCATATCTGATGGCAACAGCCACGTTTCTTGCAATGCTATTATCGCCGATGTTTTACATAGTTGTCTCACATAGTCAACCGCACGTTTTATGTTTTTGCAGTTAAATGTTACCATACTTATTGTATTTATCATTTAATTTCTGCATTGCGGCCGTCATCGTTTCTATGCTTATAATGCACAAAGCGACGAAAAACAATTCCTTGCGGCCAAAGTTCGTCATTCAAGAACATTGGCAGTTTAATTTCAGAAACGAAGAATTTAAAGGCATTATAGTTTTTCTCCTTCTTCGCCGCAATCTTCTCAAGTTTCACAGACTCCTGAGTTTTGATCTGTATATAATCCATGATATCTTGTTCCGTGGTTTCCTTGTGCACTCTTGTAATAAACATAGGTACCTTAGCCTCGGCGGCCCTAAACTTTCCCATATTCTCCATGCAGGCGCCCGTTTTGCCCAGATATCTATAATTTACTTTACGTTTTTTACGTTTCACTTGCTCCCATCCATCCTCAGACTCGGACTTAGCTATTTCTGTAAAAGTTTGTTGACTTGACATGTCACAGGTGACTTTGACAGCTGGCGATCGGCTGGTATTCTCCTTTAGATTGTTTGGTTGTGAAACCATAGAGAATTTTTCTCTTTCGGCATTGTGTGTTATGCACTCCTCCGCCGTCTTGACAGTGTCAGTACTGTCAGTGTCAGCTGACAACTCCGACGTCGCTCCCCGCTCCTCACCTCCCTGCGCCTGCGGCTGCGGCTCCGTCGTCATCGTATGACTCACGTTATTTGAAACAATCTCGCAACGAACATTTGATTTTCGGGTATCAAAATGCACTTCTTTTAATGGAGAACTATCCTTCTGCTTTGATAACAATGATGGTGGGCTCATCGAAATGTTACTATTGCTTGCAATTGTCATATCGTAGTGCGAAAAACCCATGGGACCGCTGTCCATATTGTACGCCGATGCACCTCTTTTTAAATTTACATTCATATCACGATATTTGGGCGAGGATTGACTTGACTTCGACTTCAGAGCTTGTACTTCCCTCTTAACTTCCTCTAGTTGCTCCACTGAGACATAACTGTTTTCAACAGCACTTATTTTGGTTTTGACCAGCACTAGATCCCGGAGAAGTTTTGTGACGTCTAGATGGTCAAAGGTCACAGGAGGGAGTTTGTCAAGGTCGTGGGCCACGAACACGGGCATAACTTCCCGACTCACACTTTTATACAGGGCTATGATGTCCTCCATATCACGATTTTCTTTTCCTTTATTTATTCTCGTAATTTTACGCCGATCGGTGGGTAGTGAGTCAAACAGTAACGACTTTGACCGCTTAATTTGGTCACTATTGAACGCTGATACACATATTTTGACGAGGCTGTCGTCGTCAATCACTGAAATTTTGTTTTGCACAAATGCTAATAACTCATTGATCACAATATTGCAAGTATTGCACTTCACGATCGTAGCCATTTTGCTAACGTATAATAGCTGTTACGATCGGCTAAGCACGCATCCGTCCGACCGACACCGCCAGATGCGCGCGCGCGACTGATTTCAAAAATTCTTTCACCAATATTCACAATTGTCCTATTATGTAAACAATCTTCACAGTACTTTTTAATGAATTTTGTTGAAAATAAATCAAATATTAGTTCAAACTTAAACATTCTAAAATAAAACATTTATTAACCACGAAAGTAATTTCCTAAAAAGTCTATTTTAATTTATATTGTTGTAAAATCATAAAAAAGACATGGTATAATTGTTTACATGATAGGACAATTATGAATAAATGGACTTTAAATTAAACCTGAGTGACATAAGTTACAATTTATGTATGTATATATCCTAATCCTAACTAATATTATAAATGCGAAAGTGAGTTGTTTGTTTGTTGGTTAGTTTGTTACCACTTCACACTTTATCTACTGAACCAATCTTCCTGAAATTTCGCAAACACATAGCTGGAAGTGCGGAGAAGGACATACCTTTCATCCCGGGAAAAAGCACAGTTCCCGTGGGAAATTCACGCGGGCGATGCCGCGGGCAAAAGCTAGTATATTATATATGTGAAAGAATAGAAAAAATACTTCGACTCACAATAAATATCTTCCACAGACAGTACAAGGAGAACAGATATCCGAGGCAGTTGAAGTACCTCCCTTGGAAGGTCTTGGACCATTCTATCTTTTCCCTCATAGTTCTGGCGTCGTGAGCTTCTAAGAACAACTGTCTGCTTAGCTCCTCAAGCCCTGATATCTCTTGTCTTAGTTGGGTTATATCTGTGTTAACAAAAAAAAATTAAAAAAAATCGATAATCTGAACAAAAATATGTAACGAATAAAATAAAAAAATTATTTGATTCATGTCTGTGAACAGAAAATCAATCAATCAATATATGTATTTGTCAAACATAGGTAGAATACAGTTGTTACAAAAAAGTCATGGTACATCTATGTTTTGCCATTAAAAACAGCATTTTAACACTTTTTTTACAAAAGTTTTTACAATTTTTTTTTGACGAGATGTTACGAATTTTGTATTATCTCATCAACTATCTTTTCAAATTACAATGCCCCATACTGACAAACAAGACTAAAAGACATTTTCTAGATAAAAAGAACGATTATTTGTATAAAATTCTTCCGTTACTGACTGAGTGACTGACAGACAACGCACAGCCAAAACTACTGGGCGTAGGAAGCTGAAATTTGTCATATAGGTTCCTTAGGGAGTGTAGGGGAGCACTAAGAGAGGAATTCCCGAAATTGCCACATTAACAAAGTCCCGGAGCCATGCTAATAGATACAAATAATGGTAGGTATGGTGGCTGTAATGGTAGGGTAAGTGAATGAATAAATAAAATAAATATATACAGGATGTTTGGGTAAACACCTGCAACCTCTGTAGGTGTGAAAGCACTCATGAATATGAGCAACTTTTTGTATAGGACCGACTCCGAAAAAATATCAGCTGTTCCATACATTTTACAATACCTACTCGCCCAAAATGTATGGAACAGCTGATTTTTTTTTTGAGATTTCAGAGTCGGTCCCGTACAAAAAGTTGCTCATATTCATGAGTACTTTCACCCCTAGAGAGGTTGCAGGTGTTTACCCAAACATCCTGTAGATAAAATAATACATGTTTACTTTCTAACACCCTCCATTTTTGCATCACAGACAAAAATACTTACTTTCAGTTCCCTGACTAAGCGGATTAGCAATGCTGCCAACACTAGAAAGAATATTCGTCCAAAAACCGCCCCTATTCTTCACATTGGACTGGTCAAGCAGATTGTATTGCTGTCTCGCTCCACTGTTGGCCTCCGCTAGCGCTATCCTTTTCTTTTTCACCAATATCATGTCCATAGTTTGGAGGAGTTTCTTCTCTATTGATAGCATGTCCGATTGGGTTACTGGTCTGAAATACATATGATAAAACTGTAATATATATGGACATATTGCACAGATATATCGCACATATATTCATTCATGGGCTTCGAGTCTCACGACTCTTGGCTCTGTCTACCCCGTAAGGGATAAAGACGTGATTCTATGTATGTATATAGCACAGAATGAGTTAGCCCCAAAGTAAGTTCGAAAGTAGTGTAATGGGATACCAACTCAACGATTCTGTATTTTATAACAAATACATATATAGATAAACATCCAAGACCCAGGTCAATCTGAAAAAGATTATTTTCCATCTTGCCTCGACCGGGGATCGAACCCAGGACCAAGGAGGTCGTCAAATAATAAATCTATGTCTGTATGTCTATTACTTTACATGGCCTATGGGAGTTAACTTTTTATTTTTATTTTGTCTCTGTATGTCCGAAACGCAACGCAAATACTACTGAATGAGATTTGATGCGGTTTTCACAGTTGGGTTGCTGAAGGTCAAATTTGAAAACTAGGAAAGTAAGTAAGCAAAAGTGCTTTATTGCACCAAAACACGTAAAGGATACAAATTGAGACTTATAATAGGTAAAATATGTACAATAGGCGGCCTTATCGCAAGTGCAATCTCTTCCAGGCAACCTAAGTAAAAATAAAAAAGAAAGTAATCATGTCTGTTTGTAATATAATTGTTTGAAACGGAACGCGAGGGTTTCCCATTGGCGCCGCTACGCGCAGTCGGCGCTGGCGTCGCCCGCCCGGCCGGCGTCGGCAGTCGCGAGCGACCATTTTGAATTAGTATTGTTTTGGATAGCGCGCGGAGAGGCCGCGCCGCATGAAATAACTCGTGCTAGGCACGCCATATTGTCTGGAGCCACATGGCCTAACGGATTTAGCCTTTGTGATGTGTAGACACTAATTAGTTTGGACAGTAGCGTTTGGATCGCGTTTTGAATTGTAATTGTGTATTTCATCGTTGTTAAATAACTAATAAGCTCGCGATAATTTGTGTTGTGCGAAAGAAATGTATTTAGACTGTTTGCTGTGAGACGGGAATTGTGGCTACCTGCTCACATCCAGCCGTCGTCGAGTGGACCTTCTAGAAGAAAGACAGGTATTTTTTCTGGGGACTGAGATCTCAAGGGGTAGTTTGGGTGATTAGGGACCAACCCCCCCCCTTCCGAAGACACTCGAAGTTGGATCCGAAGATTAAGAAGATTCAGTTTGGTAAGTGGTTTGTAATTGTAGCTATTAAGTTAGGTTTAATATACAGGGTTCTGTAGTTCCCGTTATAAACTATGGTGGTAGCAGACTGCGTATAGGTTAGGTTAGGTTAGTCGGACAGACGTAGTGCCGGGTCGAGGTTTTTACCGGTATTTTTTTTACCCGGTAAATTTTTCGGTACCGAACCCTCCCGCCATTTCGTTTGCCCGGATTCTCTGCGCACATTTTCTGGTAGCAGAGCGTAGTTTATCTACCCTCTATTTGTTCGTTTGTAAAAAATAATTAATTGTTTGTAAAAATTATTAGATTTTACTTAGTTTGTTTATATAAGAACTTATATAGATTGATTGTTTGATTTTAGATATTTGTAACCTTTTTGCATTTGTTTCCGGGTTTGTGCCATTCTCATTCCTACCGCGGCTTTGCGTGTCGTAGTTTGATTTTGTTTTTTATTTACCTTTTATCTTTTTTTATTTGTCTGTTTGTTTGTGACTTGACGCGATGGCGAAGGTCTCCAATGCTAAGGCGACACTCGCCAACGAACTGAGATGGTTTGTGACGGCCGGAGGACTCCTGTCCCGGAAGGACAGGGAGGGCGCCATACTGCTAAGAGCGGAACACCTCCACTCACGATTGAGTAGCGCGGAAGCGGCCATGGCGGTGCTTACCGAAGCCGAACTTGCCCCGGAGGTCTACGCAGGTCACATGGCGGACATGGACCAGATCCTGAGTCTGCACGATGATATCGCGGAGGCGGCGACCGCAATAAGGGCGAGACAGGCTGGCGGACCAGCCCTCGCACACCTGTTAGACAGGAAGGACCAGCGGTTACTGGTCGGCTCCCCACCCTTCAGCTGTCCCACTTTGGGGGTAGGATGGAGGAGTGGGTAGCCTACAAGAATATGTTTGAGTCCCTGGTCGTAGCACGACAGGATTTGTCGAAGGCCCAGAAGATGGCCTACCTCCTCTCCACTCTTGAGGATGAAGCGCGGTCGCTCATCCAGCACCTCCGGGTGGAGGACGACCAGTACGATACGGCTTGGGAGTTATTGAACTCCCGCTACCAAAACTTACGTTTGTTAGCGGATGCGCACGCCGCACAGTTGATGGCCCTGCCCAAGGTGGCCAACAGGGCACAGTTGCGCCTGCAGTTGCTCACGCCCGTTACAGTGGCCTGTAACGCGCTCCGCACACTGGGGCTGCCGGTGGACCAATGGTCTTTTTTGTTGGTGCACATTGTATTGGGCAAATTGCCCAATGACATCCGCTCGCGGTTTGAGCGCGAGAATGCGGAGCGGGACAGCACCACCCTACCAACATTCACTGACTTGGTGAAGTTTTTGGAGTTTGAGGCACGGGCCGCTGAGAATACCATGACGGACTCAGCGCCATCCAGAGCGCCTGAACGTAGGCCCTTGGAACCCTCATGGCGAGGGAAGCCCCAACAGGGACGGCAACCGCCACCGCGTGGAGCTGGTGTGCGGGTTGCACACACGGCAGCAGTCGCGAGGGACGCGGACTGCCTGCAATGTGGCCGGATGGGCCACAGCCTGCTGCAATGCAGGGACTGGCAGAGACTGCCAGTACAAGATAGGCGCCGCATGGCAAAGCGGCATGAACTTTGCTTTTATTGTTTGGGCGGTCACTATGCACGTGACTGTCCCAGTGCCATACCATGCAGTGCATGCCGTGGGCTGCACCACGTGATGCTCTGCATGAACCGGAACGGGGATGGCCCCCGGTTGTTGAGGCAGGGGTCCCCTATGGGCGGGGGCGCTCCTGCGCGAAGCCCTCCACCATCGGACGGAGGACGCGGCTTCGCTCGTCGCACCCCCCCTCGGGAGGGGGGTAGCGTACCTGCGCGGGTCTTGGCGGACCGGGACCACGCGCCCCAAGGTCATGGCCAGTATGTAGCTGGCCAGGCCCCGGATAGGGCCCCCATGGGCGGGGGCCCTAGATCGGACGTGAGAGTGGGGACACCCCCCTCCACGCGGGTTACCAATACCCAACACATGCAGCCGCAGCGGTTTTCTCCGCCGCTGCACGAGTACCCACGGCTGGAGTACCACCCGCCGTACCATATGTATGGCCGGGCCGCGGGTTATGCCCCCCCTCAGGTAGGGATGTGCACTCGCCCGCCATACTATCCGGGTCAGTGGCGCCCCCCTGGTTTGGAGAGAGTGGGGAGCCCGTAACTAGCTTGCTCCCTTGCTGGGACAGAGCCGCGGACGGTTCTGCTCCCTACCGCGGTGGTCCGCGTATGGGGTCGTGGGGGGGAAGCCATGAATTTGAGAGCTCTGTTGGACTCAGGGGCTCAAAGCAGTTTGGTTACCACTCGAGTGGCACACCAGTTAGGTTTAGTCGTGGAAGACTCGCCTGTGCCACTTCTTGGAGTTGGTGGCATACAAGTGAAGTGTCTGACGGGCCAGACACTTGTCACCTTTTCTTCGCTGAAGTCCTCCACAATGAGGATCACGACTTCGGCTATGGTAATGGATACCATTGCGGGTTGACACCCCTCGACAGACATACCGCCGGGTGTGTTGTCTTTGGTTTCGGGTCTGGATTTGGCCGACCCCTTTGTCTTTCATCCCGGCCCAGTGGACTTGCTCCTGGGCTCGGACGTATTGGGTTGGATTTTGTTGGGTACCCAGAAAGCTCTGGGTTCGTCTTCACTGATGGCAGTGTCTACTATCTTTGGTTTCGCCCTGATGGGCCCTGTGTTTGATAATAGCACCGTGGAGGAGCCACCGGTCGTCGCATCAGCGTCCTTGGCCAAGACCATGCAAAGGTTTTGGGAGGTGGAGGAGCCACCTATGAGTTCCAGGATGGATCCGGAACACGCTGAGTGCGAAGCCTTCTTTCGATCAACCACGGAGAGGTTGCCCTCCGGTCGGTTTGTAACTAGATTACCATTTGTTGCTACACGTCCTAGCCTAGGGCAAAGTAGGGCGCTTGCGGAGAAACGACTGCTGTCCATGGAGCGACGTATGCAGCGTGACCACGTACTTCGCGATAAATATATTGAATTTATGCGCGAGTACGAGGATTTGGGTCACATGTCTCCGGCTCGAGTTGATTGGAGCTCAACTGAGCATTACTTTTTGCCCCACCACGCGGTGGTGAAGGCCTCAACGGGCAAGTTGCGGACTGTCTTTGATGGGTCCGCACCCACTTCGAACGGAGTTTCGTTGAATCTATGTTTGCATTCAGGTCCCAAATTGCATAGGGACATAATTGACATCATCTTGAACTTTAGAAGACATCAAGTGGTTTTTGGCGCGGACGTCCGGATGATGTTCCGCCAGACAGTCATACATCCTGAGGACAGGCGATTCCAGTTGATACTCTGGCGTGAGCGCCCTGAGGATCCTGTGACGGTGTATGAACTCAACACAAACACGTATGGTTTGAAATCTAGTCCCTATATCGCCATCAGATCATTGCTTGAATTGGCAGAGCGGGAACGGATCCGCTTTCCCCGTGGGGCTTCCGTGCTGTCACGTGACTTGTATGTTGATGACGTGTGCACCGGAGCCCAAAGTATTGAGGAGGCCCTCCTACTGCGGGATGAATTGATTGAAATATTGAAAACGGGTGGCTACGAGCTACGTAAGTGGTTGTCCAATGAGCCTAGAGTTCTAGAAGGGATCCCGGAGGATCACCAACAGAACCCTCACCTGTTTGAGGATGTGGATGATCCCAACAGGATAGCGGTGCTGGGCATGCAGTACCAGCCGCTAACCGATATTTTCACATTCCAAGTGGACTTGGAAATACCAAAAGTCTGGACTAAGAGAACGGTGTTGTCCGTAATAGCTCGTATGTTTGATCCAAGCGGTTGGATCAGTCCAGTAATATTCTCTGCGAAGTGTCTTCTTCAGAGACTTTGGACTTTGGGCGTCTCGTGGGACGAGCCGCTGTTTGGTCCTCCATTGGATGATTGGCTCGAGTTGTTTTCATCGATTAAGGAAGTCAATCGGATTGCCTTGCCTCGTCGAATCTTGCCCCCCGGGAAATATCGAGCCAGCCTGCATGGCTTTTGTGACGCGTCGGAGCGAGGCTACGCCGCGTCAGTCTATATGCGGACAGTTGATGCCGATGGCCGGGTCAATGTCTCGCTTTTGTTAGGGAAGAGCAAGGTCGCCCCCATCAGGACTAGGCTGACTATTCCCAAGCTTGAGTTGAGTGGAGCTCACCTTCTCTCTAAATTGTTGCATCACGTTGCCAGTGAGCTGGCGGCCACGGTCGAGATACGAGACATCTTCGCCTGGTCGGATAGCCAGGTCGCGCTTGCATGGTTGCGCGCGGCCCCACATACCTTGGAGGTTTTTGTTGGAAACAGGGTTTCCCAAATTCAAAATATTGGAATTGATATAACATGGAGACATGTGCCGGGAGAGCTTAACCCAGCGGACTGTGCTTCCCGAGGTTGTACGGCACCAGAATTGGTGTCACACCCGCTCTGGTGGGGTCCAGAGTGGCTGATGGGATCAGAAACATCTTGGCCTGTCTGTCAGACAGATGTTACTTCTTTGAGTTTGACTGGGCTTCGTGTACATGCTGTGGTCGCTGAGACGACGTCGGAGCCGGATTGGCTACTTGCTCGGTATAGCAGTTTGGATAAGCTTCTGGGTGTTACCAGTTGGATTAAGCGTTTCATACACAATTGTAGAAACCCACAGGCAAAGCGGTTGGAGCCGATTGCAGGTGCAGAAGAGCGCCGGAGCGCATTGTTGCATTGGGTCCGTGTCGTGCAGACCGGACGGTTTGAGTCAGAGCTTCGTATTTTGCGCGACGGACGCGCTAAGTTGAAGGGCGCGGTCGCTCGTTTGAACCCGTACATCGACTCGGATGGGCTTCTTCGGGTTGGAGGCAGGCTCCGGAAGGCGGATCTTCCATATGAGACTCGCCATCCTCTGTTGTTGCCCAAGGGCGGACCCTTGGTGCAGCTTTTGGTGTCTGATCGACACATTCGTAACGCCCATGCTGGGTGCAATGCTTTGCTGGCTATTTTGCAACGCGAATTTTGGATTTTGTCTGCCCGAAGAGCAATCCGTAGTGTTCTGTTTCGATGTATTGCATGTTATAGGTTGAAGGCATCCACGATGCAACCACAGATGGGTGATTTGCCCGCTGATCGAATCCGACCTTCGAGACCGTTTGACGGCGTTGGAACCGATTTTGCCGGTCCCTTTTCGATCAAGGCTTCTCCCTTTCGTAATGCCCGTATTGTGAAGGGCTATTTGTGTGTATTTGTTTGTTTGGCCACCAAGGCTGTCCATTTGGAGGTGGTATCGGCTCTGACTACGGAGGCCTTCGTCGCCGCGTTGGATCGCTTTGTTTCGCGTCGAGGTCTACCTTCCCTTATTAGGTCTGATAATGGCACAAACTATAAGGGAACTGTAAATTATCTTAAGGATGTTTCTGTGTTTATTGATAAAAATTGTACTAGCTTAAGTCAAATTGCTGCCCAAAGGGGAATAACCTGGAAGTTTAGTCCCCCAAGTTGCCCCCATTGGGGAGGGATTTTTGAAGCGGCTGTGAAATCCGCAAAGACCCACCTCCGCCGCATTATCGGAGAAACGGCTCTAACTTTTGAAGAGCTGGCCACAGTGTTTTGTAAAGTTGAGGCGGTCCTCAACTCTCGTCCTCTCTGTCCGCTATCTCCAGATCCAAATGACTTGGAAGCTCTCACCCCTGGTCATTTTTTGGTGGGAGGGCCTTTGAATGCCCTGCCCGAATACCCGTGGAAGGACGAACGCGTATATCGGTTGTCGCGTTTTCAAATGTTGCAGCAAATGAGCCAGGACTTTTGGCGTCGCTGGTCGCTTGAATATTTGCATTTGCTGCAGCAAAGAGTGAAGTGGACAGACAGGACTGAGCCTCCCAGGGAGGGTGATTTAGTATTGTTAAAAGAGGCAAATTTGCCCTCATTGCTTTGGCGACGAGCTCGCATATTACGTTTGATTCTTGGCGGAGATGGCACTCCGCGTGTGGCTGAGGTGTTGGTCGACGGTTCGATTTTAAAGAGAGGTGTGACCTCTCTCGCCCGCCTTCCCGTAGAGTAAGCTAGCGGTCTGCTTCTCAGACCGGGACGGGGGGTTGTTTGTAATATAATTGTTTGAAACGGAACGCGAGGGTTTCCCATTGGCGCCGCTACGCGCAGTCGGCGCTGGCGTCGCCCGCCCGGCCGGCGTCGGCAGTCGCGAGCGACCATTTTGAATTAGTATTGTTTTGGATAGCGCGCGGAGAGGCCGCGCCGCATGAAATAACTCGTGCTAGGCACGCCATATTGTCTGGAGCCACATGGCCTAACGGATTTAGCCTTTGTGATGTGTAGACACTAATTAGTTTGGACAGTAGCGTTTGGATCGCGTTTTGAATTGTAATTGTGTATTTCATCGTTGTTAAATAACTAATAAGCTCGCGATAATTTGTGTTGTGCGAAAGAAATGTATTTAGACTGTTTGCTGTGAGACGGGAATTGTGGCTACCTGCTCACATCCAGCCGTCGTCGAGTGGACCTTCTAGAAGAAAGACAGGTATTTTTCTGGGGACTGAGATCTCAAGGGGGTAGTTTGGGTGATTAGGGACCAACCCCCCCCCTTCCGAAGACACTCGAAGTTGGATCCGAAGATTAAGAAGATTCAGTTTGGTAAGTGGTTTGTAATTGTAGCTATTAAGTTAGGTTTAATATACAGGGTTCTGTAGTTCCCGTTATAAACTATGGTGGTAGCAGACTGCGTATAGGTTAGGTTAGGTTAGTCGGACAGACGTAGTGCCGGGTCGAGGTTTTTACCGGTATTAAAATTTACCCGGTAAATT
The DNA here is from genome assembly GCA_018467065.1 of Ephestia elutella. Lineage (NCBI taxonomy): Eukaryota > Metazoa > Arthropoda > Insecta > Lepidoptera > Pyralidae > Ephestia > Ephestia elutella. Next base: position 7,980,687 of record CM031594.1, read on the forward strand.
TTTCGGTACCGAACCCTCCCGCCATTTCGTTTGCCCGGATTCTCTGCGCACAATGTCTTAATACGTCATTTAGAACCTGAAATATTGACAACAGTAAATACCACGCGGACGAAGTGGCGGGCAAAAGCTAATTTAGTTAGATTAATATAAAGAAGATATGTAATGGGCTAGCAACCTGTCACTATACCTGAATCTCCATTCCATCAGAGAGCCCACTATTCAGCTAAACGTAGCCTTCGAGTCTCACGACTCTTGGCTCTGTCTACCCCGTAAGGGATAAAGACGTGATTCTATATATGTATGTAATACTAGCTGTTGCCCCGGCCCGCTGCAAAAAGTATACCTTGTGTTTTATATAAACTTTGACCACCCATTTCAGCCCTATGGGGGTTAATTTTTGTAAAAAAAGTATCCTATGTTTGATCCCGAGCCTTCAACTATATCCATACCAAATTTCATCAAAATCGGTCCAGCGGTTTTGCCGTGAAAGCGTAACAGACAGACCGACTGCTTTTTGCATTTATAATATTAAGTACTGATATAATAGGTCAGCTTAAATGTTTATTTTGGAACTGAAATAAAAAAAACATATGGTATATAAGTAACTACTAAAACTAAACTAAATTAAAAATATTAATATACTAAACTAAATAATACTACCTATAAAATTATTAAATACATTAAAATTAATTTAATCAAAAATACCACCCTGGACAGTACCTGGTTCAAAGGTACCCATCACGCTGGCAGAGTTTCCTCTCTGAATAGCAAGGGATATCCTTTGAATCAGGTACCATCCAGAGCGAATGTCATGCCCTCGGTCCCTTAAACGGCGTCCTAAATCCTTCACAAAAGATTTTGCTTCCGCACACCAAGGGCCAGCTGTCTCAACGGCTACCGGAACAAATTCATAATTCCGTGACAGAATTGAATATTTGTTACACTTTTGTCCGGCAGCCGCACGAGCAGCAGCCCCAGCTTCGCGCATAGTGGAATTAATATTGGACGCTGCATAAGTACTTACACAGGTTGCATCCCATAACAAACTGCGTCCTCTCTGCCAGGGTATTAAGGTCAATCCGTCCGGACGCTTACCATCTGTTCTAGAAAGTCCAGAAGGTTCAAGATGGCAAGGAATGTTGGCTGAAATCAACGCCCTTCGTATGATGTCGTTGATAGTGTGGTGGCGAGATAAACGGCCCGCACAACGAGAACATCCAAGAGCATGACGCCCATTCTCTTCGACCATTTTGCCACAGATGCATCTGTGTGGCTCGCATACCGAACATCCTAGACGTAGAGCCACAGCTATCCTCAGAGAATCATTGTCAAGAAGTGTGCCCAAATAAGGTGAGGGAATGGCGTGTAACCACGCACCCGATTCAATTTCACCTACAGCTTTTAAACGTGCCAAATCTGCACCACTTGCTTGATTCACCAATTCCAAACGAACAATTTGAGAAATTTCTTCATCCCACGCTCTCTGCAAGTATGGCTTATCCGGGACAGGCGAATTCGGACACAGAGATAACCAGCTTGATAAAGCCTCACTCACATGGGGCAAGATCAGCCCGTCACCGTTAATCGAGAGTAATTTAGTGACAAGATTGATTACACCATGAGAGGATGCCAAGAAAGCCGGTAGAGATACCTCCGACAGACGACGAATGCCGAGTCCACCATGACGTATAGGTAAAGAAGCCTGAACCCATTGGTTTTCAGCGAAATGGACATTTAACAAGGATTCCAATGACGACTTCACTGCATCATCAAATTGTTTCATTTCCTGAGGAAAAAGCCACACCGGACTTGTTCTTATAAAATATGTCATGCGGGGAATCACAAAACAATTGCGTTCAGCTTATATTTAAAATCGAGATGTCTAAAATGAAACTATACCTTATAAATATCGCCATAGAGGTGTACGGATAGTTGACGGCACCAAACCCTGACAGCAGGGCCATCACGGTCACTCCTATGACACCAATGCGCGACACACCTTGCTCTATTGAAAATATACCCTGAAATTAAATAGGTATACTGTGTCAGTAAACTATTATGTGAAAAAACTATTATATTGTAATAAGAGCAAACGGGAGACCAAAAATCCATTTTTTTGTAATTTTTAATTTGTTTTCCAAGAAAATTAAAATATTAAATCATGGTTCAGTCTCTCCAATCATAGTTATAGAGTTGAATATTTTTGGTAACATTTTTCTTTTAAAAAATATAACAAACAAATTTCAATGCACTGAGATTTTTGCAATACATACATAATTATTATGACGCATTTTTACACGACTGACCAAAAAAGGAGTGTTATGTTTTCAGGGTTCATATATACATATATGTAGTAGTTTGTAGTATGTATGTAAGTTTCTTCATTCCACCATAAGTCCTGAATGGCTTAACAGATTTTGATGTGAAAGACATTGTTGGATTCCTTGCATTCCTTCGAGTGACATAGGCTATGTAAGTTGTCAGTCGTGTTTTTTATTTTTGAATAATTAGCTTGTTACTTTTTTTCTGTAACACATTGTATCTCTCTCTCTTTAGTCGTATTTCCTCATGACTGAGGGTCGTGGTAATCATATGGAATGAAACACACACAATTTTAATGGAGTGGTTTGCCATTGCCTTCTGCATTTCACACACTAGCTGATAATCATCAACCAGAGTGCAGGTTTCCTCACGATGTTTTCCTTCACCGGAAGCAAGTGGTGGTCGATGAAAACTAACATGAGTCAGATTGGTATACAAACTCATGTAGCCCGGGCAGGATTCGAACCTGGGATTTTGTATCCACAGGCGGGCGCCCTACCACTAACCTAACACATTGTATCACATATGGGTTTATAAGCCCGTGATTCCCAACAAAAAATTCTATCCTATGAAAAAAATAATAAAACGACAATAGTTACCTGCTTAGGACTCAGAATCGGAAACGGATCTCCAATCTTCCAGAAAAAGTACAGGTAGATGAACCAAACAAATATAGTAAGTGGCCTTATTATATTGTGCGACACTGAAACAGCAGACCAAATATTGCTTAGAGTAAGGTAAGGACCCGGAATATACATTAGTTAAAGTAAATAAATATTGAGTGGGAATTTCGGAAAATAAAAAAACGGCCAAGGGCGAGTCAAACTCGCGCACCGAGGGTTCCATACAAGAAAAGCGTCTCACATTATAGCTTTAACTAAAAGACCAACTAGTTTCAAATACAAACTTAACTACCCCCAAAGAGGGTACCCCATAGGTTTTGATTTCCGTTTGAAATCGCAAATTATGTGAATATATATTTTAGATTTTTTTATTGCTGAAAGAGACCGTGGATCCGAGTATTTGATATGAATTTTAAAATTTTAAGTCAATACCTTTAATTGTTCCTGAGAAAAAATGTTAAGACAGACAGACGGACTAGATGGACTCAATATTTTGGTAAAGAATTTGAAACAATTTAAACTTGAATATTCAAATTATGTCTAAATCCAATGTACTTACCAAATCGAATATTGCTGATGCAGAAGTAAGCAATGTAGAACGGTATCAGCGCTATCACCATGAAGAGCAGAGAGTACAGACCCAAGTTCCAATGGAAATATCTTGAACTGTGAATAATAAACAAATACAAACTTACCCCTTTATTCAATAAATAATAATACATGCCCTATTTTAGTTATAATATGTTTTGTAATATTGGAAAAGTAGGTTTTGCCCGCGGCTTCGCCCACGTGAAGTTCTCACGGGAACCGTGCTTATTCCCGGGGATAAAGGTACTCCTTAGGTATGTCCTTCTCAGTACTTCTAACAACGTGTAAACAAAATTTCAGGAAGATTGTTCAGTAGATAAAGCGTGAAGAGGTAACAAACAGTAATATTAGTTAGGATATTCTGATAAAAAATTCAGATACAAATTAAGAAACAGTGTCTTTAGATGGATGAAAACCTGTTGTTTTATGGAAAAAATCTGATCAGCATGACCCGTAAATATACCAAGTATAATAATTATATAAAAGTTGCCACAAACTTTTCATCTTTACTGATAAAATACCAAGCTATCAAAAATAAAATACAATACCTGGAATCCAAATAACCGATGATTTCAAATATAATAAGTTCAAACATTGTGCAACTTAATGCAAATGTTACAGAGAATATTAACTGCACAAGTATGTGATGAACTTCATAATCCCTGAACAGCTGCTTCACGAAGAAGATCCAGCCTCCCACAAAGAAGATGGTCTGAAAAACAGTAAAAATTTAGTATTTACAAAAAGAAATGATAGGTGGTCTGATGAATTGTCGGCCTTTGATAGGCGGTGGCAACAGCTAGTAAGTGATAGAGGTAGTTGGAGAAATAATTCATAATTCATTTATTTTTTGTCATTTGTCATAAGGGGGAGGCTTTTACCCAGTAGTGGGACCTATTAATAAAATAAAAAAAAAGTTATTTTCTAACTGTTGTCCCATCTGATTGCTCCAGTTAAAATTGTTACTTGAATTAGATTCAAAAGAAGAAATAGTTCATATTTATTTATTTAAAACATTATTTTCCAGAAACAATATGGTAAGTAGGTACATAAGGCTAATTTGATGCTAATAGCATTCTCTAAATCTCTACATGTCAACATTTTGTATAATAAATAAATAGTAAAAACCTTTTAAAAGCTTTTATTGTTACTCTCAACAAACCCTTTAATTTTAATACCCATATTGTAGAAATGCATTACAATACAAATAACTATTCCGCCATCTTGGATGGTTCGCCATATTGGATTTAGAATGACATCACATACCATATCATGCATTGTCATCCAAACTAAATGTGTGTACAAAATTTCAACTCAATTGGTTGAAGATATCTACTTCAAAATTAAGTTCTAAGATTCCACCCAAATAAACATACATAGCAAGTTAAAAAGCTTTTAAAATAGATTAAGACTAAACACCGCTAGACTCTTAGATGTTATATATGAGCGTGAATAATATGATAGTGGTTAACCATCCTAACTATCCTAATCCTAACTTATATTATAAATGCGAAAGTGAGTTTGTTTGTTTGTTTGTTACCTCTTCACGCCTTATCTACTGAACCACTCTTCCTGAAATTTCGCATACACATAGCTGGAAGTACAGAGAAGGACATAGGGTACCTTTCATCCCGGGAAAAAGCACTGTTCCCGTGGGAAATTCACGCGGGCGAAGCCGCGGGCGAAAGCTAGTGCTGTATAAAAGGGAAAACACTATTACATTTATAAATTTGTCACATGGAGCACCATGTGGTAAATTGACAAATTCAGATGAGGGTGACATTTTGACGAAATGGGAAATCACATGGTTTGAAAAGTGTAAATTAGCCATATATGATTTTGAACTTTACCTTGACATTCTTCCAGCTACACAGCCACACCCATGGATAGCTAATTCTATACTAACAGCATCTTTGTGAACACATTTTTGCAAAATAAATAATTCTTGATAGCAGAAATACATAAAATTGTAAATTTAAAGCTAACACTAACATCGAAATGGACGGATGACAAAACAATTTATTGTAACAAAAGATCAGGTCACTACTCAGGGAAAATGGCGAATGAACGGAAGCACGCGGCACAAAGGGTTTTATATCAAGCTCCCATGTGACCAAATTACAAACATGTATGAGGGTAAGTTACAAAAATTGTTAGCAATAAAAAACCACTTCCTGTGAATAATAAATATAGTTTAATTTTACCTTCATCTATGAAAGTACATATGAGTTATCGCAAAACATTATTTATAAACTATAACTAAACAAGCTGTGCCCTCCTTCATGTAATGGATAAAGAAGATTTTGAACTGTGATATAATAGGCACTAACCTTAAGCCTTAATATCGTTAAATAAGTACCAAATTGTCTGAAATAACACAAACATAACCTGAAAAATAAACAATACGAATTCAATTAAAATCTTATTGACTTACCTGCGATATGAGAATGATAAGTGTATCCTCGAAAAAGGTCATCGTGCATATTTACCAGGCACTTACATAAATTAGGAATTGATATTTATTTGCACAAATAAATAAAAGTTTCAAAATCGGTGGTAGCCAGCAAAACAAGTACTTTGATTGACTTGACAGCTTGTCATTGACAGACCTTGACTGCATGACGTTGACAACAGACTGTAATGTTGTCAGCCATAATCTTCTTTTCACACTTGCCCATGGAAGTAATAAGTAGGTACTTGCTATGGACGTGCTATGGACTGCCGTAATCAGACTTATAATAAAAAATCTGTGGCCGTAATCGGGTAGCCTGGCAATAATATTTAAAAGTCGTGATTTTTGGGTTCCGTACCTCAAAAGGCAAAAACGGAACCTATGAACGGAACCTTCACTTTGTTGTCCCTCTGTCAAACATTTCTTTTCTCAGGAACGCTACTCGAGTCCACGGTCTATTTCAGGTGTAAAATAATCAAAATCCACTTCAACGCGACGAGATATTACCGTAAGGCTACGGCCACACTATAAGTGTGCTATAAGTGCCTTGCCTTGCCAAGCTTAGAGCTACGCTTGTGTACAAGATGCACAAATGCACAATGGCCACATACATAAACACACGGCATACTAGTTTGGTGACACCATTCACTTTCGGGCCGCCCCGTCGTGTCGTTCATGAGAACTTAGTACATAAATCTCGATGATGAGACCAGATTCATTTCAGAACAAAATTGCAAAGTTACATTCCGGAATTCCAACATGAGCACAGCTGTGCTCTAGTATCATTTGAATAGGCATGGAATTTCCGTTTATTCCCGATGAGTCATATCAAGATTAGTAACACTGTGACTCAAAGGGAAAAAAGTATTGATGAGACACAGTCTTACTCATTGCAACTAATGTTTTTCCCAATGAGTCACACTCTTACTCATCGGCACTTTGTATTCTCTGTAATCCCGTTGAGTATCAGAATAAACCGGAATTTCTAAATAAATAAATAATAACAAATCAGAAATTAAAGATAACAATTGAATATTAAAGTAAGTTGAGATTGATTGAGAAATTTTAAAATTGTTGATTGTTGTCTATTTTTGTGGATTGTTTCGAGGGATTAAGGCAACAATTGTAATGTTTTAAAATTTTAGATTATTGTAAGTTTGATTGTGATTTTGTTAAAGTACAATATTTCTTAAACAATTATTCTTTCAATACTGTTTGTTTATATTAAAAAGTTGACCTCAACAGCTCCCATAATAATGAGACTAAATGTGCTCTTAAAATATTTTCAGTATATTTCTTTATAATTAAGAAAGTAAAAACATCTGTTACATTTTTCCTTATTATCTTACATAAAAAAATACATCTATTGAAAATAACAGTTCCAATTTGTTATCCGAATGTTATTACATTGCTTCTTTCTGTAAAACATAATCATATGTGGGTTTATTACATTACAATATACAATAATTTAATATTTTCAATTGTTTTATTTAATTTCTGATACTCAGCGTGAATACAGTGTCTCATTTGGTAACAGTGTTACTCAACGGGAATACAGTGCTGATGAGTAAGAGTGTGACTCATTTGGAAAAACATCAGTTGCAATGAGTAAGACTGTGACTCATTGATACTTTTTTTCCCTTTGAGTCTCAGTGTTACTAATCTTGGTATGACTCATCGGGAATAAACCGGAATTTCTAAATAAATAAATAATAACAAATTACTCGCCTAATAAAATGTATTATGAAATATGTAACTAATAGAATAACAATAACTGCTTTTTCTTAACTTTACATTTTTTATTTGGGTCATTTTCAAAGCGCAAAACAGAACACTGTTACTTTTTGAATGAAGGCACAACTCTACATAGGCAACCTAGATCTCTATTCAATTTGTGATAGGCTTTGTAACAGAAATATAAAAATCCTGAATTAGAGGCAGCACCTATGCGTTTTATATAGCAACACTATTGAAAGCAGTAGCGGATTTAAAGGGAGCACGTCCCCCATCACCGACTGCTATTTTGTGTATGTGTGTACCACAGATACTGCGAAGGCAGTTTCCATAACAGTACATATCATATTAAGATTCGAGTTGTTAAAATAACTGGATTTAGTAGTAATAGTTTCTTACAAGTTTATTTCCAAAAAAATTATCCGCCACCATAAGTGATGTGCCGTTCTCGAAATTTTCAAGCGGAAACTTTCTTAAAAATATTTCGGAAATATTCTCGAGAATGGAAAACGGTGCCCATCCCAGAAATAAAAATACTGGATCCGCCCTTGATTGAAAGTCAAACTTTGACAGAAGAAATGACAGATGGGTTTTTTAATTAATTGCCCGTTTATGCACAGACGTTTATGTTAGTTCTATTGCTTTTCCGCAACATGGCGAAGGTTTTTATATGTGGTCAGGCAGGCTACTATACCTTTTTTTTTTGCCTACTAAATTAGCAAAAAATTTTTTAAATACAAATCATCTTGATCTTATCACTTTTTTAAATCTGAATAATGTGAATAACTGGCAGTTCTTATTATGACATGATGTTTATATTATTATACCATTATTATGAAAATAAAAATTGTATAACTGAAAAATAACTTATTTACACAAGGGCAAGTTTACCTATGTTACATTTAATAATGACCTATAAACCATCGAAATATTATGTACTCACAGTAGTTGTATTTCGATGGTTGGAATAAATTAGCCTACAAGTTAATGCAGCTCGGTGAGTCAGGTCAGAAGTCTGCCTGTATATTAAAATCCTCATTGGCACACTCAAGATAAATTTAATTACAATTATATATCGTACATATATTCAAGAACAAACTGTTTGTTTTCTGAATCGTCTGACAGTTGCGGAACATGTTTAGGTTTCTTCATTTCCAAACTTTCACCTTCGTGCAGCAAATGAATCCGTTTATGTTTCTGCAGATAGTTTTGTGAACTGAATTTTCCTTGACATATATCACACTGATAATTGCCACCCCCGTGGTGCCTCTTGACATGTTCACTACGCCTTGAAGCTGATAGGAAGCGGGCATCACATTGAAAGCATTCATATGGTTTCTCCCCCGTATGTCTGCGAGTGTGATATAGCAAAGATTCTTTCGTAACAAAGTTACGGTCACATGTTGAGCAGTGGAATTTTTTCTCTTGTGTGTGTTTTACAATGTGGACATTCAGTCTACTTTTACACCAGAATCTTTTTTGACACCACTTACAGTCAAATGACTTGTAATTTCCGTGTTCAAATTGAATGTGAACTCTAAGTGACATCTTTTGAGTGTACTTTTTGTGACAATAGTCACATTCAAACTTGGCATCTGCTGGACTGGCCCTAGACTTGTTTCCGCAAACATTGTACTGAATGTGCTTGTTAAATGTATTTTGATTTTTGTATATTCTTCCACACTTTTGGCATACAATCCTCAAATGATGTCCCATTTCATGCATTTTTAAAGTGTGCCTGTTATGAAAAACTTTGCCGCACACACTGCATACTATAGTGCAGTGACTTTCACTTTTATGTGTTTTTAAACTGCCTGAAGAAGCAAATTTCATGGGACATTCTGAACATTTGTAAATTTTAGGTGCATGCACCCTAATATAATGTCTGCGCAAATTCCAAATTGTAGTAAATTCTTTCAGACATTCTTTACATTTCATTGTATCTGTGTCCATTGGATCAAGCATTATTTTTTCTTTGGTTATTTGGCTAATTAACTTAGTCTGTGATTTTTTCTTACTATTATATTTATACGTTAGTTCATGTTCAACTGTTGGTTTAACATCATTGTTGAGTAGAACATTTAACCTCCTACATGCTTCAGATACCGTACTTACATTCTTAGTTTCAATGTAATGTTTGGTAGAAAAATCTTCAGTATTTAGAGTTAGATATAATGATTGTTCAAAAGAATGAACTGCATTTGTCAAACCACTTGTTAAGCCTTCTATTGCTTTGGTAAGAAGCTCAGTGTTTTCCTTGGCTTTTTTAAGGAATATATAACTAGTCACAGCCATTTCTGTACATTTCAAACAAATGCAATTTAATTCGGAGATGTAAGCAAGTGTCTGCAACAAAAGGTAAATTTTACAATTAAAAACATACTGAATTTTTATGTAATATGTAGTTATGTAATACCTACTTAATCCAGAAGCAGATAAGAGTTCATTGTTTTGTTTGGAATAACTTTTTTGCATAAATCACATAATACAACACATACAATTTACATAATAAAAGAGATGGTAATGAACGGACTTACGCTAGTAAGTTACTCTCATGAAATTAGATACAAAAACAATAAATAAATAGTTGCGCAAAAATCCAAAATAAGTAGAGTACCTATGTAATTTTAAAGAAACATGCAACAGAGAAGAAGTTTAGTATAGGGTAAATTTTGTAATCTTTGGGCATTGGATTGAATCCTTACAAAAATCGGAGAGAGTATGTATGTAGGTGTGTACAAAAGAAAGGAAGGTGTTGTAAATTATTGAGAAATCAGTTTTTACCTCGTCATTTAGAATTGTTGACAACACATCATTTAGTACTACTTTAGTGTCTATGTTATTAATGTTTACGGTGAATTCATTTTCCAGGCACATAGCGGGGAGATTAACGAGATTATCAAAACACACGCAACAGAAATCATTTTGCCTAGTAAGCACTTTATCCAGAAGTTGAGGCAATGACATATTGGTCGTATTTGTCGGGGTTTAAAAAATTTATATTATTTTAGAAAATGCAATGCAGTGATTGATAAATCTAGGTAGAATAAATAAAAGAAAAAAGAAGGTTAAGATTACAATCAACAAATCTCAATCAAACAAATGCTAGAAACAAATGTCATTTTTGACATTTTGATGCTTGTGTTGCCCACTAGGGTTGCCCATAAAACTATAAATAAAGCATGGAAATCTACTTGTCGCTTTAAGGAAGTTATTAAAATTAGAAGAAGGCCACACTCGTAGTGATGTGCCCTTTCCGAAATGTTAGGGAATTTTTGGAAACGGTCAGGAAACGTTCTCGGAAATATTTATTTTCAGAGAAAAATATTTTAGTACTAGCTGTTGCCCGCGGTTCCATTCGCGGCAAAAAGTCTTATGTTTTTCATAAAAACATTGAAACATCGTGAAATACTGACAGACAGACTTTCGCAAAAAATTGGGAAAAAACGTTCCCGATCTGGAAAGTTTCGGAAATTTTCCATGAAAGAAATTTTCGGATACCGAGAAATTCTCGGCGGCACATCGCTACACACTCGTCAGTTTATTTGAAATTTTAATCCGGGGACCCGAACTAGTGATGCACCGCAAAAATTCGGCCGAGAAAGCTGCTCGCGCGAGGATCACCTGCCTGTTCCTTCACTCTCTTCTGCTAATTTGTCACTTGTTGGAATTTCTTGGTTTATTTAGGAAAATTTTCCGTTTTCGAGAATATTTCGAGAAACTAAGAAATCCGGTTTTCTTGAAAATTTCGAGATAGGCACATCACTAATCCGAATGCACGCTTCTTTTCATACAAAATGTTTGGGTCGGCAGACACGTTTCTTATATTTTCCGTTCGGAAAAAACGGACGTGTGCGCCATTTTGAATAAAAAGGGTAAAAGTTTCCATTATGGACCGTTGATCAGTACCGGATTTAGGGGGTGGGGGGGCACGGGGGCATGTGCAAGCCCAGACTGCTATTTGTGTACGTACTGTGGAGGGAGATTCCATGACAGTGCATATCAAATTAAGAAATAACAGAAACGTGCCCCCGAGAACGGGAAATTTTCCTAAAAACCCGAGAAATTTCTGAGAATTTATCCGCCGTTGCCGTTGATTTATGGGTTCAAAAGGGTTAGGGGGGAGGAAGGGATCCCTTTTAGTAAAGTACAGATCACGCCTTTATCCCTTACGGGGTAGACAGAGCCAAGAGTCGTGAGACTTAGTTATGTGCTACTTGAAATTTTTAAGAAAAAACGGAAACTTTCTTGGAAATTTTACAGGAAATATTCTCGAGAACGGAAAATTTTCCTAAAAAAAAACAAAAAATTCCATAGAATTTTTAGAAATTTTCAAAGGAACTTCGAGAACAAGGAATTTTCTGCGGCACATACAAAATGTGCGACTGGGCGCACACGTCCGTTTTGTTTTCCGAACAGAAAATGTAATGTAAGAACATCGACTAAAGATATACCATTACGATGCTTCACTTGTTTCTTCGTGACATTACGTCCGGTTATGTTTTTAGTTCATGTGTAAGACACAATGTGCGCACCCACTCGAACATTTTGTATGAAAAGCGTGCTTCGGTGTGCGAGGGTGCGAGCGAGGCCATCAACAAAAACGATGAATGCGGCGCGGCGACTGCAGGGGCGCCACTCTCAAGTCCCTTTCGTGCCGGACGTGATACGTGAAACCACGTGATTTGTGCTTGTGTGTAGTCCTACCGAATACACACAAGCATAAAACCGCATCCAACCTCAACTAACAAGTCGATTTGACAGTTACACACCACTCCGAACGATCGTCGATCATCCAATCACAGGAATCTCAGAAAATTTTACACACACAACTGCATTTTTCGACAGCTTGTCATTTGATTTTGACAACGAAAGATACGGAAAAGCGAGCACTTTCAACGATATTTTTCCGTCAGCCCAAGATAGCGCGGAGCAACTACGTGCAGCAAACGTGACCTCTTTCTTGGCCTATGATTGGTTGTTTCAATTACTAAATTGAAAAATTTTGTAATCGAGAACAGCCAACTAATACGTCACGTCTAATATGTTTATACCATTGAGTTAGGTACGTTATTAGTATTGAGGTGGTCTGAGAAGTCTTCTTATTAATCCGTATTAAAACCGCTTGAATAACTCCATCACATTATTTAATTCTATATCTCTTACAAAAACATTGTTACTCCTATAAAATTCCTGACCAGACTGGCTCTGACATAATAGCAATCAAACACCTATTTCTTTCTTTTATTTAAATGACAAACCTATACATACAACCAGCATTACAAAGAACCATAAATAAAATTCATCCTCCAACATCCCCTCTGAATTTTATAACATTAATAACTATGAAATATAAAACCTAAAATCAAAAATTCCACATCTCCAACTACATTAAACTATTAAAACCCCATAAACTATTTCCCTACCTACCTTACATATCTAAATAAATATTAACTACCCCCTTATTAAACAATTTCAAATATCAACCAAACAAACATATAAGATAATCATCAATTAAAACAATTTTAAATTAACTCCAAAACCTTAATCTAACCTATCATCGAGATAACTTATTTCCTCCAAACCTACCTCACTATTTAACATTAAATTAAACTACATCACTCTCACTGAGTTCATAAACATCACTAATCACTAGTAATACACTTCTTCAACCGTAAAAACTTCGTTCTATCTAGTCCCTTTGTTAAAACATCCGCTAAGTTAGAATTAGTGGGACAGTATGACACCTCTATTAAATTTTGTTCTATTTTTTTCCTTTATAAAATGAAATTTGACATCGATATGTTTACTCCTTCTATTCAATATTCCGTTCTTAATTAAAACTATGGCTGACTGATTATCGACAAATAACTGCGTTTTTGGATCTTTCCCCGTTAATTCTTTAATCAAACTTTGTATGTAAATCAAGTCTTTGATACATTCTGCGGCAGATATGTATTCGGCCTCAGTACTTGAAAGAGCAGTAACGGACTGCTTACGTGAGCACCAGTGTACGGGTCCTCCACCATAAAAAATCACAAAGCCGGTCGTACTCTTTCTTGTGTCTGGGTCACCTGCGAAATCTGCATCACAGTATGCTGTCAAACTTAAATCCCTATCTCTATGATAGCAAATTCCTGTACCTTTTGTGCCTTTGAGATACCTAAAAATATTTTTAACGTTACTAAAATCATTCAAATTCGGATTTTCTTGATGCCTACTACAATAACCTACATGAAAAGAAATATCTAGTCTTGTTTTGTTGACTAAATATAAGAGCGAGCCAATATATTGCCTAAATTGATGTACATCATTATCATTACCCTTCCCCTCTTGATGAACATCAATTAATAAATCAGGATGATAACTTTCCCTCAGATGATTATATTTTCCATTTTCCAACATTTTTTCTATATATGTTTTTTGATAAATTTTCAAATAATTATCTTTAACTAAGACATCAATTCCTATAAACCTTTCAACTTTATCAAATTTCTTTATTTCAAATTCTTTTTCTAAACCTGAAATTATTTTATTCAATTCTAATACACTGTTACCTACCAAAATTCCATCATCAACATAAATGGCTAAATAAATATCTTTTTCTTTACATAAAAATAAACATGGATCTAATTTTAGTTGCGTAAACCCTAATTTTTTCAAATAATCTGTCAATCTTTTATTCCACATTAATGGAGCTTGTTTTAAACCATACAAACTCTTTTGAGTTTACAAACTTTATTGTTCCCGTAATTATAGCCTAATGGTATTTCCATGTAAATATTTTCATTTAAATTCCCATATTAAAATGCTGTTTTCACGTCAAACTGTTTCATTTTGTACCCTTTTTGCGCCACAATCGATAACAATAACCTTACGCTTGTAATATTCACCACAGGGCTATACGTTTCCTTGTAATCAATATTATATTTTTGTAAAAATCCCCTAACAACCAATCTCGCTTTATAAATTCCGCCAGGTTTGATAGTAAAAATCCACTTGCTCGTCAAAATTTTCCTATTTTTTGCTTCCGATTTATCCACAATTTTCCACGTTTTATTCTTTTCCAAAGAATCTTTTTCCACTTGAATTGCTTTTTCCCAATGTTCCTTTTCTTCACTTCTTTAGTACTTCTTTATACGTTAAGAATGACGTTTCTAAATCGTAATCATTCAATCTTGTAGGTAGTCTCCTCTCTCTTTCTGGTAAAATTCTTCTAACGATATTTTCATCTACTAATTCAACTGCATCCTCAAATAAATCACCTATATCCTCTGTTCTAACTATATTATTCCGATTATCTTCAACAACATCTTCATGTCCTAAAGAAACACTATTATTCACTTCATTCTCCGAATTTTCTCCAATATTCCTTCTAATATCCATTTCCTCTACACTATCTTCAAAAATATCCTTTTCTTCAACATTTACTTCATCTTCTTCTTCAATTTCTTCAATATTTTCTTCCATTTCATCAACATTTCCTTCAAAAACATCTTGATTCTCAATATCTTCTTCATCTTCACTAACATCTTCTTCACTTTCTTCTATATTTGCGATTCCCCTCTCAAACTTAACATCTTCATTTCTATTTCTTATAAAATTCATATTTCTGCTACTATTTCTTCCTTGTGTAGCTTCCCTATTCTTAAAAAAATTATTAAACTCACTACTCTTCGTATATTTTCCACATTCTTTTAAATATTCCACAATTTCCGCACTATCATCAATAAATGACACATCTCTAGAATAATGAACTCTATTATTCACTGGATCCCATATTTTGTAACCATTGTTAGTAAAACCAACAAGCAAACCTTTGTTACATCTTGAATTTAGTTTATCTATTTTCGTATTTATTTTGAAATATGCCAAAGAGCCAAAAATTTTTAAATGTTTTAAATTAGGAATTCTACCGAACCACATTTCCGCTGCTGTTTTGTTATTGACTGTATTTGAACATCTATTTGTAATATATGTTGCCGTCAACACTGCTTCACCCCACAATTCTTTTGGTAAATTGTTATCTAACAATAAAGCTCTAGTTCGCTCCATTATGGTGCGATTAAAACGCTCAGCTTTTCCATTATGTTGAGGTGTGTATGGAATAGTATAATCAATTATAATTCCTTTGTTTTCGCAAAATTTCCGAAATTCATTGCTACTATATTCACCACCATTATCACATCTAAACATTTTTATTTTCCTGTCAAAATGATTTTCCACGAAATTTACGTAGTGTATAACTTTTGAAAAACCTCACTTTTTGTTTTTAATAAATATACTTTTGAAAAATTAGTAAAATCATCGATAAATGAAACGTAATACCTATAACCATCCCATGTTTCTATACTAAAAGGTCCACAAACATCAGTATGAATAATTTCTAATGGTTTTGATGCTCTTTTTCTCTCTGTGTTGAATGGGTGTCTACATAATTTTGACTGGATGCAGACTTCGCAGTTGTCTACAGACAGATTGTTACCTTTAATATTGATACCTCTGACTAAATCTTTTGTTTTAGAAATTGGAGTATGGGCTAAAGCCCTATGCCAAAAAATGTTTATTATTGGTAACCAAATTGACTGACCTGCTTTGTGACTCATTACGGCTGTCGTACCTGCACACCCGTAAACTCACGCTGTACAGCCCGTCACTGCTTCTCAAGCCTGTAGCAATGCATGTCTTGTCATTTTCGTCTTTAATGAAGCATTTATTTCTGAAAAATTCAATTTTGCAATTATTTTTTGTTAAAGTTGATACCGATATTAAGTTCTTCTTTAATTTCGGGACATATAAAACATTTTTCAATCTTAAATGGTTTGGTTTGCATTCCAGATCGCCACAAATATCAATGCAGTGAATATTTCCGTCAGCTGTCATTATTTTGTAACTGCATTCCTCTTTATTGCAAAAATAATTTAAAGAATTTATTGTATGACACGTTGCTCCAGAATCTATGATGAATTCGACTTCTTCTTCATAAAAATTATTAAAATTTCTTACCGAATAATTCCCAAAGTGTGTAGATGCTTTGTTCAGACAAAATTTTGTGTAATGTGTCGAACTTTTACAATATTTGCAATTATATTTAGCTTTACATGCTTCAACTTTATGTCCTTCTTCCAAACATTTGTAACAATTTGACATTTTATTATAATTTCTTCCTCTATCCCTACAAAATTTTGATAAATGTCCTCTCCGTCCACAGTTATAACAGGTTTTTACTAAAAGGTTATCAAAATATTCCGGTTTTCCAATTATTTTATTTTCTGCTTTCTCTTTTGTTTCTGTTCTGTCAATTTTTGTTTCATTTCTGTCATTTTCATTTGTTTTTTCCTGTATTTTATTTTCAAATAAAAGTCTAGATGTTAAATTTATTAATGTTTTTTCCGAAGCACTTGTTGCTTCCCAAGATGTTCTAAAATGTTTCATGTTTTCAGGCAGACTACATAAAATCTTCGAAATGATTTGTTGATCTGAGATATTGCTTCCTAATTTTCTGATATTATTTGCTATGTTTTCCAGTTTGCTTATATCGTTCATTATATCTCCATCATTAAATTTATAATTATAAAATTCTTCTAATGTTTGACAAATTTGCGTATCTTTACTCCCTAAAAATATTTTGTCAAATTTTTCTAACATATCTTTTGCTGTTTTGCACTCCATAATATAATTAATATATTTGTCGTTTACTGAATTTAAAATCCAATATTTAACTTTAGCATTGTTTTTTACAAAATCTTTGTCTGTAATATTTTCTAAATCTATGCCTTTTAATTCAATCAATAATTTTAATTTCATTTTCCAGTAGTGGTAATCTTTTTCATTGTCTAATTTATTTAAATTTACTTCGTTTTTATCCATCTTTTATTTTTATATATTTGTCACTTCTATTAAAATTAGCTCCTTGTAAATTCTAATTTGCTGTCAACCATCTTGGTTTTCTTGATTACAAAATATGTAAAAAACAAAAAAATATCACAAAAAAAATACCTTTACATATCAAATCATTTTCCGAAACGTAGCGAGGCCCATCACCTATTGAGGTGGTCTGAGAGGGGAGTCTTTTCATTAATCCATATTAAAACCGCTTGAATAACTCCATCACATTATTTAATTCTATATCTCTTACAAAAACATTGTTACTCCTATAAAATTCCTGACCAGACTGGCTCTGACATAATAGCAATCAAACACCTATTTCTTTCTTTTATTTAAATGGCAAACCTATACATACAACCAGCATTACAAAGAACCATAAATAAAATTCATCCTCCAACAATTAGACGTTATTAAATATATAAAATATCAATAAATATAGGCATTGTTCTCATGCTTCTGTCAATCTAGTAGCACTTACTAGTGCTAGACTATAATAAAACGCGTGGAGAAAGTACATAATTTAAATAAAATAGCCTAAAGTATCTAACAAGTGGCTGATCTGTAATCTTGATCACTACATAAACGAAATAATATATTAAATCAAATATTATCGTAGGAAAGGCATATACGTGCATTTGCTTTCAGTGTACAATAATTTTGTACTTTTATCATAGTTATTACATAGTAGATTTCTTTAATAAATAACAAGTTATATTTTACATATATTTAATCATTAAAAACAATGTATTTTATATAAAGTAAATAGGTATAAGTGTTATCATCTCTTGATCTCTTGTTACGCAAAATAGACTATCATTAGAAGATGAAAGAATTCATGAATCAAGCAATGGTTTAATGTTACATCGGGCTTTTGATTCCATCTGTGCATTCCACCTTAAAATACAGCTATATTTGTTTATTTTTATGTTTTATAAAATTTACTAGGTAAAATGTACTACTTGAAAATGTTTTGGGTTTCATGTATTTTATGACATATTATCAAGCTTGTCATATCCACAGAAATATTTTATTTTTAATAGAAGAGTATTTTATGTCTGTGGTCAAACCACGTCAATAAAATGTGGCCATCTCTTAAAAAAATTACCAATCATTACAAATGAAATAAGTTGTGGGTTTGTCAATTTTATCCACAGAATATCCTAATCCTATCCTAACTTCCTAAACCTTGACTAATCCTAACTTATATTATAAATGCGAAAGTGAGTTTGTTTGTTTATTTATTGGCTTGTTTGTTACCTAATAGTATATAATAGGTATAATTCAAATAAATATTACTTCCTTTTTTTGGCATTTATAATTTAATAGCTTTTGCCCGCGGCTTCGCCCACGTGAATTTCCCACAGGAACAGTACTTTTTCCCGGGATAAAAGGTACCCATTTCAGTACTTCCAACTATGTGTATACAAAACTTTAGGAAGATTGATTCAGTAGATAAAGCGTGAAAAGGTAACAAACAAATAAACAAATTCACTTTCTCATTTATAATATTAGTTAAGTTAGATAACCTAGTTAGAAGAAAAAACTGTTAGAGAACATGGAATGCAAAATAATAGCATTATTTTTTTAAAAGTAAATAAGTGTTGGTAGTGTGTTAAGTTTGTAGCAAAAATATTTATGTAAAATTGGATTTATATTTTTCGGACTTGGTGGCAATTTTTACCATAAATTTGCGCTTTTCCCGAAATTTAGGGTAAACGTCAGTGTCTTCCTTCAAAGTCAAAAATTTGAAAATTTAATGTATTTTTTGTAGATGATATTTTATTTCCAGCCATGAATATTTCACGAATCAAAGTCTTTAACGATAAATACCGGTTGCAATCTCTACAACATAGAATTTTCCATAGAGTATTTTCTTTTTACGAAAAAAGCGGACAACCGTACGGACAACGTATTATACCCTTAGCACAGACTAATACTCTTTATTTAAAAAGAAATATTTCTGTGACCGCTAGGTATTTTATAACTACAACAACGGTACAATATAATAACTTTATGCCCGGATTCCCGTGTGCGAAAGTCCTTGTTGCTCGAAGTATTTTATCGCACAGATAAATAGATCTATGATATTATGTAGAAAACAAAAAATATTTCTGTGGTAGAAAACGCGCAGTCATTTTGTCACTCTTCTTTTGATCTTTAGGTACCCTAGCTAGCGGATATATTTGGATGGTACCAATAGAACATTGTTAAAATAGCTGAAAAATTGTCGTAGTTAGATACTATTCTTATTTGTTCCATGGTAGATACCATAGAGCAACAAGGACATCCGCGCGTAGTCCGTGTTGCTCTATGGTAGATACCTAAAATTTTTATTTTTTACAAACAAAATGTATAAAACTCTTTGGTACCTATTACTTTATCATTTTAGTTTTCTTGACAATTCCTTGATGGATTGACTTTTGACACCTTCACTGTTGCCAGCATAAACTTAGGATGTAGAAGTCTATGGTTGCCAGCTGTTAATATTTACCCCCTATTATTAAATAATGATGAGTACAATTCATAAATAGGTAGGTAAAATGGAAAAATTTATACAAATTTTTGTGGTATAAATAGTGGGTAACACGGCAAACCGCAGACTAGAAATTCTAAATAAATAAAAAAAATAAAGAAATTATTTTCAAAAACCTTTTTTGTAAATCAAATTGTACTTGTTTAAAAAAAGCAGATATTCAATATTTTATCTAATCTGAAAAAGCGATGTAATTTTTAACGTGTACCTAACGATAACCCGAATCGAACATTCTTAAATTATGGCTCGTTTACACAGTGCGAGCTAGCATGCGAGTCAGCCTGCCGAGTAGCTGCAGTGCAGTAACTCGCAACGTATGGACATATCTTACGTCCGGCAGTAGCTCACCCGTGTGTCTACGCGCGTTCACAGCATTTACTCGTAAAATGGCTGCGGATAGATGTTCTTCCAAAAATAATATTATGTTCATGAATCTCTACAGAGAACAACAAAACCTATGGAATTGTTTTGATAAAAATTACAAAAAATAGAGATATGAGAAAAGCATCTTTAGAACATACTGCAAAAGAAATGAATCTAGAAAATAATTAATCTAGCAAAAATTTCTAATTCAACACATAATATTGGGGTCATAGACAGTTTTTATAATCAAAGCACATTGCCTCGACATCGCGACAACTCGCTAGATATTGGAGAGCTACTATTATTGTGTAAACAGCTAAGGCGAGCCGAGCTACTGGCATACGACTAGAAAATGCAAGTAGCTGCGTACTGTCTAGTCAGTAGCTCGCACTGTGTAAACGAGTCATAACTCCCTAATTTTCTGGTAAATCTGAATAGGGAATCACTTAAATATGCAATTTCATATTTGACTCGGCTTATAAAATTATTCACATAGAGGCATATTGCGGCAAAGATTTGATAAAGCAAAATAATAATTTAGTTTTACGTGAATCATATACACAGATTGCCCCGGACTTCAGGAAATGATAATCTATCTTAAAATTTTAACATATTTCTCTAAAAATTGAGTTTATCGGCAAATACCGGTTATTTACTCATGCATTCCCACATTTTGCCAATATAAAAAAAGTTGTATTGTCTATACATTCCAAATGTTTTTATTTTATAATAGTGTGTGTGGGCGAATACACACACCTCTAATAAGTATGTGTGTATCCATCTGTATCCATCCATCTGTGAAACGAAGTACGTGATTTACTGTCAAATTTGAATCAGAGTCGACACCCAGGACTGCGGTGCGGCTAAAAGTGCTTCCAGACGCTCCGATTTGGTTGGATCCAACCGTCTGACCACGACCGAATCGGAAAGTGTGTAGAGGCGGTCGGCCCGACATTATTATTATTAATATCGGTCGGACGTGGTCGGATTGCCGACGCATCCGACAAGCCGACCGTCCGACCGAATCGGAACGTCTGGACGCTTTGTTCCAACCAAATCGGCTTCAGTCGCATTCGCAACGCCGCCGATGTAGGACGTCTACATGAACGACAAGGGAGTGACGATCACAGAACGCGATATAATGATCCTACTATTCTACTAATATTATATATGTATTGGATGTGAGTTTGTGAGGATGTTTGTTACTCAATCACGCAAAATCTACTGGACGGATTTCGATGAAAGGGGTTGTTGCACAAAATGTATGGGGAGCCGGCTATATCATGAGCATCTATCTGAACTTTTCATTTTTGGGTCAGTATCAATGCCTTGTAAGTAAATCCGATAAATTCGTAGCTTTTCTATGGTAATTTAGTCAACAAAATCGTAATGAAGGTTAGGTGAGTTCCGCCAAAATGGCCGACACACATTATGATTTGACGTTGACGCGCTTCATTTGACAGTTCCGATTTCCGGTACGTTCAAAACTGTACTTTTATTGCATGAAAGAATTGTTTATTTTATTTATTATTCATCTATTTACTCGAAATACACATATGTTTTTGTAATACTGCATGTAACATGTGTTTGGGATATTTACTTTAATTATTTTCTAAAATATAATAAAAATATCGAGCATTGTATCTGATTTTCTGTATCATAATTTCTGAACATACGTACGGACGCCATGTCAGTATCGCCATTATACGATATTAAGCGATATTAAATGTATTTTTGTACCATAACAAGATCACGAAAAAACAAATATATGATGGTCTTAATCGGTTTTTAATATTATTTCTGACTTTTGGGGAACTGCTCATGATATAGCCTGCTATACAACATGCCCTTTGGTATATGATACGGGTAGAAAAATACCGGGAATAGCACATAGGGTACTTTTTATCCCGAAATTCCCACGGAAGCGAAGCCCCGGGGCGTAGCTAGTAAAGTTATTAGAACTTTATAAAGACTTTTCCTGTTTGTGGGACTTAACCCACAAAGAATGAGACAGAGATGTAAGAAATCAAGCATATTTAATAATGCTGGAAGTTGAAAAAAAAAATGTATTTAAATAAATAAATAAATTTAATTATTTGGATAAATTAATTTAAATTATTTTTTTATTTCATTTAGTATGTCTGTGGCCGTAACCAACGCCATTTTAGCATTTTTTTATAATACCGGTGGCACGATCCATGACGTCCGTTCACTACTTCAGAGCAAACTCAACTGGCGGTTGGAAGGCCGACCGTCGGACAGTTTGTAGCAATGTTGGAATGGTTGCTATGTCGGTTCCGATTTGGTTGGATCCAACCAAATCGGAGCGTCTGGAAGCTTTCTTTAAGTCTGCGTTCACCTTTACCTACCTACTCCATAGATTCGAATAATGCCAATGTCAAAATGGTTCTCGATGACGTTTTGTTGTCATTCTTCCTTCACTTTCACTCCACTTCACCCACCTCACCTCCTCCCTGTAGTGTCCGGTCCGCCACAGTCAAAGAGCCTGAAAGAGTCACACACAGTCACCTGAAAAAGCCACAGTCTTCATAGTGCTTGGAGCAGCTCTTTGGAAGATAGTTTAAATGACAAAAATAAATATTGTGATATCATAATATTATTGAATTCAAATAAAAATTACAATAAAGTGGTTACCATTCACGCGTCAAAGAGAATAGCATCAGGTTAGTAATAATTTGTAGTTTCTGTGTTCTGTATAAATTTCTGTTCTATTTATTTGTTATTAATTTCGCAAATTATGTATAACTCTGGGTAAAAAACATGAATTCAAATTTGCATGCTAAAGTACCTAATTAAGTCCCCTAAAAAAATTTCAATTGTAAGTTTTTGAACTTCAGGTTTATAAATATCTTTATCAGTGCATGCTTGCACTTTTATTGATTTGGGATTCGGGTCAAAGCATGTTGAGGCGCTACAGGTTCTGACCAACTGAACTGACCCACTTTTAATAGGTACCTAACTGATGTTATCAGTAATCTGCCACACTTTTTCAAACAGAAATTTCTGTCTATATAGTTTCATGCAATATTGTACTTAGAAGGATTGACTATTTAATTGACCTATTAATTTTGAAAGGGGTTGCATTTCTTTCAAGCAATCCAAGGCTAGTGTAAAATCCGTTTATTCTTACCAGTCCTATCATGTAAACAATCTTCACAGTACTTTTTGTTGAATTTTGTTGAAAATAAATCAAATATTAGTTCAAACCTAAACATTCTAAAGTAAAACATTTATTAACCACGAAAGTAATTTCCTAAAAAGTCTGTTTTAATTTATATTGTTGTAAAATCATAAAAAGACATGGTAAGATTGTTTACATGATAGGACTGGTAAGAATAAATGAAGTTTAGATATTATACACTCGAATTTGAGTTAGCAATTTTATACCTTAATTTAAATTGCTAATCAGCTTAAAATTTTGTTATTTGGATGTGGCATGCATATGCAGCTGTGGATAAAAGTATTTTGAGTTTTTATACAAAGTTTTATCCTTGATTCCTACCTATTGGGTGATGATTTTTTTTATTTAAGTAAAAAATTATAATATTACCTATAGTCCTATATTTTACCTTGGATCTTCAACAATATTCATGTACAACTTAATTAGAATCTATTTAGCTGTGACAGTGTAACAGATGGACTTTTGAATTTTTATTATTAGTATGTATGGATAGATATTTAAATAATAGTAATTTTCTCACTAAAAAAAGTTGTTACTAGTATCGTTTTCCTACAAGATATTCAATAATGTAATTTAAGATCGAGCCGAGGGTGAAATCAAAATGTTATACATTTTTTTATCAGGTGAAAGTCAGAAGGAGCATGATCCAAAATATATTCTAGAATTTTGATTTCCCTAGCTGACAAAATTTTAGAATAGAAAGTACTAATTAAATTCTTGTCCAACCCAAAAAATATGGAATTATTATAGAACCTGTGTGGTACCTATTCATCATGGAAAAGTATAAAGATTCATATATGTATATGTCAAATCGTAGTCACCAAATTTTACATTCATAATACTAGATTAGCATGAGATAATTTAAAATGAAAGTGGCACTAAAGCACACACATAGAATTTATATTTAGTATACTTATTAAATGAATGTCTCACCTCACAAACTTATTTTATCTGTTTAATTCAAATAATATGATTCCCTAGATTATGTATGATGACTACGATGAGTAGTGATCTTGGTAAGTGGTATATATTTTTTACATTATGTAGGTATATGTTTAGTACAAAATAACTTAGTTACCCTACTATAAAAAATTACTTGATTAAGGGTGCGTTTCCACAAGGTTTCCACTGATGCCGCACAGCGCAGTAAGGATCACAATCTCCTTCTGCCTGCTCTGTTTATGATGTGAAAAAGTGTCTGTAAAGGTAACTTTTGATTTGAATGATTTTGATTTTGAGCTCCGCGTCAGTGAAAACGCACCCTAACTTCTGACCAAATTATTATCCTAAAGGCACACACACATTGGGCCCTCGTTGCGGCCAAATCGACGTACATTACTAGTTTAAATATGAGCTATGTGTTGACACGAGACTGTGGTGAGCAATGTACGCAACGTTGTTGGACCAATGTGCGGCTAGCCGGAACAACCATGAGATTATCGCGTCGCGTGACTTTTGACATCATCAACAAACAAACATACGCAACGCACGTCAGTGTAGTGTGTCGCAAAAATAAGACGAGTGTGTTACGTAGGCTTGGACACTGTTTTAATCACCATGATCTCCCTGGCAACAATAAAAGCTTGTGCCAAATATTTTTGTAAAATTTTTTTTACTTAAATCTTGGTCCTTTTTCTGTGTCAATGCTCTTTTCCAACGATTTCATTTTCTTGACTAGTGTTGGGCCATGACGACATCCTCGTTGGTGGCCAACATCAATGTGTTTGGACAAGATAATAAATAGCCTATTGTTTGGGGAGAGACTCGTGTGAGTGTTGTACACGAGTTTTGAGAACTGTGTGTACTCGTACCTAAACCTCCACCTAACTCCGGCTGGTCTAGGACAGTCTGTCCTTACACCCATTTGAGTTCGCATAGCGTATTGAGCGACCAAGTAGACCAAGGCAGGTTAGGCAGGTCACCACTAGATTGCAGTTCCTAAGTACCTCTCGTAGGGTGACAAAGTCGGTATCACAATATTTCTATATTGTGTCGCCTTTTCGCGCGCGTTATCGACAGCGTGAAAATGAGAAAGCTGCCTATTTTCGGATTCTCCTTTTCGAGTCGAAAATGACCAAATTGAATGGTTCTTGACCTATATAAGTGGCCACAGGCCGCTTTCTTATTGGCCTCATTGAGATCCTTCACTGTGCAGGAGCAGTTTATTTTATTAACTTTTTTGCATAAAATTCGAACATTTATGTACAACTGAACGCCATATGGCATTCTCTACCAGTCAACCATTAGACCAAACCGAGAGTAGAACGGTTCGGATATGGACATAAAAGAGCGGCATTGATTCCCAGTTATAAATAAAATTAAATATAGTTAACTTATCCTCCATTTTGCGCATTTCTTTCTTGGCTTGCCCCTTTTTCGGGATCCATTCTACAAACATGGCTCGCCTAATACCATTTTAGTTCGGCCGCTTGTGACCCACATTCAGAAAGAACTTATTTGAAATGAAACTGCTGATTTTTATGTTGACAGAAAATATGTAAATCCGTAATGAATATTCTAATACGCCTTTTGTTAAATACTACTTTAATTACGTCTGTCTGACCTCGGTTTTAACTGCGTTAGGTGGATGACACCGCGCCAAAAAGAAACGTCATTCATTCTGTTCAGGGCTGCCATCAGCTAAATTACGGACCCAGGACAAAAACTTCAAATACCCCGGATATTTGAGTGAAATGAAGATTTTTCCCCGGATTCTTTCAGAATACTGAGTTGCTGATGACTCGGAATATATTCGGACACACTGTCCGTATTGAAACTTGTTAATTTAATATTTTTTTCACTGACGATTCGGACACCACTAAATTATTAAAGCTTTGAAAACCCCGCGCGGACGCTCGCTGAATGCCCCCCAAACTAGGATCCGGGAAAACTCGGATGGATGGCAGCCCTAATTCCATTTCCACTTTTAGTTTTTCTACAGTTTTTTTTCTTACGTAGATATATGACATAATAGACAATAGATTTTCTCAAAGTACTTGGAATGTTTCGCTCACTTTTTTAATGGCATAATGGTGTAGCTGTAATAGTCTTATAATAAAAATTGCGTCGGTTCCAAAAGGCAAAACAATTAAAAAATAGCTAAAAATACATTTTGAGTAAGTATAGTAGGTATACGTATGAAAAAAAATCCAACACCCATCTTAGTAACTTTTTGTCTTTTTCCATTCGAAATTATTGCTAAATATTACCTACAAGCTATCCGGTGTCGGTAATAAAAACTTGCAAGTTTTTGCAACCTCTAGGTAATTTCGCTTGTTACGGTAGGTATTCCAAACCTTTTCCTATACGAACAACTACACAATTTTGGAGACTGGATTTTGATGAACCGAAACGGACCCTCCGGGCTTTCAAGCAATTAAAATCTGAAATTTTCTTCTTTATAACTCGTCTAATTAAAGAGTACCTACTACGCAATGAGTCACATGCAAACGTGTGCATTCATTCATGATCTATTTGTGGATCATTTGTTGCAACTATCATGCCTCGATCACGCTAGTAATTAATTGGACATCGTACGTCGACGATCTAATAAATAATGGAGAATTTTATGGACATTTTAAAAGTGTTGCTATGTGGAATTGAGAAAATAGGTATGTGTAAGATCTATAAGGATCATTATTTCCAATATAATCTCTGAAGACCTTGCCATTTTCCTGTCCTGCTTTTCAGAGCAAATTCTATATTTTTTTTATTACTTCGGTTTGTTTTCCTAAAGAAAAATTAAAAAATATATCTATCGCGTACATTCGAAAATGAGTGCATTTTTTTATTGACATTGTCAAGCTATGCAGTTGCTTTGTCTATAAATGAACCGTCTTCTACAATGCTTGCGAAAAATAAGAAAGGCCAACTTCAACTTATGAACTGACCAAATCATTGCCATGTTTTCAGTGAAGGTACGGGCGCATGCGCCTTGTTGTGTAATGTTGTGTAAGGCCTTCATCCATTACATCATATCACATACCAGTTTCAAAGGCACTTATGCTGAATCGCCAAAAAAACAGGACTATCTTCTTATCAACTATTCCCAGAGCCGGCTTTAGCACTACCAGCGCCCTGGGCGAGATTTCTATGGCGCCCCCTAAATACTATTCAAACCTATACGAAAAAAGGCAAAGGGAAAAAAATATAGTATAAAATTTCGTGCCTCGGACGACTATCGAGCACATTGAGAGTTTGTTTTTTTTATATATTTTATTTAAGATTTACAAGAATGAAGTACCTGTAACACAAGTTTTTATTACTTATCACTGGACTAACGAGAGCTATAAGGTGCAAAAAGAATTATTCGAGAAAGTCAAAAACGAAAAAAGTGCGAAATAGCGGAAAAAAACAACAATTTTTTCCGAATTTTTTATTTTTGAGTTCGATATTTTTAAGAGTTTTCCCTGTAGCCTAACCTTTTTGAAAAGAGTCAAAGTGTCAGAACTTCGATACGCGTGTGGAAATTTTGCAATTTGTTTGTTCACAGGTGTAATGTCGAGGATATAAAGTAATTAAGCTTTGCCTAGAATGCTTTGGTATGACTGTGTATTTTGTGTTCTCCTCTAGAGGTCGCATTTCACAACCGATTCCCGCGTAATTTTGAGAGCAGGTTCAATAAACATATAAAAATCGATAGTCGAGGATTTTTTTTTTTATATTTTTTTAAAATGGCGGAGTTGGCACAAAGGGCCTAAGCGTAAGCGCTTTTGGATTTCTCTTACGACCAATTTGTGCCAACTCAAAATAATCCTAACTAATCAAAAGTGAATTTGATGGTTTGTTTATTTGTTAGTTGCCTCTTCACGCTTTATCTACTGAACCAATCTTCCATCTTTCGCATACACATAATTGAAAGTACTGAGAACTCCCATAGGGTACTTATCATCCCGGGAAAAAGCACGCGAGCGAGCCGCGGGCAAAAGCTAGCGAGTAATGAATTAAGAGGCGCCTGCGGCGGCCCTTTATGACGACCCTTTGAGGCGCCTCTCCCACTTCTCGCCCCTCACCGACAACAAGGTGGCGCCTGCGGCGCCCCCTCACTGGACAACAGGGGGCGCCTGTGGCGCCCCCTCGCCGGACAACAAGAGGCGCCTGCGGCGCCCCTTGACGTCCGGCGCCCTGGGCCGTCGCCCAAACGCGCCCCCCCCTAAAGCCGGTACTGACTATTCCGTGTCTGGAAAATAAAAATTACTAGTAGTATCTGACTAAATTTGCACACCGTTTCAACGGTTGAACATTGCTGCTCTGTAACATTTATGCATTTTTATGTATTAACAATGTTTTTTTGGCAAATAAATATATCTTTATCTTTAGGGTACTTACTTGCTTAGGTACAAAGATTCCTAATCGCTGTAGCGTTATTTATGAACGGATTTAAATCGTTTTTGGATTTTATATCGCAACATTGTACATTTGATTCCCCACATATTGTTGTGAAAAAAAAAACCAAGAAGGGGATGACTTTTGCAGCGCAATGGTGAGGAGACGGAGCTCCATTCGCGAGGTCCACTGTCCACAGAACCACTTGTTTATTATAGTGATTAACCAGTGATAAGACAGGCGGGTGTGGAACATTGCAGAAGGGCCGCGCCTCCAAATGCACTGCGATGCGAACAGTTTGACGCGAACTTTGCGCGGGAAAACACGCCTCCCTTTGGCGCGCCATTCGAGTTTTCTTTTTAATTTTTTAATGACGTTTGCTGTGAAGTGTGGTATTTTATACTGATTTTTACGTATTTGGACAACATGTTTGATGGTAATTTTTAGTTTTTTTTTTTAAAGCTAGCTATTAACTTAAAATGATAATTAATTTAAGCCTGTCGTTAAACTTAGTATAAAATAAAAACTACATTCACCAATATCAATAAGAAAATTACTTAATGTAGTTGATTAAAATGCCAGTAAAGGATTAATAACCAATTGGTTAGGTATACCTAAATTAAATCTGAAATTCCTATCAGATGTTTTTTAATTTCACTTGATACGAAAATAGGTAGATACCTAATTGATTTAGTTTTAGGAGTGACAAGGCAGATGTTGATATAAGGATTTTGGTCAAAATGCTCAACAACATCTCTTCTGATAAGACCTTAAAATTAAAATTAAATATACTTTTCATTATTTAGAAACTAAGTTTAAAAAAGTCCGAACTAACGTTTAACTGTCGTAACTCGAAATTTTGTAAAAAAAAAAAAAAATATTTGCACAGATAAAATAACCCGTATTTAATTAAAAAAACTGCAAAAAGAAACAAAACCAAAACCCCTACTTCTCTTTACGCCTACGATTTTTATGATCCACTGTGATAAGTCATAAACCATGTCTTACCATGCATAATCCTTAGATTCGATTAGATTCCTTATATTGGAATTTAGTATTCTTTTGACCAAAATGAGGAAAATAAATTACTTTCTTTACTTCTCTTATAAAGTGTTGTGATTTTTTAAATAAATATGTGGTTTATAGGACCATGGCTCGCACTATCTAAAATTGATCAGATCTCATGTAGAGCTAAACTTCTAACTCTACCACCCTAACTCTACGAGCCCTAACTTCACAAACTCTACACCTTAGTCAATATATACGCCCCGGGGCTTCGCTTCCGTGGGAATTTCGGGATTAAAAGTATCCTTTGTTCTAGTCCTGGTGTTTTTCTATCCGCATACCAAATTTCACCGAAATCCGTCCAGTAGATTTTGCGTGATTGAGTAACAAACATCCTCAGAAACTCACGTCTAAATTTTCGCCTTTATAATATCACTAGCTGGCGCCCGCGGCTTCGCTTGCGTTAATCCTTTCTTAGCGTATGCCTACGTCATAACATGTACCTGCATCACAGAATTAATATTAGTACTACGTACAGAAAGGAAACTCCCTGCCCCTCCCGCAATATGGCACCCCCCCGCTCCTTCCGCACTTCTCCCCCGTTCTTGGTGTAACTGTGGGACGTTCGACTATGATGAAAACGCACACATTGACGTGTTACCGACGTGTTCACGGATATACAGTTTCATTTGTAGTAGTAGTAGGCATATTTGACGCGCCGTTTCTATGAAGCGCCCGCCCTGTGCCTGCATGCCAAATTTCAGCCCGATCCGTCCAGTGGTTTAGGCTGTGCGTTGATAGATCACTATGTCAGTCAGTCAGTCATTCAGTCAGTCACCTTTGGTTTATATATATATTGATTAGGATTAGTAGGATTTTATGCTTTATAATTATGTTTAGTTTTATATAAAACCATAAAATTAAAGACTTTAAAGTTTATTATGGTCATAACCAATGGTTAAACACTTTATTTAGATATTTTCGGTCATAAACGATTAGGTTTATGATAGCTCAACACAATGAATGTAGTTTTCCTTACAGAACTATAAAGATTAGCACAATTAATATGTTTTCATTTGACTTTCCTAGAAACAGTCACAGATAAGTGGTACAACGCTTAATGTTATCATTGTTATTTTATTATTATTTTTATTATCATCCTTGGTTATTTTATTTATTGACTAACCTTTATCAACGGCGCATTTACTTTTTGGTCCGAATCGGGCCAAATACATTTTAGTGGTTCTAAATCTTTGCGTCCCAAAGGGCGATGGAGCGCGCTATGCTCGGAGTTTCCCTGCGTGATCGAATCAGAAATGAGGAGATCCGTAGGAGAACTAAAGTAACCGACATAGCCCGCAAAATCGCGAAACTTAAGTGGCAGTGGGCGGGGCACATAGCTCGTAGAACAGATAGCCGTTGGGGCAGAAAAGTTCTCGAGTGGCGACCACGAACCGGAAAACGTAGTGTTGGCAGGCCTCCCACTCGGTGGACCGACGACCTGGTGAAGGTCGCGGGTTGCGCATGGATGCGGGCAGCGCAGGACCGGTCGTTGTGGAAATCCTTGGGGGATCTTTCTTGGGGGAGGCCTTTGTCCATCAGTGGACGTCTTTCGGCTGAGAGAAGAAATCTTTGCGTGTCTTACTTAATATGTATTGTACAGATGTTTCAAACAGTTACAATTTCACTTTTCAAATTTCAATTTCAGTTTGCATTTCTAGCACAGCTGACCGTTGTGGTTGTTTTGTTATTTTCGCAAAACATCCACAATTATTTGTAGATTTTTTCATTGTTCGGAAATTAACTTATAGGAACGCATACCACGCTAGTTGTTGGACATAATAAATAGAAAAAAATAACTTTTCAGTCGTTCAGGAGTGTATGTGTATCGTAATTTTATAAGTTACATACATACATATATAGAATCATGTCTTTATCCTTTACGGGGTAGACAGAGCCAAGAGTCGTGAGACTCGAAGGCCACGCTTAGCTGAATAGTGGACTATAAGTTTATAAGTTATCCCAAGTTATATCATTGTTTTACCTTATTCTTAGCACTAAGCAATTTAGATATATAAATTACAAATTTACAAAACCCCCGACGACGTCACGTTGAAAAAATGCTGATTACTCTTAAACGGCTAAACCGATTTCGATGAATCATGGCACTCTCGATTAAATCACCTTTCAAACCAAATAAACTAGATCAAAATCGGTTCATCCGTTTGCGAGCTACGATGCACAGACAGACATATACAGTTACACAGACACGTCAAACTTATGACTACCCTCTTTTTGCGTTTGTGTTAACAATAACAACCTACAAATTAAGGCCCATGAATACTAATTCTTTGATCCTTTCCTCTTGTTTTTTTAGGTATATTTTATTACGGTGTAATGAACCTGAGCAGTTGATTAAAATTCAAGTGTAAAAGGACAAACTTAGATAAATAAATCACTAACATAGGCCAGGAACTTTGTTTCTGTGGAAATTTAGGGAAATCATGTCTTAATGCTCTCCTACACTCCCTTGGGAACCGACATGCCTTTCAGCTTCCTATGCCCAGTAGTTTTGACTGAATTTCGGGGTAAAGTTTTTACTCTATATTCTCTGAGTGACTCGAACAGAAAATTCTGAATTTCGGGATAAAAGTTTCACTTTTACCTGAAACTTTATCCCGAAATTCAGAATTTGCTGTTTTTTACTTTTTATCCACTCTGAGTGACTCGGGACAGAAAATTCTGAATTTCGGGATATAGTTTTAGGTGAAAGTTTTTACTCTATCTACTCGGATAGCAAATTTTGAATTTCGGGATAAAAGTTTCAGGTAAAAGTTTTTATCAAAATCCGCCGCGTAAGATACATCCAACTATCCATCTAAACTTTATAGTAGTAGACTTTCATACATAAGAATTTTTTATTGGATAAGGAACACAATGATCATAATGTAGAGTCTTTTTATATTGTGCTATTACTATAAACAAAGATACATTTTCTTAATGAATTGCCATCGTATCAACCGCACAATGCCGCATTAGATATCGAGTATCGAGTTCAAGGAGTAGGGTACTTCCCCCAGTAATTGGACGTTTTGCGGGTTTCCTCAAGAAAATCATTTGAGGAAAATTTTGCTTCAAAATACTCTGTTTTCGATTAACGAGCGTGTTTTCCTGTGTATATGGATTCTAGTCATGGTTTATTGTTTTTACTGAAGGGAAAGCTTAGGCGCGCCGAGCACTTTCTTTAGCTGGTAATAAATGAGACTGAGGTGTAACGCTCGGCTATGTAACGCTAGTTCGAGTGAAGTCGGGTCGAATCCATGAATCAATGAATGGACCTCATCCTTATGAAGTTATAATTTCTGTCGCATGTCAAGTTTTTTGATGTAAAACATCTATTGGCGCGGATTAACAGTAAAATAGACTCGAATGCCGTAGCGGAAAATGGTATGATGCGTCGTGCCACGATGCTCAGTTGTTGTACATCTCCTGGACGCCGTGACGTTTAACTTTTTTTTATTGTCCCAAATAATTATATTTTAATGGTACTTAACTACTTGACACTCCATGACAGTAGCGGATTTAGTGGGGGGGTAGGACACGGGGGCACGTGCCCCACCCAGACTGCTTTTTTGTATACCTACTGTGAAGGAAGATTCCATGACTGTGCATATCAAATAAAGAAATAACAGAAACGTGCCCCCCAGACGGTTTTTTGTGTACCTACGTGGAGAGAAAATTCCATAACAGTGCATATCAATTAAAATATTTAATATTTCTTGATATTGCAAATCTGGTCCTTCTGCAGTGGCGTAGTGAGAGCAAGTCTTGACGATTCGTTTCAAGGCGAGCGGCAACAGCATCAGGACGGATGTCGATTTGTTGCCCCCCCCCCCCCCCAACATGCATAGTCCGCCACGGTCCTTGTGCCCCCCAGAAAAAAATCCTGGATCCGCCGTTTCACCATGACGACGCTCTAAGATTAAGCAATTTATCAAAAGCAGTATTTTATCATTACTACGTTCAACCTTGGAACTTGTAGATTACGGATGTGGATTAGATTTTTGTTATCTATCGTTAAAAAATAAACTTGTACATAATTAGCCTCACACAAGCAAATGAGAATAGGGGACCGGACAAGGTATGAGAATTGTTAAAAATATGTGATTTTATGATAGAATACATAAAATTAAACACATTTTGCGACTTTTCAGCACGAGTTTATTCTTCAGAGCTAATTTATTAGAGTTTTTAACTTTTAGGAAAGTCCACTTTCTACGTGTGACGTCATATGAATGCACGTTTAGTTTGGGGCGTTTTGGTATCGTCCAAACGTCGCTTAAAAATGTGAATTGTTTTCTGCTATATCTTGGGAAATACTTTGGTTATTGGTGTAATTCTTTTAAGGATAATTCTATTATTGTGAGATATTTCAAAGAACCATTAAAAAAAAAGTTGTCCGGTCCCCTATTGAAGCTAGCTAGCTATCTGTATAAGATGGATTTTTATGCGAAGCCGCTTTTTTGTCATAAATCGAAATACCAGAAATGCGATTAAAATGCTAAGGCTATTTGGGCTAATGTCATTTTGACGAGTGTTAGCATTTTAATCGCAGTATTTTGCATCTATATCCAAATAAAGAGAACAATTTCTGTAGAATTTGGATAAAAAGAGCAGCGTATTTTGGTATTTTGAGAGCTCATTGCGTATTGACTTGTAACATCAAGAACATTCAAAGGACAAGTACAGTCAATGACGCTAAACAACTTTCCCTACAATAACATGTAATACGACACAAATTCAACATATTGCATACTAATAAACTGATCATTAGGTTAGCACCAATCATACTAATATTTTAAATAGAATCTTGTTTTTCTAAGTTTGTTTCTTTGTTTGTAATCTTCGGAACTACTAAACCGATTTCAAAAATTCTTTCACCAATAGGAAGCTAGATTATACTTGAGTGGCATAGGCAACAATTTATGTATGTACCTCCCGAGCGAAGCCGGGGCGGGGCGCTAGTGGGATATATTTGTACCAATTTCTTTATATGGTCTTATCATCTCGAGTCGAAATGGCAAAATTATATTGTCTAATGAGGTCTTATTATGGTTGTTCTATCAATGAGGGATTTTCCGAGACCCAAATTAAAAAAATAATAGTTCTAGACGACTTCATAGATGGCGCTTAATAAAAGGCGAGAGAAAAAGTTCCATACAAAAAGCAAAAATTCACGGGATTGGCTTTTTTTTTAAATAAAACTTAGTAAAGAGCAAACCCATATTTAATAAAAAAAAAAAAAAAAAGTAAAAAAAAAACATCTAAAAAGTATCAATACTGTGATTTGTGCAACTGTCAAACTGTTAGGTGATTTTTTTCTGCCTCTGGTTGACAAGAAAAAGCGCACCATATAGGTTCAGCCATTATTACATACGACTCGGCTTTCATAAAACGCTACTGTTGAGACTTTTTATACTGATTTTGTTTTCTTAATTTAGCTGTCAGAAAATCGCTCATTAGTCTGCTCCTTTTCTGAATAGAATTTATTAAAATCAGATCAGCATTAGGTGTAATAAAACGAAAGAGTTATGACATTTCATTTTCATTTTCTTGGTCAGACTTCAGGACCAAAGAAACTCATCTAGATAAATACCGAACCCGTTCACTCCTCCACTAAGAGTTCCCAGACTTTAGTTTACTTTTTAAAGTTTTTGTTTTGTTATGTTGTTGATTTGTATTTTATGACGTCACCGCACCCACCCACTATCAAGAAATGCCCTCATTACTACGACAGAGTTCAATTGAGATCCGAAAAAACATTTCCGATCGTATCTGCTGGGAACACCAAAGTTATCGTATAGGTCAAAGTGACACGTCTGACCCGACTTTAACGACCAGCCAAAGGGCAGCGGAAACCGCCACACTCATTGTTTTTGGACAATAAAATACAAATATTGCACACTATTATTTGTCCGCGACTTCGTCTGCGTGTTATTTACATACATCTCTCTTCTCTTTAGTCGTATTTCCTCATGACCGAGGGTCGTGGTCATTATATGGAATGAAACACACACAACGACTCTCTTGGCAATTTTAAAGAGTGGTTTGCCATTTTTTTTTATTTTTTTTTATAGGATAGTAGGCAAACGAGCATGCGGGTTGCCTGATGGTAAGCAATAACCGCAGTCCATAGACACCAACGACCCTAAAAAGGTCACTGATGCGTTGCTTTCTCCATTTCACACACTAGCTAATAATCATCAACCAGAGTGCAGGTTTCCTCACGAGGTTTTCCTTCACCGCAAGCAAGTGGTGGTCGAACATAGGTACATGAGTCAGATATACACACTCATGTAGCCCGGGCAGTATTCGAACCTGGGATTTTGCATCCACATCCACAAGCCCTATCACTCTGTCACCACTGCTTCACATTTACATACATAATCACGTCTTTATCCTGTACGGGGCAGACAGAGACAAGAGTCATGAGATTTATAGGTCACGCTTAGCTGAATAGTGGGCTTAATGATGGAATGGAGATGCATTGCATATACATATAGTGGAAGGTTGCTAGTTAGGATTCCTGATTCCTGAGTTTAAAGCCGCTAACTCAACGCCTAAGGAAGGATTCCTGAGTTTAAAGCCTCCTCTTCTTTCTATGTTCTTCTTCGCTCTCAATTCAGCATGGAAGTAAAAAATATAGTGCACAGAAAAAGTGCTCTAGCACATTGTACTAAATAATTTTTCTTTCCTTCTTTCTTTTCTTTTACAATTTTTTTGCTTTTGTTACAGACGGCGATATGCCCGTGAGAGACGGCACGAAGAAACCCTTGGTCGGGGTCATAGATGATGGAACAAAGACTGTCAGATTTGTGGTAAGTAGTGTCACAGAATTAATATAAGTACTACGTACAGAAAGGAAAGTCCCTGCCCCTTCCGCAATATGGCACCCCCCGCACCCGCAGTTCTTGTGCGGATTGAGACGCTATGACTATGAAAACGCACACATTGAAGTGCTACTGACGTGTTCACGGATATACAGGTTCATTTGTAGTAGTAGTAGGTATATATGACGCCCAGTTTCTATGAAGCGCCCTCCCTGTGGTAGTGTTACTTGTAAATAACTTATTTCCGAAAAAAAATTTTTTTTATTCCCAAAAAAGAATTATGAACACGCTCGTGTGCTCACATGTGGCTTATGTCTCTTTCTTCCTCTCTTTCTCTCATCTGAGCGCTTTCTCAGTTACATTAGTATACGCGTCAGAGCCTAGGGCCCCATTTTCTACTTCTTCTTCTCCACTTCGCACGGTCTTCGGCATCCGTAGTTGTGAGACCATTGGCACGCATATCCTCCTTGACGACATCAAGCCGCAAGCTCGCATCGGCTTATGTATCCAATCTTATTGCTGAAGATCCTCACACATTGCGGGAATGTGCTGTGATATACAAAGGTGCCATTGAAATAGGAGCTTCACAAATTGGTACATGCATACATATTGTCACGCCTTTTTCCCGTGGGGTAGGCAGAGACTAGCGATGTCCACTTGCTACGATCCTTAAAGATCTCTCCTGCTTCCTCTACACTCATCACTCTCTTCGTACAAATTGGTGCTGTACAAAAATCAAAAATTCGTGCTGTCCCATATTTTTATTGTGTTCTTTTCTTACTACTGAACACAAATAATAATGTTGAAAGTTCTTTACTCTACTATGATGCTGACCATTGTTCTTCCCAGCTGTTTTAAAGATATATATTACATAATACGAGTATTGTCATTAGCTGAGCATTTCACTGTCGTAACACAGAAATCTTTCTGTGTTACGATTTAGTCATAATGTATGAGATTAGTTTTAATTTTAAATATTTTTTTTTATATTGTTTTTTATTATTTGGATGATTTCTTCCGAATGTAATGAATACCCGAGCGAAACAGGAGTGTGTTGATAGTATATTGTCAAATCCCAAAGAGTTCTTACAATATAGGACAGGATAGTTGATGTTGCCATACCTCCCATGGGACTGTTACCGTATTTGATCACCACGTCCCGTGTAACTTACATGTCCCGTATTTATCCCGTATTTCGACGGAACGCAAATTCGCCAGCCGTGTAAATAATAAATCCGTGGTATGTCATAGCACATTGGCATCCCAGTACGGTATTGCTGCAAGCCAATTTAATTTTGACATGTCACCTATTAAAATACTTGTCTTGAGTAATGTGTAATCTATAATTACTTTAGTTGCTACATAGTACGGGGACTTACTTGGAAGTACCAAGTCTCTATCGTATTACGAGCCAGTTTATTACTTTATGTAATAGAATTTACAGTTCACATTAGCTTATCTACATAGTATACCGTCCTCGTTCCTACTTACAGGGCGACATCTGTCTTTATAGTTATATGTAAAAAAAAATACTGATTGGCCTTAATTGACTAAAACCCCTTAAAGCAATGTTAAAGTCTGTTGGGAATTTTGGTGTTATATACCCACTCATGCTAACTAAGATTTTGTCTCTTTAGTCGTATTTCCTCATGACTGAGGGTCGTGGTCATTATATGGAATGAAACACACACAACGACTCTCTTGGCAATTTTAATGAGTGATTGCCTTCTCCATTTCACACACTAGCTGATAATCATCAACCAGAGTGCAGGTTTCCTCACGATGTTTTCCTTCACCGGAAGCAAGTGGTGGTCGATGAAAACTAACATGAGTCAGATTGGTATACAAACTCATGTAGCTCGGGCAGGATTCGAACCTGGGATTTTGCATCCACAGGCGGGCGCCCTACCACTCGGCCACCACCGCTGCTTTCCAAGATTTTGTACGAGATATCGATTATTCGCTATACCTATATCAAGATCGTGACCTTATAGTCGTTACGTGTAATCACGGCATTACATAAGACAATAAATGTGTTCATTCATATCACCATCAATCTTTTAAGTAAAACACAATGAATTATGTAGCTGGCCTTCTCCCAATTTGTTATTGGCAATGCAGCCCTTCCGTCGGCTGTTTGTCTTGTCTTGTTTTTAACCGAAACTACTCATATATAGAATGTTATTTACATAAGTACATGCATAGAATCACGTCTTTATCCCTTACGGGGTAGACAGAGCCACAATACTTTAGTAGAAAAATAATCCTCCTTTAAGCTTCACCTTAAAAAAGATGCTATCATGTGGTACCAAATAAAAAAATGCATATTTTGGTAGCGTAATGTTAAGGGTGTATCTACCTGTATTAACTACAAGTTACTCTTGTAATACCCCTGTACCTACATCCCCTAATAATAATAGTGTTGCAGTTGTCCAAGGACAGCGGTGATCGCTTACCATCAGGTGACCCGCTTGCTCGTTTGCCGCCCTATGTTATAAAAAAAAAGTTGCTGGCGGGATATCTGTTGAGAAATATGATAAAACATGATTTTGGGGCTGCCTATACGCATGATGATAATAATCTGTGGTGTTACATATTTCAAACGATTTTTTTGTACACAGATATACGAAGCCGAGAATTCCGCAGAGCTCGCGACCCACCACCTGGACAAACAGGAGGTGTTCCCGCAGGAGGGCTGGTGTGAGCAAGACCCGCTGGAGATTATACACAACATCCGCGTATGCGCAGAGGCGGCCATTGCTAAGTTACCGGAGTTAGGTACGGACAGTTTTTTTACAAATGATGGTAATATCAATTGACTCGTTTAAACACTGGTTTCGGTTACCGGTTATCGATTTTTTTCAGTGCATGTCACATCACTATTTTATTAGTAATGACGTAAGATTGAGGACGTGCTCGAGGCGTAGCTTGTACAAAAATTGTGCAAAAATTCGACACGGGCGATCCTTAGCAAAGCAATCGCGAAATTGAATTTATTTCTATGGTATGGAAGGCTTCCAATTGATTGAGCAGTAGGAAAAAGGAATAAAGGCCGATGCAGTGGCGTAACCGTGTTGGTGACTTCAATGTACATTGCGTGTGCTACGCGATGCGTCATGTAAACAATAGTGCGCGAGCAATGTTCATCGAAATCGAAAAGTGACGCTTACGCAACGCGTTCGGTCTATATTCTTTTGCATCAGCCTTAATGCCTAGCTGATGCAGATGATTGATGAGTCATCAAAGTCATAGTCATTGTTTTTTTTCAGGTTATTCCAGAGAAGATATAGTAGCTTTAGGTATCACAAACCAGAGGGAGACAACGATAGCATGGGACAGGCTCACAGGCGAGCCCCTACATCCTGCGATTGGTAAGTTGTTTCTTCATTCTTCACTAGTTGCGCGCAGGGACTCCGCTCCCGTGGAAATTTCGGGATAAAAGTACCATATGTTCTATACTCTGTATTTTTCTACCCGTCTATGAAATTTCTTCAAAATCCGTACAGTAGTTTTAAGGTGATTGAGTGGCACACTTCCAAACTTGCGCATTTTTAACTTTAGTGGGATTGTTTGTGTGGTTCTTGTAAAACCTACACCAGCATTTACGAATCGTGAGAAAATGAAAGAAATATTTTATGTTCCAGAGCGATGCGATTTTGATTGATTTTATCGATATTTTATCTTTAATGCAGAAATTCATGCGACTCCTGCGTTTTTTCGACAATTGAAAGTATAATTAAAATCATTACTTAAATAATTATATGAACTATGTACTACTATTTGTATTTTTCAGCGTTCATTTGACCAGAAATGGCGAAAGAAACTCATCATATTTGTCATATTTTTTAATCTCCATATTATTACAGCTACTAGCTTGGGTTTTTTTTTATCCTACAATGGTGCACGATTTTCACACTTCATGCATATTTATGCTAATTACTTAAACATGCATTTCCACTTCTCAACAGTAAATAAAAACCGCGTTATCCGCCAAGGTTGTTCAAGATCCTACGTTCTTATTGGTATTTTTACTATTCAAAATAGTCATAATATGTTGAAGAAAAGATACATTGTAAATAAACAATGGTGGTCATAAAATGTCACTTGAATAAACTTTGTTGTATCTTTTTAAATTGTATTGTTGTGGTATATACTTAGTGTTTTTTTATAAATCGTCATAAAATTCATGCTTCCATGCTGGTCTGGAAGCGAAGAAAAAACATAGAATGTGCCAGCTGCTTCTCCCGCGCAGATTGTAAAAGTCAATCGAGGGAAAGGGCTTTAAACTGGGGATTCCTCCACTCATAGGCGATGGGCTAGCACCAGTCACTATATCTGAATCTCCATTCCATCAGAAAGCCCTATTCAGCTAAGCGTGGCCCTCGAGTCTCACGACTCTTGGCTCTGTCTACCCCGTAAGGGATAAAGACGTGATTCTATGTATGTATGTCATAAAATTGGAGTTTTTTACCCGATAACCCACGACGTTACCTAACGGAACGGAGATAATAATTTTATTTTATTACTTTTAGATTACCACGGGCAATTTTTTTTTAACTAACGTGCATGGCTGAGACCTTTTATGCTTATTTAAATTTATGACCTGAATGAAGCCAACGCCACGGTGGAAGTGGCCAAATACAGGTCGAAAAAATCTAATTTTTGCCATTTCGACTTGAGATGATGATGGACCCAAAAAATAAGCATTCAAAAGGAATACATGCGTGGTAATATGTAGGTAATTTTATCCACTTATTTACAGCATGGAACGATATAAGGACAGACAGCACCTGTGGACGCGATCTTAGCCAAAATTCTGATAGGAACAAGAACTATCTAAAAACATCGG
Source organism: Ephestia elutella (assembly GCA_018467065.1). Classification (NCBI taxonomy): domain Eukaryota; kingdom Metazoa; phylum Arthropoda; class Insecta; order Lepidoptera; family Pyralidae; genus Ephestia; species Ephestia elutella. The sequence continues at coordinate 8,022,461 of CM031594.1, forward strand.
CGGTTTACCCATAAGTCCATACTTCCAGTGCCTTGAAGATGCGATGGCTAAAGGATAATTGCAAGGCTGTGAGGAAAGCGTCAAGGGGAGAAAAGGCTACTTTTCGGCACGGTTGACACTTGGATCGTTTGGGTAAGTCATCGTCCATCGATAAATCTACTGTCTGTGGGATATCATTTATATATTGAAGGACACCTATCAATTAGAAGAAAAGCGTCTAGGGAAAAGGCTACTTTTCGGCACGGTCGACACTTGGATCGTTTGGGTAAGTCATCGTCTATCGATAAATCTATTATGTATGTGTGGATATCTCTCTTTTATTAACTGAAGGGGACACCTTCAAGTCTTTTAAGCCAGGTCAATGCTGGCAAAGGTCAATGCTGTAAGAAAAGGTCTAGGGAGAAAAGAGCTACTTTTCGACACGGTCGATACTTGGATCATTTGGGTAAGTCATCGTCTATCGATAAATCTATTATGTATGTGGGATATCTTTTATTAACTGAAGGACACCAAGTCAGCATTTACGAATCGCGAGAAAATGAAAGAAATATTTTCCAGAGCGATGGATCATTTGTGATTTTATCGATATTATTTTATGTGATATTATTATGAAGGACACCTGTCTTTTTTCGACAATTGAAAGTATAATAAAATCATTACTTAAATAATTATATGAACTATGTACTACTACCTATTTGTATTTTTCAGCGTTCATTTGACCAGAAATGGCAAAAAAATCATATATTTGTCATATTTTTAATCTCCAATTAACAGCTACTTTTCGGCACTTGGTTTTTTATCACTCATCGATAAACACTTCATGCATATTTTGCTAAACTTAAACATGCATTTCCACTTCTCAACAGTAAATAAAAACTGCGTTATCCGCCAAGGTTGTTCAAGATCCTACGTTATTATTGGTATTTTTACTATTCAAAATAGTCATGTATGTTGAAGAAAAGATATCATTGTAAATAAACAATGGTCAATGCTGTCATAAAATGTCACTTGAATAAACTTTGTTGTATCTTTAAATTGTATTGTTGTGGTATATACTTATAGTGTTTTTTATAAATCGTCATAACTAATTCATGCTTCCATGCTGGTCTCTGCGAAGAAAGCGAAGAAAAACATAGAATGTGCCAGCTGCTTCTCCCGCGCAGATTGTAAAAGTCAATCGTAAGGGAAAGGGCTTTAAACTGGGGATTCGTCTCCATTTTCTATCATAGGCGATGGGTTAGCACCAGTCACTATATCTGAATCTCCATTCCATCAGAAAGCCCACTTATTCAGCTAAGTTCGTAGCCCTCGAGTCTCACGACTCTTGGCTCTGTCTACCCCATAAGGGATAAAGACGTGATTCTATGTATGTATGTATGTCATGAAATTGGAGTTTTTTACCCGATAACCCACGACGTTACCTAACGTGAACGGAGATAATAATTTATTTTATTACTTTTAGATTACAACGGGCAATTTTTTTTAACTAATCTTGTACGGCTGAGACCTTTTATATGCTTATTTAAATTTATGACGCTGAATGAAGCCAACGCCACGGTGGAAGTGGCCAAATACAGGTCGATAAAAATCTAATTTTTGCCATTTCGACTTGGAGAAGTGGAACCAATGATGGACCCGTAACAAGCAATTCAAAGGAATACGTGTGGTAATATGTAGGTAATTTTATCCACTTATTTACAGCAGACGTGGGAAACGATAATAAGGACAGACAGCACCGTGGACGCGATCTTGAGCCACAAATGTTCCGAGAAAAACCTTGATAGGAACGAAGAACTATCTAAAAACATCAGCGGTTTACCCATAAGTCCATGGACTTCAGATATTGCCTTGATATTCAGATTGCGATGGCTAAAGGATACTACTGTTGCAAGGCTGTGACGGAAAGCGCGTCAAGGGAGAAAAGGCTACTTTTCGGCACGGTTGACACTTGATCGATTTGGGTAAGTCATCGTCTATCGATAAATCATCAGTTAATCTTTAGCTGAAGGCGCCATTTCCATATATTAAGGTAGCTGGTCTCTAGGAGCTTTTACACGGTCGATGTCAATCATATACGTTAAGAAAATCTCATCAGGTTGGACGACTACTAAGGACACCATATATTTATATGCGATGCAAACTTCAATGCTGTAAGAAAAGTCTAGGGAGAAAGGCTACTTTTGATACATCCGATACTATGTATGTGGGTAAGCTGTCTATCCTTCTATGTAACCGAAGGACACCTTTAAGCTATGCTGGCAAAGGTCAATGCTGTAAGAAAAGCGTCTAGAGGCTACTTTTCGACACGGTCGATACTTGGATCATTTGGGTAAGTCATCGTCTATCGATAATCTATTATGTATGTGGATATCCTTTATTAACTGAAGGACACCTAGTCAAGTCTTTAAGCTATGCTGGCAAAGGTCTGCTGCAAGAAAAGCGTCTAGGGAGAAAAGGCTACTTTTCGGCACGGTCGGTCGACACTTATCGTTTGGGTAAGTTTCTTAGTGTTTCTGTCTGTGGAATATCCTTTATTAACTGAGGGGCACCGGTACTTCAAGTCTTTGAAGATACGCTGGCTAAATGTCAATGCTGTGAGATAAGCGGCGTCTAGGGTCTAGGATAAAACGGCTACTTTTCGGCACGGTTGACACTTGGATCATTTGGGTAAATACTCAATCTCATCTACCTTTCATTGTCTATTGACAGTCTACCGATTAGTCTGTAAGGCTCAGTCGCGATATTTTGCGAAAGAGCCATTGTGCGAAAGAGATATTACGCGAAAGAGACATTTTACGACCAAAGAATATTTTTTGCTCTTGACCACAATCTTGCCCCAGGACAGAGATGAGGTCTACGTTGTAGCGAGCTGACCCCGAAGCAGCCTATTCACTCTGGTTTTGAAGAGAGTCAGGTTGATACTTTTGCGAAAGAGACCATTTGCGACGGAGCCGTATGAAAAACATGGTCAAGGGTCATAAATGCAGTCATATTTCGAAGACCTTATTGCCTAGTCTTAAAATCATATTGCCTTGTAGATTCTGACTTCACCTTTGACTCTTGACTGTACTTATTATCCACGGGCTCGTGGCGGGGCCTTTAGTACCGATATGGATATATGGATTAGCAATAGGGATGATGACTGGGTAAAATAAAATTTTAAATAATGAAACATTATTTTATTTTAATAATTATAATTTTTTAACATTATTTTATTTTCATTATAATTGAATGTCACTTTAATTGATCAATTTTATTTATAACATGGTTTACTATTTTTAGTTCTAATTAAATATATTGGGAATGCTTTGACTCCATTAAAAGTGACGTCACCCGTGAGTACTGTCATACAAGTCCCATATAAATTATTGTTTTTGACATGTAGAAAAAGTAACTAATTTGACTTGTTGTCATCTACCCTATTAGGTATTAACTAGGAGAGGTGTCTCCTAACACAGGCTTTTTGATGTCTAAAAGGAGTCTAATATCCATTATAAGTAAAACTGTAAAAAAAAGTCAAAGTCAATTATTTTTATTCATATAGGCTTAAAAATAGCACTTATAAATCGTCACATTCTTGTTTTTAGTTAGTTGACGTCATAAAATTACTTAAAGCTAAGGTTACCACTGCCTCCAAAGCGCAAGCGGAGAAGAAGCGGCGCAACAAACTCCACTGCTGCATTTTCTCCAAAGACGTCACTTTACAACATATGTCTTACAATTAAATGACTGTGTATGTGGACGAATTTACATTGAATATTTATATGAAATGTCAAATTTATAAATTAATAATATTACTGGTACTGCAAATAAATACATTTTTATTTATATTTATTTTGTTTTATTGTTGTATTTCAGACCTTAACAGGCGGACCTCTGGGCGGTCTCCACATAACAGACGTAACAAATGCCTCCAGAACACTGCTGATGAATTTGGAGACTCTCAACTGGGACCCTATGCTGTTAAGGTAAACATTCTTCTTATTTAAGAGCTGAATGAATGAAATGAATGAATGAACGTTTTATTCGAATAAGCTTATCACACACGTGCTTATAAACAGGTACTTAAATCTAAAACTTAAACAAACAAGACACAGATTCAGCAAGTGTGCGCTGCAGCAATGGGCGATTTTTTGACAGCTAAATTAAGAAAAATAAATCAGTATAAAAAAGTCAACAGGTGGCGTTTTATAAAAGCCGGGTCGTAATAATGGCTGTATGGTGCGCTTTGTCTTGTTAAACAGAGGCAGAAAAAAAATCAACCTAAAAGTTTGACAGTTGCACAAACAATTTTCGGGTACAATATGATCGTTGGTATGGCATCGACACGCCAAGAAGAAGAAGAAGTTGCACAAATCACAATATTGATACTTTTTAGATGTTATATTTCAACAAAATGCCGTGTATCCCGTGCATTTTTGCTTTTTCTATGGACTCGCCTTTTACTAAGAGCGACATCTATGAAGTCATCTGGAACAAGGGACCGTGGCGGACTATGCATGTTAGGGGGGGGGGGGGGCAAGAGACCGTGGCGGACTATGCATTTTAGGGGGGGGGGTGCAACAAATTAAGAAATAAACTTCGTTATTTAACGTTATTTCTATATTTGATATGCATTGTTATGGAATTTCCTCTTTACAGTAGGTACACAAAAAAGCAGTCTGGGGGGGGCACGTGCCCCCGTGCCCCTAAATCCGCTACTGGTGGAGCAAAGAGCTGTGCTGTCGGTGGAGTATACGCCACACCTCTCTATTCTCGGCTTGACATTTAGGGTCTTGACACGACACGATGCCTTCTCTTTCATTTGGCTTACATAATTCTTTCTCGCCCTCCCTTTTAGTTTGTATTTTTGTGTTTGTTGTGTATTGTTGTAATTTAGCGACCACCGTGGGATCTATTCCAGATTGACCTGGGTCTTGGATGTTTAACTATAGGTATTTGTAAAATACAGTATCGTTGAGTTAGTATCCCATGACACAAGTCTCGAACTTCCTTTGGGGCTAACTAGGGATGCAATATGAAAAAAAAAACAAATTTGTTTTTTTTCACAATGTTGAAAAATAACTTAAGAAAAACTTAGTACCCTTGTTTCTATTTATTTTTCAGAAAAAAAATCTGTAGAAAAAAATGAAAAAATACATGCTCCAGAAAAAAAAACGTTTTTTTTGTCAAGTTTTTTTTATGTTAAAAAAAACTTTTTGCAACACTGGGGCTAACTCAATATGTGTGATCAGTCCGTATATTTGCATATATTTATTTATTCATTGCATTTCAGATTGTTTGGCATTCACCGCGATAGCCTGCCGACCATTAAGAGCAGTTCCGAAGTGTATGGCGCGGTAAAGGACGGCTCGGTCTTGGACGGCATTACTATTTCCGGTGTAAGTACCATTTGGTTTTTTACACGACTGACCAAAAAAGGAGTGTTATGTTTTCAGGGTTCATGTATGTATGTAAGTGTCTTTATTCCACCATAAGTCCTGAACGGCTTAACAGATTTTGATATGAGAGGTATTTTTAGATTTCTTGCATTCCGCCGAATGACATAGGCTATGTAAGTTTTCAATCGTGTTTTTTATTTTTTAATAACACTAGTTTACACAATTTTTATACACTCAAAGCTACTAGGTTTTTTTGATAGATCTATATATGTGGAATATAGGTCTGATTATAATTTTCCCTCATCACGTAAGATTTGCAAAATAAATGTGTCAAAAATTAAAAAAAAAATATTTCACTAATATTTTGAGACAGTATTAAAATAAGTAGTTCTAAAAATTTTAACATGTTTTATAGCTGTAAACATTATAACACTCTTCAATATTATAAAGCAATTCAATTTTAAATTTTACAATTTTTATTTCCCGCAAAAACATTTTTTGAAAGTTGTGTTAATTTCTCCATACCCTTTACTCGCTGCATACCTATATCGCAGTGAGCCCAAGTCGCGTTATGCCTAGACCAAACGAGATGTAGGCGTATTGCGACTTAGGTCAATTCCGTTTTAGTTCATCAGCGAGATAGGCTTAGTGAGACTGAGGTTTATTGAGTTTTAGGTTAACAGCGAGTTAGGCTTAGTGCGACAAAGGTTTATTGAGTATTAGTTCAACAGCGAGATAGGCCTAGTGAGACTTAGATTTATTGAGTCTTAGTTCAACAGCGAGATAGGCTTTCTTAGTGAGACTATGGAGATTCATAGAGATCTAGTTCAACAGCGAGATATATCAAATAAAGGAAAAGGAATCATAGAGTATAAACTAGTTTTTGGTGGCTGTGCAGTGCAATTTTACTTTTGCTTTAAAGAGTTGATTGAAAAAATATAAGTTTATTAATTGCTTAAAGTCATCTACAGGTATTAGTTGTCGGTTGGGATAAGGTGAAGAGCCGAAAGAGTACTGAAATTTCGCATACACATAGCAAGAAGTTCTGAGAAGGACATAGCATTTCATCCCGGGAAAAAGCACTGTTCCCGTATGAAATCCAAACGGGCGAAGCCGCGGGTTAAAGCTAATAGGTATTAATATAATAAATGAGTTTATATTAAACTTGCTTTTGCCTGCGATATTGTCTGCGAAAAATTATTTTTTCTATATTATCTCAGATTCGAAGCCGCGGCGTATCAAACTCAGAATCTCACGTTCCCGTAGGAATTTTTGGGAAGTACTTTTGGAGTGCTTTGTTATAACAAAAGGAGTATACTCCTTATTATAATATTAAAATATAAAATATTATAAATGCGAAAGTTTGGATGTGAATTTGTGAGTTTGTGAGGATGTTTGTTACCACGTAAAATCTACTGGACGGATTTCGATGAAATTTGGTATACGAGTAGAAAAATACCGGGAATAGCACATAGAGTACTTTTTATCCCGAAATTCCCACGGAAGCGTAGTCCCGGGGCGCAGCTAGTGTGAGATATAGTCCAATAGCGATATAGTCGTATCGCGAAATGGACAATGTGAGATATAGTCCAATAGCGATATAGTCGTATCGCGAAATGGACAATGTGAGATATAGTCCAATAGCGATATAGTCGTATCGCGAAATGGACAATGTGAGATATAGTCCAATAGCGATATAGTCGTATCGCGAAATGGACAATGTGAGATATAGTCCAATAGCGATATAGTCGTATCGCGAAATGGACAATGTGAGATATAGTCCAATAGCGATATAGTCGTATCGCGAAATGGACAATGTGAGATATAGTCCAATAGCGATATAGTCGTATCGCGAAATGGACAATGTGAGATATAGTCCAATAGCGATATAGTCGTATCGCGAAATGGACAATGTGAGATATAGTCCAATAGCGATATAGTCGTATCGCGAAATGGACAATGTGAGATATAGTCCAATAGCGATATAGTCGTATCGCGAAATGGACAATGTGAGATATAGTCCAATAGCGATATAGTCGTATCGCGAAATGGACAATGTGAGATATAGTCCAATAGCGATATAGTCGTATCGCGAAATGGACAATGTGAGATATAGTCCAATAGCGATATAGTCGTATCGCGAAATGGACAATGTGAGATATAGTCCAATAGCGACATAGTCGTATCGCGAAATGGACAACGTGAGATATAGTTCAAACGCTTATTTGAAATGAAGTTTAGGCATAACGCGACTTGGGCTCACTGCGATATAGGTATGCAGCGAGTAAAGGCTCCATACATTTTATGGTTATAGTCCTTGTATGGAGAAATTAACAAAACTTTCAAAAAATGTTTTTGCGGTAAATAAAAATTTGTAAAATTTAAAATTGAATTGCTATATATTATTGAAGAGTGTTATAATATTTACAGCTATAAAAAATGTTAAATTTTTTAAAACTACTTATTTTAAGGTGAAAGCCTAGCTTTGGCTGTCCATACATTTTGTTCTACAGCAATGCTCTAAACTTCGTTAATGATTCTCATAATAAAATTGAATTTCCAATTCTTATGAAGTAATTGTGCTCTCATGTTGAATTTAACATAATAATGTATAATAATTTACGAGAAAAACGGCATTTAATGTGCAGAGCAACTACGCTCTGCTGCCAGAAAAATGTGCGCAGAGCGAATCCGGACAAACGAAGCGGCGGGAAGAATTCTGTACCGGAACTTTACCGGGAAAAAAATCTACCGGTAAAATTAAGTACCGGGAAAAAATCTCCACGCGACACCACGCTTGTCCGACTAGAATCTAACTTAAGCTATACGCAGTCTGCTACCACCGTAGCTTATGAAGGGAGCTACAGGGCCCTATATGATAACCTAACCTATAAATTAACTAGAATTGAACACTTACCAAACTAAATCTTCTTTCTCTTCGGATCCAAACTTGAGTGTCTTCGGGAAGGGGGAATTCCTAATTAACCTACCTAACCCTTGAGATCTCAATTCCCCATAACAACTAAATAGATTTCTTCCCGTAGTTTCACTCGGGAACAGCCAGATGTGAACAGCCAGCCACGTTTCACCTCTCTCACAAGAAAAAGTCACAATAACAGAGTTTTTCACAAACACAAATTCAATAGTTATTTAACAAACAGGAAATTCACAATTATCACTCAAACTAAACAACAAGCAAAAGACGCGAGACTGCTCCGCGTATTAAAATCAAACCGATATCGCCCTGGACAATGCAATGGCGGACACCACACGCGACGCCATCCACGCTAGCAGTGTGAAAACCCCGAACGCCCTCTGGCGGCAGCAATGCGAAACGCCTGCGTTTAGTTTTACCCAATATATTACAAACATCCCCCCGTCCCGGTCTGAGAAGCAGACCGCTAGCTTACTCTACGGGAAGGCGGGCGAGAGAGGTCACACCTCTCCTTAAAATCGAACCGTCGACCAACACCTCAGCCACACGCGGAGTGCCATCTCCGCCAAGAATCAAACGTAATATGCGAGCTCGTCGCCAAAGCAATGAGGGCAAATTTGCCTCTTTTAACAATACTAAATCACCCTCCCTGGGAGGCTCAGTCCTGTCTGTCCACTTCACTCTTTGCTGCAGCAAATGCAAATATTCAAGCGACCAGCGACGCCAAAAGTCCTGGCTCATTTGCTGCAACATTTGAAAACGCGACAACCGATATACGCGTTCATCCTTCCACGGGTATTCGGGCAGGGCATTCAACGGCTCCTCCCACCAAAAAATGACCAGGGGTGAGAGCTTCCAAGTCATTTGGATCTGGAGATAGCGGACAGAGAGGACGAGAGTTGAGGACCGCCTCAACTTTACAAAACACTGTGGCCAGCTCTTCAAAAGTTAGAGCCGTTTCTCCGATAATGCGGCGGAGGTGGGTCTTTGCGGATTTCACAGCCGCTTCAAAAATCCCTCCCCCATGGGGGCAACTTGGGGGACTAAACTTCCAGGTTATTCCCCTTTGGGCAGCAATTTGACTTAAACTAGTACAATTTTTATCAATAAACACAGAAACATCCTTAAGATAATTTACAGTTCCCTTATAGTTTGTGCCATTATCAGATCTAATAAGGGAAGGTAGACCTCGACGCGAAACAAAGCGATCCAACGCGGCGACGAAGGCCTCCGTAGTCAGAGCCGATACCACCTCCAAATGGACAGCCTTGGTGGCCAAACAAACAAATACACACAAATAGCCCTTCACAATACGGGCATTACGAAAGGGAGAAGCCTTGATCGAAAAGGGACCGGCAAAATCGGTTCCAACGCCGTCAAACGGTCTCGAAGGTCGGATTCGATCAGCGGGCAAATCACCCATCTGTGGTTGCATCGTGGATGCCTTCAACCTATAACATGCAATACATCGAAACAGAACGCTACGGATTGCTCTTCGGGCAGACAAAATCCAAAACTCGCGTTGCAAAATAGCCAACAAAGCATTGCACCCAGCATGGGCGTTACGAATGTGTCGATCAGACACCAAAAGCTGCACCAAGGGTCCGCCCTTGGGCAACAACAGAGGATGGCGAGTCTCATATGGAAGATCCGCCTTCCGGAGCCTGCCTCCAACCCGAAGAAGCCCATCCGAGTCGATGTACGGGTTCAAACGAGCGACCGCGCCCTTCAACTTAGCGCGTGCGTCGCGCAAGATACGAAGCTCTGACTCAAACCGTCCGGTCTGCACGACACGGACCCAATGCAACAATGCGCTCCGGCGCTCTTCTGCACCTGCAATCGGCTCCAACCGCTTTGCCTGTGGGTTTCTACAATTATGTATGAAACGCTTAATCCAACTGGTAACACCCAGAAGCTTATCCAAGCTGCTATACCGAGCAAGTAGCCAATCCGGCTCCGACGTCGTCTCAGCGACTACAGCATGTACACGGAGCCCAGTCAAACTCAAAGAAGTAGCATCTGTCTGACAGACAGGCCAAGAAGTTTCTGATCCCATCAGCCACTCTGGACCCCACCAGAGCGGGTGTGACACCAATTCTGGTGCCGTACAACCTCGGGAAGCACAGTCCGCTGGGTTAAGCTCTCCCGGCACATGTCTCCATGTTATATCAATTCCGATATTCTGGATTTGGGAAACCCGATTTCCCACAAAACCTCCAAGGTATGTGGGGCCGCGCGCAACCATGCAAGCGCGACCTGGCTATCCGACCAGGCGAAGATGTCCCGTATTTCGACCGTGGCCGCCAGTTCACTGGCAACGTGATGCAACAATTTAGAGAGAAGGTGAGCTCCACTCAACTCAAGCTTGGGAATAGTCAGCCTAGTCCTGATGGGGGCGACCTTGTTCTTCCCTAACAAAAGCGAGACATTGACCCGGCCATCGGCGTCAACTGTCCGCATATAGACTGACGCGGCGTAGCCTTCGCTCCGACGCGTCACAAAAGCCATGCAGGCTGGCTCGATATTTCCCGGGGGCAATATTCGACGAGGCAAGGCAATCCGATTGACTTCCTTAATCGATGAAAACAACTCGAGCCAATCATCCAATGGAGGACCAAACAGCGGCTCGTCCCACGAGACGCCCAAAGTCCAAAGTCTCTGAAGAAGACACTTTGCAGAGAATATCACTGGACTGATCCAACCGCTTGGATCAAACATACGGGCTATTACGGACAACACCGTTCTCTTAGTCCAGACCTTTGGTATTTCCAAGTCCACTTTGAATGTAAAAATATCGGTTAGCGGCTGGTACTGCATGCCCAGCACCGCTATCCTGTTGGGATCATCCACATCCTCAAACAGGTGAGGGTTCTGTTGGTGATCCTCCGGGGATCCCTTCTAGAACTTTAGGCTCATTAGACAACCACTTACGTAGCTCGTAGCCACCTGTCTTCAATATTTCAATCAATTCGTCCCGCAGTAGGAGGGCCTCCTCAATACTTTGGGCTCCGGTGCACACGTCATCAACATACAAGTCACGTGACAGCACGGAAGCCCCACGGGGAAAGCGGATCCGTTCCCGCTCTGCCAATTCAAGCAATGATCTGATGGCGATATAGGGACTAGATTTCAAACCATACGTGTTTGTGTTTAGTTCATACACCGTCACAGGATCCTCAGGGCGCTCACGCCAGAGTATCAACTGGAATCGCCTGTCCTCAGGATGTATGACTGTCTGGCGGAACATCATCCGGATGTCCGCACCAAAAACCACTTGATGTCTTCTAAAGTTCAAGATGATGTCAATTATGTCCCTATGCAATTTGGGACCCGAATGCAAACACAGATTCAACGAAACCCCGTTCGAAGTGGGTGCGGACCCATCAAAGACAGTCCGCAATTTGCCTGTTGAGGCCTTCACCACCGCGTGGTGGGGCAAAAAATAATGCTCAGTTGAGCTCCAATCAACTCGAGCCGGAGACATGTGACCCAAATCCTCGTACTCGCGCATAAATTCAATATATTTATCGCGAAGTACGTGGTCACGCTGCATACGTCGCTCCATGGACAGCAGTCGTTTCTCCGCAAGCGCCCTACTTTGCCCTAGGCTAGGACGAGAGGCAACAAAGGGTAACCTAGTTACAAACCGACCGGAGGGCAACCTCTCCGTGGTCGATCGAAAAAGGGCTTCGCACTCAGCGTGTTCCGGATCCATCCTGGAACTCATAGGTGGCTCCTCCACCTCCCAAAACCTTTGCATGGTCTTGGCCAAGGACGCAGATGCGACAACCGGTGGCTCCTCCGCGGTGCCATTATCAAACACAGGGCCCATCAGGGCAAAACCAAAAATCGTAGACACTGCCATCAGTGAAGACGAACCCAGAGCCTTCTGTGTACCCAACAAAATCCAACCCAATACGTCCGAGCCCAGGAGCAAGTCCACTGGGCCGGGATGAAAGACAAAGGGGTCGGCCAAATCCAGACCCGAAACCAAAGACAACACACCCGGCGGTATGTCTGTCGAGGGGTGCCAACCCGCAATGGTATCCATTACCATAGCCGAAGTCGTGATCCTCATTGTGGAGGACTTCAGTGAAGAAAAGGTGACAAGTGTCTGGCCCGTCAGACACTTCACTTGTATGCCACCAACTCCAAGAAGTGGCACAGGCGAGTCTTCCACGACTAAACCTAACTGGTGTGCCACTCGAGTGGTAACCAAACTGCTTTGAGCCCCTGAGTCCAACAGAGCTCTCAAATTAATGGCTTCCCCCCACGACCCCATACGCGGACCACCGCGGTAGGGAGCAGAACCGTCCGCGGCTCTGTCCCAGCAAGGAGCAAGCTAGTTACGGGCTCCCCACTCTCTCCAAACCAGGGGCGCGCCACTGACCCGGATAATATGGCGGGCGAGTGCACATCCCCATCTGAGGGGGGGCATAACCCGCGGCCCGGCCATACATATGGTACGGCGGGTGGTACTCCAGCCGTGGGTACTCGTGCAGCGGCGGAGAAAACCGCTGCGGCTGCATGTGTTGGGCATTGGTAACCCGCGTGGAGGGGGGTGTCCCCACTCTCACGTCCGATCTAGGGCCCCCGCCCATGGGGGCCCTATCCGGGGCCTGGCCAGCTACATACTGGCCATGACCTTGGGGCGCGTGGTCCCGGTCCGCCAAGACCCGCGCAGGTACGCGACCCCCCTCCCGAGGGGGGGTGCGACGAGCGAAGCCGCGTCCTCCGTCCGGTGGTGGAGGGCTTCGCGCAGGAGCGCCCCCGCCCATAGGGGACCCCTGCCTCAACATCCGGGTGCCATCCCCGTTGCGGTTCATGCAAAGCATCGCGTGGTGCAGCCCACGGCATGCACTGCATGGTATGGCTCTGGGACAGTCACGTGCATAGTGACTGCCCAAACAGTAAAAGCAAAGTTCATGCCGCCTTGCCATGCGGCGCCGATCTTGTACTGGCAGTCTCTGCCAGTCCCTGCATTGCAGCAGGCTGTGGCCCATCCGGCCACATTGCAGGCAGTCCGCGTCCCCCGCGACTGCTGCCGTGTGTGCAACCCGCACACCAGCTCCACGCGGTGGCGGTTGCCGTCCCTGTTGGGGCTTACCTCTCCATGAGGGTTCCAAGGGCCTACGTTCAGGCGCTCTGGATGGCGCTGAGTCCGTCATGGTATTCTCAGCGGCCCGTGCCTCAAACTCCAAAAACTTCACCAAGTCAGTGAATGTTGGTAGGGTGGTGCTATCCCGTTCCGCATTCTCGCGCTCAAATCGCGAGCGGATGTCATTGGGTAATTTGCCCAATACAATGTGCACCAGCAAAAAGGACCATTGGTCCACCGGCAGCCCCAGTGTGCGGAGCGCGTTACAGGCCACTGTAACGGGCGTGAGCAACTGCAGGCGCAACTGTGCCCTGTTGGCCACCTTGGGCAGGGCCATCAACTGTGCGGCGTGCGCATCCGCTAACAAACGTAAAGTTTTGGTAGCGGGAGTTCAATAACTCCCAAGCCGTATCGTACTGGTCGTCCTCCACCTGGAGGTGCTGGATGAGCGACCGCGCTTCATCCTCAAGAGTGGAGAGGAGGTAGGCCATCTTCTGGGCCTTCGACAAATCCTGTCGTGCTACGACCAGGGACTCAAACATATTTTTATATGCTACCCACTCCTCCATCCTACCCCCAAAGTGGGACAGCTGAAGGGTGGGGAGCCGACCAGTAACCGCTGGTCCTTCCTGTCTAACAGGTGTGCGAGGGGCTGGTCCGCCAGCCTGTCTCGCCCTTATTGCAGTCACCGCCTCCGCGATATCATCGTGCAGACTCAGGATCTGGTCCATGTCCGCCATGTGACCTGCGTAGACCTCCGGGGTAAGATCGGCTTCGGTAAGCGCCGCCATGGCCGCTTCCGCGCTAATCAATCGTGAGTGGAGGTGATCCGCTCTTAGCAGTATGGCGCCCTCCCTGTCCTTCCGGGACAGGAGTCCTCCGGCCGTCACAAACCATCTCAATTCGTTGGCGAGTGTCGCCCTAGCATTGGAGGCCTTCGCCATCGCGTCAAGTCACAAACAAAAAATAACAAAAGGTAAATAAAAAACAACAAAATCAAGCAACTACACGAAGAACCGCGGTAGGTATGAGAATGGCACAAACCCGGAACGCACGGTACAAACCGCAAACAAAATACAAAAAAGGTTACAAATATTCTTATACAAACAAACTAAGAAAAATCTAATAATTTTTACAAACAATTAATTATTTTTTACAAACGAACAAATAGAGGGTAGATAAACTACGCTCTGCTACCAGAAAATGTGCAGAGCAACTACGCTCTGCTGCCAGAAAAATGTGCGCAGAGCGAATCCGGACAAACGAAGCGGCGGGAAGAATTCTGTACCGGAACTTTACCGGGAAAAAATCTACCGGTAAAATTAAGTACCGGGAAAAAATCTCCACGCGACACCACGCTTGTCCGACTAGAATCTAACTTAAGCTATACGCAGTCTGCTACCACCGTAGCTTATGAAGGGAGCTACAGGGCCCTATATGATAACCTAACCTATAAATTAACTAGAATTGAACACTTACCAAACTAAATCTTCTTTCTCTTCGGATCCAAACTTGAGTGTCTTCGGGAAGGGGGAATTCCTAATTACCCTACCTAACCCTTGAGATCTCAATTCCCCATAACAACTAAATAGATTTCTTCCCGTAGTTTCACTCGGGAACAGCCAGATGTGAACAGCCAGCCACGTTTCACCTCTCACAAGAAAAAGTCACAATAACAGAGTTTTTCACAAACACAAATTCAATAGTTATTTAACAAACAGGAAATTCACAATTATCACTCAAACTAAACAACAAGCAAAAGACGCGAGACCGCTCCGCGTATTAAAATCAAACCGATATCGCCCTGGACAATGCAATGGCGGACACCACACGCGACGCCATCCACGCTAGCAGTGTGAAAACCCCGAACGCCCTCTGGCGGCAGCAATGCGAAACGCCTGCGTTTAGTTTTACCCAATATATTACAAACATTTAAAATACGACAAAAATAGAGATTTTTGTTGATGTGTGCGTAATATTTTGTGACATTTAGGGGCGACGTCTAGCAGATTTATTACAAACTGCTGACTACTACTATTTAAATAAAAGCACTTTGAGACCTAAATGCATGCTACCTCGATGTTGCTAGCCTTGACAGCGCTATCGGCTGTACGTGAAAAACAAAAGAAAATTATGAAATGCTAACAAAATTATAAAATAGCAAGTTTTAATATTAAATTCAATTTAGGGTTCAATATACTTATTTTTATGAAAGATTTTTTATGTTCAAATTTAAATTTGATTACTGGGACTTTTGGATATGAAGACAGGCTATCTAAATATGATATCTGGACATCTGGATGTGAAGACCTGGACTTTATGTCCTGCTGTCCAGGTTTTCGTATCCAATTGACCAGACTCCCACGTCTTCAAATTCATATGTAGGAGATGATGTCATGTACATCTGGAAATTAAGACCTGGGCATGTTGAGCTGAAGACCTAGACATCTGGACATCACCAGGTGATGTCCAGGTCTTCATTTCCAGATGTCCATGAGATCATCTCCTAAAGCTTTGGTCTTCATATTCAGCTGTCCAGCATTTCATATGCACATGACCAGACACCCAGGTCTTCACATCCAGATGTCAAGATGTCATATTCAGTTATCCCTGTCTTCATATCCAAAAGTCCTAATTATCAAATTTAAAATTCACCATAAAAAAAATTCATAAAAATTCGTACTGAACCCTAGATTTATTATTACAAGCTTGCCATTACGTATATGACTGGATTGGAAATATTTGTGAAAATTCATCTTAGACAAGAAATCCAGTCAGCTCGCTTGCGTGACGTTGCCGTTCTGTGCGAGGTGAAAGATGGCAACACTGCTTTTTTGAACCCAAAACATTGACGTATGATAAAACAACAAAAAGATATTTCTTTCTATCCGTAAGAGTTCGTTCTGAAACTAAAACAATTTATTTTTGCAAAAATATTTATCAAAATAAATTATAGTAGGTCTAGGTAGGTATTATACACGTATTCATTAACAAAAAAGAAAGTATAGTAATGTGTGCATACATTTATATTTAGTTTTAAAGTAAACAAATATTACTGATAAATTATTTTTTAGTTTTTAGTTTGAATTTCACAACATATTTTCTGAACGTCTAATTTAATCCTATAACTTCTAGGGCATGAATTATCGATATTTTGAAGTATCGATAGGTAGGTATTGGCTCTGTGATTTATTTTAATTATTGTTTTTCCAATTTTCTTCATTTTATTTAAATAAGTACTTATTACTTTCATGATTTAAATATATTTCATTGAAAGTGTGATTAAGTATGTATTGACCGGTGGCAGTGCGGAAGCTAATCGATGAGCTTGGGATAAGTATTATCAAATTATCAATTAAAATGTAACTAAAGGTACCTGTGTATTACTTTTTATGCATAAAATACGCATTTATTATTTGCAGATTTATTTTTGCATATTTAAAAACGATATTAATTTATATCAATAATAAAAGATATCGATATTCGTGGTGGTATCGATATAAGTCTACACTACATAAGTACATATCTATCTATCTCGGACGCCGCCGCCGCGCCGCGGGCCGCCGTGTTGTATTGTTGTATAGAAGTTTCTTCTTTTGCAATAGATTTTTTCAGCTAGGTGTGTTACGTACGTACGTTTATTATTTATTGATAATTTTAGAGAATATTGGCTACCAGATCTGATAGGAAGAGATATCAGAGGCATGTAGGCATATTTTGGCCCGCTAAAGACTAGGAAGCGAGTGCTTGGAGATTTGAAACAATATACCGATTTGACGTAAAGTTAAAGTCTTATTAAATGATACATTAAAAATGCAAAGACATAAATATATCACACAGTATATATCACCGCATTTGTAAAATAATTAAAGTTTGTCATTTATTTATTGAAACTGTTAGTAGATACTTATTATCACAATGTTTCAGGTAAGGTCCAGGGACAATAATTATGTGGCAGGAAATGCACAGCACAAGTGTTTCTTTATACAATAATTCTGCAATACAAATACAAAAACTGTAACGGAGGTTTGTCGTGATGAAGAATTTATCATCATCATTCCAAGCAATGAAGGAGTCATCGTGCACAGAATAATGACTGCAATATTTAACAATTTATGTGGGAAAGAAAGAAATAACTGTAATCTTTTTTTGTTTTCTTTAATAAATAAAAGTTCGGAAAAGATCATTTCATTACTAAAAATAAAAGTCAACAATGTGTAGAAATACCATTTAGTTTTATTTAAAAAATGTAAACCTAGTCATACAATGCAATAGGCAATAGTAAATTATGACCTGACGTATGCGGTGGTATTTCCTGTTACCAGTCATGGTATCAAGTTAGATTGATTTTTTGAAAATGGGTGTTCGAACTATGGATAGATTTGTGTTGGGAATCTAAGAGGTGGTGAAATTCAAACTGCTGAAACTATTGGTAGATAGGTATTTGCATTAAATTGTTCGTGAACTAATTAAATAACAGGTTATTACTAATTATGATTTTGCACTATTGAACTTGAAGTTCTTGTAGTGCCTCTCCGTTACTGGAGGCCGGCCGTCAGTTTCGCAAACTCTTCTCTGTTCGCCGCTATGCGAAACGGCTCTTCAACCCTGGTGACTCCGGTCCACTCGCGTATATTACTTAGCCATGATTTTTTGCGTCTTTCAGCACGTCTCTTGCCTTCTATCTTGCCCATCATAATAAGTAAAAGCAGCTGATATCTGTCGTAAAACGTGTCCCAAATATTTAACTTTGCGCTTTTTGACAGTTTGCCAACAACAGTCTAGACATTGCAACGCGCTGGAGAGCTGACTTTCTGAATCCAACTGATACGAACTTGAACTATTCTTATAAATATATTTTTTTGCTTTCTTACAAAATATGACAATGACAAGAAGTAATAATAGGTTATTTTTCGCTCTTTGTATTTTTTAAATTTCTTTTTTCTTTTTTCTTATGCTGCCAGCCAGTCCGATTGGCATTATTGTAGTTAGACACTCTTTTTAAATAAGTGCCATCTAGTAGCGTATTTTTTAATTTATAACAATGCTTTGCACCATATTTAATGTCATTTTGAAAGCTCTTCGTCGTAGTGTGAGTGAGTGTAGAGATACGAAGATTCATGGCAGATTCTATTCTAAAGCTTTTTTTCATTATGTTGACTGAAATATAATCGTAGGCCATAAAATAAATAAAAGAGTATGTTTACCGCTCGCCAATTCAAAATGTTTGCCTATAAGTACTGCAACAACGCAAAAAATAAAATAAAACGGAAAATGTTGCTGTCAACGCCATCCAGCGGGAATTGTTTAATGAACAGCCCTTCTCTTTAACCTTAACACTGTCTGAAAATATTAGCGAAAAATAAATTTTTGAATTTTTGACACATTATTTTTCTCAACTCTTACGTGATGGCGGAAATTTATAATTAGCCCGATATTCCACACATATAGATCTATCAAAAAAACCAAGTAGCTTGGAGGGTACAAAAAAAAATTAAAAAATTGTAAACTAGTGTAATTAGCTTGTTTATCATACAGTCAATCAAAGACCAATTATTTTAATGAAATTTGGCCTTCAAAAAAGGCACTTTTTCACGTCTCAAACTAAATAAATATATGCCTAATTATATTGTATAATAAATATCAAAACTACTCATGCTTGGGACTCAATTTTAAACTAATTAATTGGCAGTAAACAAGATATAAACCTTTGGCTTTTTGTTGTTTTCTTAGAACATTTAATCATACATTTTACATTATCGAAAATTTTATCAGTCGTAAATTTTACTGACCACGATACAGACTTAGTTTTTACTGTGGGCTCGTTTGGCTTAATTATATATTTTTTTTACAACAAATGGCGGTTAACACGAAATAATACTCCACCACATGTCAGCATCTAGGCGTGAGGTCCAGAGATCTGTCAGTCATTTGAAATTTCATCAAAATCTGTTCAGTAGATTTTGTGCATGGACCCGGGACCTTGTTCCCGTGGGAATTCCGGGAAATCCTCTCTTAGTGCTCCCCTACACTCCCTAAGGAACCTACATGCCAAATTTCAGCTTCCTACGCCCAGTAGTTTTGGCTGTGCGTTGTCTGTCAGTCACTCAGTCAGTAACTGAAGCATTTTATAGATGACTAGCTTTCGCCCGCGGCTTTGCCCGCGTGAATTTCCCACGGGAACAGTGCTTTTTCCCGGGATGAAAGATGGGATGTATCCTATGTCCTTCTCCGTACTTCAAGCTATGTGTATGCGAAATTTCAGGAAGATTGGTACAGTAGATAAAGCGTGAAGAGGTAACTAACAAACAAACAAACTCACTTTCGCATTAATAATATTAGTTAGAATGTAGGATAGTAGGATTTTAAATGTCAAAGCTACAAACTACTAGTTCATAATATTAGTAGGATATCTATTATTATTCTTAATCAGTTACCACTTGGCGTGGCGTCTATACAGTAATTTGTTGGTGTTAATTAATGATAAAATCAAATACCCAAAGGCGACACAACAGTCTAGTGATAACTAATCTCTACTGATAACCGTTCAATTGGGGTTTATTGCTATGCTCGGACTAAAGTCTACGGCACAGAATTAATATAAGTACTACGTACAGTCGGAATAGAATCTAAACTTGGGTTGGGCTGTCAAAGTCAAAGTCAATTATTTTTATTTATATAGGCTTATAAATAGCACTTAGAAATCGTCACATTCTTGTTTTTTAGTTAGTTGACGTCATAAAATTACTTAAAGCTAAGTTTACCACCGCCTCCAAAGCGCAAGTGGAGAAGAGGCGGCGCAACAAACTCCACTGCTGCATTTTCTCCAGACGTCACTTTACAACATATGTCTTACAATTAAATGACTGTAACAACTTCACTCTGGTCTCTTTGACAAATGTATATACATTTACATGTAGTGAAGTTAGTTTCGAATGGTTTGAAATGGTTTTTAATGACAAGCTGACAACTTAACAAAAATAACAAAAACCGATAAAATTTAAATTGCGTAGTACAGAAAGGAAGCTCCCTGCCCCTCCCGCAATATGGCGTACCCCGCACTTCTCCCTCGTTCGTTTTGCGGATTGGGACGCTATGACTATAAAAACGCACACATTGACGTGTTCACGGATGTACAGTTTCATTTGTAGTAGTAGTACTAGGTATATATGACGCCCCGATACATAGTTATACGATAATCGGCAAACAATTTGAACCTAAGTCATTAAATGCGCAGAGCGAATTTAAGATCTGTTTTGGTGATATGAGCGGGGTGCGAAGGGCGCCCAATATCGTATCGGAATATGTCACGGAATACACTAAAGTGCAGTTAAACTGGCACAGTTGAGTTGTTTACGTCCCTGTTGATGTTCTTTGTTATTGAGTTCTATAGTTAATTCATAGTCATTTCTTTTTGCCCTTAAGTGTACCGTTCATGCGCGAACTTCACCATTTTAAGTTTAAGTTGTTTGCTGTCTATTCGGGCTGTTTCCTTGAGAGATTTGAGAGATAAATATATTTTAGCATCTACTCTGTAGGTGTCGTGTGTGAAATTTAACCAAATTTCACCCATTAGTTTAGGTGTGATCAAGTTACAAACATACATCCATACTTTTGCATTTATAATATTAAGCGGGAAGACATGAAAATCTGATATGTAGTGTTTTTTTATTTTATAAATACAGTCTACAGACAGTCTTGATAAGATGGAATTATTTTATAAAATGTACTGATATAGATAATGATTGGTTATTAAATAGCGATTACAACAACTGATCGTAAATTAGGATAACGTTCAATATCGCCATTTAGACTTAGAGCGTAGTGGATCTTGGTCCTTAATTCCGGTCCTGGGTTTGATCCCAGGTTAGGTCATGATGAAGTTAGAATGCTATAAAACCATCTTCTCTTAGATAGACAGTACAGAATTTCATTGTAGAATCTAGTTTCGTTAAGCTTGTATGTTTATTGTTTACCATGTTCACAATAAAACTTACTTTGAGATTATAGCTCAATGGGGATTAACACGAGTCAATATTCCACCAGATGTCAGCAGGAGTGCGGTCCAGTCATCTGTCAGATGGTACAACGCTGTCATTTGAATTTGACAATGGTCAAATTCAAATGACATTATTGTACCCTTTGAGAGATGTGAGCAGACCTCACTTGACATTAGCCTCAACTATACATACATAGAATCACGTCTTTATCCCTTACGGGGTAGACAAAGCCAAGACTCGTGTGACTCGAAGGCCACGCTTAGCTGAATAGTGTAGGCTCTCTGATGGAATGGATGGCCTCACCTTGTCAAATTTAGCATGATAATTATGACAGCAGGATGAACTGATACTTCGAAATGAGAGCGACAAAGACAGTTGTGTTATTTTAATACTATTTGACATCTGTCAAAATTATCATCCTCACTAACCGAGCGACCGAAGTCTCCATATCATCAGGTGACCCGCTTGCTCGTTTGTTGCCCTATGTTATAAAAAAAAAAAACAGCTTTGCCAAAAATGCTGGTATATGTGTGTGTTCTCTAGAGGTTGCATTTCTCAACCGATTCCAGTGAAATTTTGGGACCAGGTTCGATAAACGTATGAGAATCGATAGCCGAGCCATTTTTTGTAAATTTCTAAAAATGCCAGAGTTATCAAGATTTTATTATTTCATGAAAAACACATGGTGGGAAAAGTTTCTTCGATCTGCAATGTCTATAAGCTCGCGTGGTCTACAGCTCATAAATATATACCTACGGACAAATCACACAGATTGAGTTAGCCCCAAAGTAAGTTCGAGACTTGTGTTATGGGATGCTAACTTAACGATACTATATATTTTACAACAAATACATATATAGATAAACATCCAAGACCCAGGTCAATCTGAAAAAGATCATTTTCCATCTTGACCCGACCGGGGATCGAACCCAGAACCTCCAGTGTGGCAGTCCGGCATGATGACCGTTGGGCCACGGAGGTCGTCAAACGGAGCTCATAGAGCTACTAGTTTTAATATCTACTATAATATTTGTACACATAATATTTGTTACTTCAATACTTTGTTTCTCAACTCTAGATACTAGGCAACCAGCAAGCGGCGCTGGTGGGCCAGAACTGTACGAGCGCGGGCCAGGCCAAGAACACGTATCGGAGTGGCTGCTTCCTACTCTACAACACGGGCACCAGACGGGTTTGTGACTTCATACTTTGTTTTTTTTTTTCATTAAAGATGGATTTGCTCTTGGCCACAATCTTGCCCGAGGACAGAGATGAGGTCTACGGTGTAGCGAGCTTACCCAGAACACAGAATTAATATTAGTACTACGTACAGAAAGGAAACTCCCTGCCCCTCCCGCAATATGGCACCCCCCCGCTCCTTCCGCACTTCTCCCCCGTTCTTGTGTAACTGTGGGACGTTCGACTATGAAAACGCACACATTGACGTGTTACTGACGTGTTCATGGATATACAGTTTCATTTGTAGTAGTAGTAGGCATATTTGACGCGCCGTTTCTATGAAGCGCCCGCCCTGTGCCCAGAAGCAGCTTATTCACTCTGGTTTTGAAGAGAATCAGGTTGTATGTGATCGGGAACACAGACGCAGGCAGGGAGTTCTATTGCTTCCATGATGACGAGAAGCGCTTGGTGCGTGCGGGGGGAATATTAACCAAGAAAAATATTTGTTACTCAACCCCAGATACTAGGCAACCAGCTGTTTCTCAATCCCAGATACTAGGCTGCCAGCTGTTTCTCAATCCCAGATACTAGACAAGTAAGTTTAACACAGCAGCGCCATCTAGGGTTTCATCGCGTTCAAATATTCCACTAGATGTCAGCACCTACGAGTAAGTAAGACATCTGTCAGATACAAGACATCTGTCAGATAGTTGCTTGAACACTTTGTTTCTTAACACAGTAGTGCCATTTAGGGTTAATGAAAATGAAAAAATGAGAAATGAAAAATGTTTTATTTACTGCAATATACACAATTTAGCAACATTTGTAATATACATTGCAGAATCTTAATATCTATGTCAAAGTGATTTTTTTTTAAACTTGGCCTTCTAAGAAGGCTCTTTTTCACGTCGCAAACTAATTATTGAATCATAATATATTATGTCTCAAAGCTACAAACTACTAGCATTTCGGAACGACCACTGCTGAGCAAAAATGCCGAAAGAAACTCATGAAACAGTCTTGGTCGCCTAACATGCCAGAGGGGCTATTTATTAACTTACTCTATACATTCACTAGATTGTGTACAGTCAAAAATAAAATAAAATATAAGAAACAAATATAAATATAATAAAACATGTTATGTTTGTGTTTTAATAAGTCTGTGCCTACGAGTTAGGACAGACATCAGATCTGTCAGATACAACACGGACACAAGACAGGTTTATTGCTTGAACCCTTTGTTTCTTAATAGCAGCGCTATTTAGGCGTTCAATTGCGTGAATTTTTCCTCATACAGGGTGAATTCAAAAGGTTTCTTGAACACAACAGCACCATCCAGGGGTTCAATTGTGTGAATTTGTCCCTATATAGGATGAATTCACAAACATTGGCAATGGTGAAAGTAACCGAAAAAATCTGCTGTTTTATACATTCGAAAAAAAATTGATCGATACCTACATATTTCGATCGATTCATTTTTCATGATTTTGAATGTTAAGTATATTGAAGTCACACAGCCATCCGTCACAGGTTGAAGTTTCATCCATACCATCTGGATGACTGGCTGACAACCACCGTACGTTTTAAAAGACACTTCGTGCCACGTACGACCAAACTGTGGAACCAACTTCCTGCGGCGGTGTTTCCGAACCGATATGACATTGGAACCTTCAAAAAACGAGTCTACATCTTCTTGAAAGGCCGGCAACACCCCTGTTGTTGCAGTTGTCCATGGGCAGCGGTGATCGCTTACCATCAGGTGACTCGTTTGCCGCCCTATGTTATAAAAAAAAAAAAGAAGTCCTCTTATATAGAAACTAATACTAATTACATCTGAGATGCACAATAATCCAAAAATAAGTATATTGAAGTCGTTTAATTTTTTTTAAATTGCACAATAATCCAAAAAATAAGTATATTGAAGTCGTTTAATTTTTTTATTTTTAATTTTTACAGGTTCACTCAACGCACGGTCTAATTACGACGCTCGCGTACAAATTGGGGCCTGATGCTGAACCGGTGTATGCTTTGGAAGGTATGTCTTGATCACTATCCTAATCCTAACTAATATTATAAATGCGAAAGTGAGTTTGTTTGTTTGTTACCTCTTCACTCTTTATCTGTAGAACCAATCTTCCTGAAATTTTGCATACATATAGTTGGAAGTACTGAAAAGGACATTGTGTATCTTCCATCCCGGGAAAAAGCACTGTTCCCGTAGGAAATTAACGCGCAGTTTTTATTACAGGCCGTAATACTAGTATCGGTAAAACAGCTCACACATGTGTCGGTAAAGTGGTACAAATATCCAGTTCGACAAAGTTATAGGTTATTACCGATTTTTAAGAATATTTTCATTATGATTTTGATACGGATACTCACGCGTCTTGTTTCATTGCTAAGCTAAATATGAACAATTCGTATAACTTAGCTATACTAAATAAACATTTTTCTTTCCTACATTACTTAAATATTTTCTCTCAATTTTCAGGCTCAATCGCGGTGGCCGGTGGCGCCATGAAGTTCCTGCGGGACAATCTGAAACTAATAAAGGACGTTGCCCACGATACGGAACACATCGCAGCGGCTGTGTTCTCCACTGGGGACGTGTACTTCGTGCCGGCCTTTAGTGGGCTATATGCCCCCTATTGGAGGAAGGACGCTAGGGGGTAAGGGGGAAACTATAACATTAACTTAAAAAAAAATGTGTTAGTAACTTAAAAAATATTGTAAATAAAGTTTGATAAATTTTAAAGAAAATCGTATACAGGATGTTTTTTAAATCATTGGCATCCTTTTTACTGGTGAAAGTACTCATGAACATGAGCAACATTTTGTATGGGACCGACTCAATCCGATGGAAAAAAAATCAGCTGTTTCATACATTTCGGGTGAGTAGGTATTGGAAAATAGTATGGAACAGCAGATTTTTTTTTCCATCGGATTGAGTCGGTCCCATACAAAAAGTTGCTCATGTTCATGAGTACTTTCACCAGTAGAAAGGATGCCAATGATTTAAAAAACACCCTGTATAATTTAGGGTATCTTTTGTGGCGACATCTGTCGCGCCACAAGTACATTGCTATCCAATAAGTTTCGAGATAAACAAGACAGATGGCGCTACATATACATTTGTAATATACAGTTGTTTTATCCGAAGGAAATAGTGCTTGCATATAACAAAAAAAAATTAACTTTTTTAAAACTACTAATAAACATGGTAAATAACTGAGAAAACCTTTGTGAAAAGTTCATGAGAAATCTCATAACGCGTGTCAATGACCTTGGGGATTCGCGTGTATTTAAATATTATTTAATTTGATAAATATGTAAAATATTGAAGATATATTTTTTTTTCGCTGATTGGCTCGGGAATCGAATACCATATAACCTCGCTAAATAAGAACTTCCGATAAAAATATCACCCTGTAAAGATTATGAGTAAGTATGGAAGTATGTGAATAAATAAAATTTATATTCGTTTGTTTCAGTATCATCTGCGGACTGACAGCATTCACGACCAAAAATCACATCATCAGAGCTGCCTTGGAAGCTGTTTGTTTCCAGACAAGGTAATACTTGTTTGGTTCCGTACCTCAAAAGGCTAAAACGGAACCCTTATTAGATTACTT
This sequence comes from Ephestia elutella, assembly GCA_018467065.1. Lineage (NCBI taxonomy): Eukaryota > Metazoa > Arthropoda > Insecta > Lepidoptera > Pyralidae > Ephestia > Ephestia elutella. The sequence continues at coordinate 8,048,686 of CM031594.1, forward strand.
TGTGTACACCTAATAAGATTTATTTTATTATATAATACTTTGAAATAGAGACAATTTAAGTTCTAAAAGCTCGATTTTGATTAGTCGAGCAAGTATAATGCACTGGGCTTAAAGAGCGATTTTTTTTCATAAAAATCGTTATTTTACTTTCTTTTTTTCATTACTAGAAGGGAGGAATATGTTTGTATGTACAGTGAAATGAAATATTGTAAAATATATATTTTTTATACTTATCCATAGAATAAGTAATAGTAACGTACAGAACGGCCACTCACCGCCCCGCACTCATTTTAAAAACCGCACTTCGTTGTAGACATCACTGGCACTAGAACGAGGGCTGGTGCGTAATCGGCGTACTTTTCGCACTATTTTGATTTATAGCCACAACACAAGCAGCGCTACTAAATTTCACGCACACATTTACGCGTGTTCAAATATAATTTGCCTATAAAATAGTAAATTTGCGAGCGTTGTATGGAGTGTCTGGGGTGCGACTTACCCATAGACATAAAAAAAAAAAAACATTCTTATAAACTTTATTGTCTTAATATTATATTATATATAATATTGTCTTATAACTAGAACGAGGGCTGGTGCGTAATCGGCGTACTTTTCGCAACATTTTGATTTATAGCCACAACACACAAGAAGCGCTACTAAATTTCACGCACACATTTACGCGTGTTCAAATATAATTTGCCTATAAAGTAGTAAATTTGCGAGCGTTGTATGGTGTGTCTGGGGTGTGACTTACCCATAGACATAAAAAAAAATTCATTCTTTAATAGACTTATAAACTTTATTGTCAAATGAAGCCCAAAAATGTTCATAATCTGACATCCCGCTTCCTCAGCTGTCTGTGTCTCTAAGTAAAATTTAAAAAAATCTAGCTCTATGGACTTACCTGTATTAAATATAGTTTGTGTTATTTTCCAGAGACATATTAGAAGCGATGAACAAAGACTGCGGTATGCCATTACATAAACTGCATGTGGATGGCCGCATGACAGCCAACAGCTTACTTATGCAACTGCAGGCAGACCTCATTGGAATTCCTGTGTGTAAGTCAACAAATCTAATAAATGCTAGTAGTTTGTAGCTTTATCTTTAACGTGAAAAAGTGTGTGGAGGCCAAATTTCAATAAAATATTTTTGATTTTGATTTGATCTCAAAATTCGCTTCACTTTGCCTTTCTATTTTATCGACCGAGCGAGCGCAGCGAGCGAAGCGTCTCAGTTTCCACTAGCCGAAAATTATTTTGTCTGTCCGGATGTTATCGCCTACAGGTCGCATTTCTGAACTGATTCTCATGAAGTTTTGTAAGCAGGTTCGGTAATTTTATAGAATTTTTTAGTCGAGCCAGTTTTTCGAAATTTAAAAAAATGGCCGAAATATATAAAAAAAACCTCATATCTCAGCTATTAGAAAAATAAAACAAAAATGTCATTAGACATTTTTGTTATTCTTATTAAGACGCAATTTTTTTGTTTGAACAACATAGTAAAATTCAATAAAACCGCTATAAATCCATATGTTATAAATTCTCATACGATAGTTCACAAAAAAATCAATAGATGGCGCAGCAAAGCTTTTAATACTCGCAAAATCACTCGTTTACAAGAGTGACTTGATTTATTTATTAAATTAAATGGTTCTTAAAAACCATATGGCTTTTTTTGTCTTGCTTGGCTTTGAATTGTGTGTATTTATTTGGTTAATGGTATTGTATTGTGGATTGCTTTGCATGGTAGAATTATCTTGAACACTTGAAATAAATCTGATAACAAAAAATTTCATTGTATTGGAAGGGCTCGCGAGGTCTACTGTTCTGACAGAACCACTAGTTTATTTATTATTTTATTTTATCTCAACGGAAAACTTACAGCTTACAATTTCAACACAACATTTACAATAAATAAGGACAAAAGCCATTTACAGGTTTTCCCAAATAGTCACGAACCAAATTCCTAAATTCTAACATAGATAAGTTAAATAGATAAGTTTTCTAACATAGATTTAGAATATAATAACAACATTTCTAATGCTGTTTAATAAAATAGTAGTCTAAAACATACATTATAGCAGTTACAAGCCGCGTCACAATAGGGAATTTAGGGCGTTTGTTCTAAATCATTGAAATCCCGAATCGGGATTCCCGATGTGTAGGTATCGAAACGAAAGTAGCGTGAAACGGAAAGTAAATTGCATAATGCCAACCTAAAAAATTTAATCTGTCATTTGACATCTGTCGAACATTTTTCAAAAGAGAAAATTGAAATGGGGTGGTAAGAGTAAAAAAAAGAAAAAGTACTAAAGTTTGTTATTTAGCTATGTCAGTAGTTTTCGATAGTGACTAAAAAAATGAAAAATGTTTTATTTACTGCAATATAAACAATTATGTAACATTTATGAAGCGGTGGTGGCCGAGTGGTAGGCCCGCCTGTGGATGCAAAATCCCAGGTTCGAATCCTGCCCGGGCTACGTGAGTTTGTATACCAATCTGACTCATGTTAGTTTTCATCGACCACCACTTGCTTCCGGTGAAGGAAAACATCGTGAGGAAACCTGCACTCTGGTTGATGATTATCAGCTAGTGTGTGAAATGGAGAAGGCAATGGCAAACCACTCCATTAAAATTGCCAAGAGAGTCGTGTGTGTTTCATTCCATATAATGACCAAGACCCTCAGTCATGAGGAAATACGACTAAAGAGAGAGTAACATATTATATACATTGCAGAATAGAAATATCTGTATCACGTTTCCTCATTTTCCTTAGTGATTTTGATATTTTTTTTCGACCTCCGTGGCCTAACGGTTATCACGCCAGACTGCCACACCGAAGGTCCCGGGTTCGATCCCCGGTCAGGTCAAGATGGAAAATGATCTTTTTCAGATTGGCCTGGATCTTGGATGTTTATCTATATATGTATTTGTCATAAAATATAGTATAGTTGAGTTAGTATCCCATAACACAAGTCCCGAACTTACTTTGGAGCTAACTCAATCTGTGTGAATTGTTCGTATATATTTATTTATTTATTTTTTTTCAGTAAAAGCGGATAGCACATGGGATATGTCAGCATTAGGAGTGGCCGTGGTGGCCGGAATGGCAGCTAAAGTATGGAGCATGGAGACCTGGAAGACTAAGCCTAGTCGAACTCACACTTACCTGCCTACCACTACACATGACGGTCAGTATATAGAAGCTGCTTCTAATAGCAAGCCAATGAGCGATTTTCTGACAGCTAAATTAAGAAAAAAAAAATCAGTATAAAATAAAAAAGTCTCAACAGATGGCGTTTTATTGAAAGCCGAGTCGTAATAATGGCTGTACCTATATTGTGCGCTTTTTATTGTCAGCCACAGGCAGCAAAAAATAACATAACAGTTTGACAGTTGCACAAATCATAATATTCTTTTTACATGTTTTTTTTATTAGGTTTTATTTGGACTCGCCTTTTACTAAGCGCCATATATGAAGTCATCTGAAACAATTTTTTTTTAATTTGGTACTCGGAAAATCCCCCTTTAAAAAAAACAATAATTTACGTTAAAGCCGTCGGTCGCACGCGACAGTTTTTTCAGTACGGAAATTTCAGATCCAGGGACTCGAATGCACGCTTTTCATACAAAATGTTAGAGTGGGCGCACACTGGAAATAAACTGACGTGTGTGGCCGGCTTAATACAGTGCGACAAAAAGTAGATAACGGATTTAGGATGAACCACATTTTTTAGCATTGCAATACCAAATCGGATGATTGTGATTGGTTATTAAAATACAGTATCTAACTAAACATTCGCGTCTTTTCTAACGTTTATGATTGAATAACAATTTGAATTTTTGAATGTAACGGTTTTTAACACTTCACTGGAGAGTAAACTGTTACAACAATCAAACTTTTGTCTTGTTTTCTGTCCAGTAAAGCGTTTAATCCCAAAAAAATCACACATATTGTTAGAAAAAGGAATAAAAAGCGTCAAGTCGTGAACGGGTGTTGCCAGGGGGAACTGGTCTGCTCGATTCTGATTAGAATTTTATTTTTGTTCTTAACCATTTCATTGTAGTTACTCGATCAGAAACATAACATGTTTTATTATATTATATTTGTTTCTGATATTTGATTTTTGACTATAGGTACATAGTCTAAAGGCGATCAAGACTGTTTCATGAGTTTTTTTCGGCATTTCTTCACAGCAGTGGTGGTTCCGAAATGCTAGTAGTTTGTAGCTTTGAGACATAATATACTATGATTATATAATTAGTTTTCGACGTGAAAAAGAGCCTTCTTTGAAGGCCAAGTTACAATAAAGAATTTTTGATTTCTAAAATGTGACGTGTTTTTGCCAACAGATCGCGACGCCCGCTACACAAAATGGAAAATGGCGGTGCAGCGTTCCCTCGGCTGGGCGACTACAAAAAAATCAATCACTATGACAGGTCAGAATCGACGAATTAGCATGCTACCGCTTGCCAACCAAAGTTACGACGATAGGAACCACGAGACTACCATAGACAACCGTCGAATCTCTATATTCGAAGCCATAGACCATGTAGAAAGTAGAAGAAATAGCATCTTAGAGTGCAACTTCGATAATAAAGAAGATGGCACAATCGCGTATGAAGAATTATTAAAATACGCGGCAAGGAAATTCTCTATTATTAATACGTCGTGTAAAGTACCTACGGTAGAACGTACTATATTAGATGATGCGGATTTTTTTATGAGTAAAAAGGAATGTGATTATGGTATGTGCGAGTGTTGTTCGGCTGAGAAAAAGGTGCAAACTAACTGGGAGTCCATAGAGCAAATCATAGACAACGACCCAGAGATAATATTCGATAGTGATAATTTTCCTATTGTCGTTGAGCCGATTAAGGACAGCGAATCGAAAGGCCCGGAGTGTAAAGTAAATGGTAGTTTGAAAAAAAGTTTGAGTTCCAGCAATTTGACGTTCTGTAAAGCAATATCCGAGAAGTTGTTGGATTCTCCTTAGAATTATCGCTTAATTAAAAAATGGGATAAGCAATTTTTAAACCTTAGAGTTTTTGATTTTTTGAACGATGAATCTGATTTTTTAAATAACTCAGATTTTCTTCTAAAAAAGACACAATTGAAAAGACATAATTATGTGATTTTAGTATGCCTACTTGTAATATATAAAATATATAAATTATCTACGCGGCTTATAACTTAGTTTAGACGCAAAAGTTGTTAAGCGACTAAAATTTAGTCGACTACCGATTTTAATAATCGAAATATGACTACGAAAAGAATAGTATTATTAATATTAGCTTTTTCGCGAGGTCTATGGTTATTAGAAAGACTGTTAGGTTTGGATATTGTTAATTTTGTGGCTCAATTTAGCGTGGTAGGAATGGTAGTATTTGGTAGGAGTTATAGATTTTTTCCAATTCGAATTATAGACTGTTAATTAGTGTATAATGATCCCGAATGTAATGGTACTTAAATGACGTTTATTTATATTCAATGAACTGTATTCGATTTATTTTACTAACAATTAAGAGATATTTTATATTTACGCGTCTGCTATTAAAGTATTATTTTGTTTTCCTTTTCACTGGGTCTTATTTTCTCCTCACACAAACTTTGTATAACATAGCTTGGATTTTATCAATACCGAGATTTAATCCCGAGAAATGAGCTGGGATTTCGATCATAGTCAAAAACTGGGATCCAGGAATGGAAACCCGTATTTTTATCGTATGCAAAACATATTATTGACAGATTTCAAACTACGTTTTACACAGTACCTATACAATATGTTTCAAGTGCAGGTGGAAAAACGTGAAATGACCCGAATTTCGTCTCTTTCACTTATAACATTATACGGACTTATAAGGATCTTTAGAACTATGTAGATGTATACGTAAATACGTGTTTTATCCGCCAGCACTATGGTTCATTTATTTATAATTGTCCTATGATGTAAACTAAACAATCTTCACAGTATACTTTTTAATGAATTTTGTTAAAAATAAATCAAACATTAGTTCAAACCTAAACATTCTAAAGTAAAACATTTATTAACCACGAAAGTAATTTCCTAAAAAGTCTATTTTAATTTATATTGTTGTAAAATCATAAAAAGACATAGTAAGATTGTTTACATGATAGGACAATTATGAATAAATGGACTTTAGAAACAAACTATAGCATGCGATTTATTTAAAATTATTATATGTATTGATTACGTGGGATTTCATATAATTTTTTTTCATTTTATTATTTTTTTTATGTTTTTGTCATGCCTATATCTATGAACAAGTCCTTCGTCTTCGAAAACAAAGGTGATAAATAAAATTTTACAATCTATGTACAACTTCTAATAAAATTTTTCATTATCATCTTTGTTTTCGATTAATAATATAATGAAAGGAATGAGGGCGCCACTGGGCTTTTTAATGGCAAGTCAATTTCATTTCGAGCCTAAAATGCGACGTATCATGGAATCTCTATAAAGCTACACGTCAGATATTTTCCGGTCGGAAATTTCAGATTCGGAAACCTGAATGGAAACGAATACAAAATGGCTACTGGCACAACACACAACTGGATGCACAGCACACGTGTCTAATCTTTTCCGTGCGGAAAATGTTAGAGACGTGTACGCTTGCTTTTTGTATGAAAAGCATGCATTCTGGTCTCCGAATCTGAAATTTCTAAACGGAAAAACAGAACGTGTGCGACCAGCTTAAAAATGCTTATCTTAACGTTCTCATATCCACATTTCAATCCTTGAATGTACTATTACTTTAATGAAGTTAGGCCATGTTGTTATATCGAAATAAGTATGAATTAACTTAATTATATTGTATGTTGTTCTTGTTTCTTGTTTTTCAAGCTCTAACAATAATAAACTAAAATGAAATCAGTAACTCGTTTTTTATTTACTTCTGAAATCTACAAGGATAAATTAGTTCACAATTTTGCATCATTTCATCGTTTCATACGTTGTCATCGCACGTTTTTCATTCATTTGGTATCGAATTATCATTCGTTCTGTGCGCTTTGGCATCTAAATGGAAGTGATTTTGTTCAGTGCAAATAAAGATAAGTTCCTGATTGATGTTCTTTTTTTAAATAGTCGGCCAGAAAAATGAGGAACAGGACGCCATTTTCTTTTTGAATATAGCGTAGTTTTTTTCTGGCCAGTATGTGTTCTTTAATTGTTTTTTTTAATTTTTTTGTTTTATTTTTTTTTACAGAGGAAAAATACAGGCTGCTTTCTTCGATGCCGGCTTCATTATACCTTCTTGGTAGTTTTACTATGCTAGTCGTATCCAGTATACTTAAGGATAGGTGATAAGTGAATTGTTTTATCTAATAAAATTTAATCAATTAGATAGTTTTTCTAAGAATGTGACTTTTCAATCTGGTTCTTTTGACATTGAGGTATGTGTGATTTGTATGTAAATATAATTTTTGATCATTGAATTTTATTATACTAATTTGGACATTATTTGATATTCCATATTGTTATGCATTTATTTTGATATATTATTTATTTCAATTTTTTATAGTTATTAAGGGACTCTGTTGAAAAATCATTGTGTTATCATTATGATATCATTATGTCATGATGTCTGTGCAACAGACAGCCATATTTATGTTTTTTTTTATTTATTTATTTATTTATGTATTGCCATTAACATACTTAGGTACTTTAAAATTAAGATAATTACCTAAAAGTCGTCCAGATATAGCTGTTGCATTTCTTTCTATAATATTTAACTTATTTTCATAATTTGATATCATTAAATAAAATTTCCGATCGCTAAGTGTAGGTAATTAAAAAGCAAAGACAGAGAAAAATAGGTTTTTCCTTAAATTTTATGGTAAAAAGTAAAATCTGTTGCTATTACAAAACTGAAAAGCGAAAAAAGAATAGACTTTCCATACAAAGAAAAAGATACTTGAAAAATAAAAATAGCATGAATTTTTTTCTTGACACATTAGATCTATTCGCTTTATTTGTATGGAAGGCCGATTTTATTTTCATTGTTCAAAATATTATGCGCAGAAATGTACATATTAGGTGTTTTAAATAATTCTACCATTCAATTTTGGATTGTACCTGACTATGTAAATATTGAATCCTGTACTTCTATTTAATCTTTTCATTGATTGAAAACTCACATTGTTAAAAACGCTTGCGAATCCAATGAGAATTGATTATCCGGATTTATTCATTCATATTGATATTTTGTTATTTATTTAATAAGGCAAATGAATCATTAGACAATTTTTTAATTTTTGACCCAGACTTCACCAGAGCGAACTTTATGGAGCACACAGAACTTGAAATTAAGCATAGAAGTGACGCTGACTTTAATAATATAAATTTTCATATTCATCATCATCATCATATTCCTCACCTTATCCCGTCATCTGGGGTCGGCGCAATATGTCTTATCCTTCCACACGTCTCTGTTTCCCGTCATACCAACATCCACTCCCAACTCCTTCATATAAATTTTCATATTATTTTCATATTATGAATTTATTTGTCATTTTTTTTTATCTAAGGTCGCATTCAGTAAAACGAGTGCACGTATACAGAAATTTGAAAATTCGACTCGATTAAGTGTGTATGAGTGTGCTTAGGAGCTCTTTAACATTTAGCTATGTGCCATCAAGAAGTTTCCTGTTCTCGAAAACTTCCTTTGAAAAGTTCTCTGGGGCGGGTTATAATTTCTAAAAAAGTTTTCGATTGTTATTTGAAAACAAGACCGGCACATCACTAGTCACACTCATCCCTCTGCTCAACAATATCCAATGTTAAATAATCATTATGAAATAAATAGGTAGTGGACTACGTTTCAAACACATCTCTCTAGAGCGTTACGGGGTAATCGTGGTACATTGCTTACTTTTGCCATGTGTCACAAAATTGCTCACATGAAGACCAAGCAATGTACTTTAATGTAATTATCGAGTTCGCCGTTCCATTATAAACGCTGAAGTGTTTCTAATATATATATTTCCTATTTTCATTATTTTTTATGTATTACCTCATAGAGATTAAGTCCTTATTGTGTTCATTATCATGATTGCTAAGTTGCCATCGACAATTTACATCCATTGTTACGTTTTTATTGCATTTTATTTTGTTGTGAATTTAATTCAATTTGTTATGATAACTCAAGTGTTGTTGTTTATTAAAATATGAATTACATCGATCAAATTAATTGATTTCTTTTAATAACATAATCATTCCAATCATCTCCCCTTTCTGTGTCTTAAGGCGAACAAAAGCCTCATCTATACATATAATAAAACAGTAAAAATATTTTGTCTGTACATTTAGTATTTTTGACTAAAATGGATAGAGGGACACCTAAAAAGAACAATAGAAAGCAAAAATTTTTTTTGGAATTTCTTGTCTGTCTGTCTGTCTGTATGTATGTACGCGTTTCACGCAAAAACTACTGGACGGATTTGAATGAAACTTTTTTTGTTGTATAGCTATTAAGCCTGGGCAACATATAGGCTATAATTCATTTTGAAAACTGGAGCACCTGATGAAGAACCAAAACAGAACAGCTAAACCATAAGAAATATGGAAATGGTGCCTTAACAAAAGTCGTTCAACCTGATGAGCATTTTCTGCTGACGTATGAAAATTGAAGATCTGGAACATCTGATGAGGAACTGCAAGAGACCAGCTACACTATAACATATATGGAAATGGCGCCTTAACAAAAATCGTTCAACCTGATGAGCATTTTCTGATGACGTATAAAAATTGAAGATCTGGAACATCTGATGAATAACTCCAAGAGACCAGCTACACTATAACATATATGGAAATGGTGCTTTAGCAAAACTTGATTAATCTGATGAGCATTTTCTATAGACGTATAAAAATCAAAGATCCGAAACATCTGAAACTGTTTGGAACACAAAAATACTTTTCATCAAAGCGAAACTCACGCGGGCGAAGCCGCGGGCGACAGCTACTTATAAAATATGATTGCAATAGAATTTCCGGATCGATGCAAGTTTTTTGTTTGTTACCAGAATCTCTCTCTCTCTCAGCCGAAAGACGTTCCACTGCTGGACAAAGGCCTCCCCCAAGGATTTCCATAACGACCGGTCCTGCGCTGCCCGCATCCATGCGCATCCCGCGACCTTCACCAGGTCGTCGGTCCACCGAGTGGGAAGCCTGCTAACACTACGTTTTCCGGAAATGTTTAGCGTTAATAGCATTTCAAGGGATTTGTTAATATCACAATTAACTCCCTCGGATAGTAATCGTCACATGCTAGAAATAGGTATTCAATAAATCAAAGGCAGAGGCAAAAAAACTTAGAAGAAAATATAGATAATAAGGTTTTGTTAGTGTAGGTATTTTAAAAAAATATTGATCAGCCAAATTCAACAAACAACTTTTTTTTAAGGACGCGTTTACAAAAATCAATGAAATTTGCCATTTGCCGGTTCGATTTCCGATAAATTCATTGAATTTTATAAAGTGTTACGGGTACTGATGGGTACTGTAAACCTTTGACTATATTAGTTTCTACTTTATTTTGTGTAAAAAGTAGTATTAAATACTATAAAATTAGTTTTTCCTAGCCTCTTTCCGCGAAAACAACGAAAACAGGGTAAGGTTTCGGTATAAAAAACTGAGTAATTTGTGAAATATTCTTTAAAAGAAAAATAGAAACATATAATATATATAATCAATATTATTTATTTCAAAAAAAAAACCATCAAGTTTTAACAAAATTTATATAAAATAAAAATTATCAGTTTAACTGTTTCGTTTTTCTATAGTATAAAGTGACGAACATTTCGAACGAAGCTTCAGTCGGCTCATGTGAGCCTCTGTGAATGGACGTCCCTGTGTCGCTCCCTGTCGCTCCGCAGCAAAATCCCACGGACAAATACATCGCTGTGCATATACGAAAACTCAGTTAGATCAACTGGTTTTGATACTTGTGCGGAAAAGAAAGTACCTTTTTATTTTTCTTCGTTAATATTCCAGTGTGTGTTTTGTCTTCCTTAGTACTCTAGTCATACATGAAGTCCAGCGTCCTGATGATGGAGACAGAAGGTTGCCATAGGAACTCTGTAATTAAACCATGTAACCTGGTCGAGTTTGGGCTTGTTTGGTTTGTGTTCTTTAGTACTCTGGTCCTACATGAAGTCCAGCGTCCTGATGATGGAGACGTAAGGTTGCCATAGGAACTCTGTAACTAAACCATGTAACCTGGTCGAGTTTGGGCTTGTTTGGTTTGTGTTCTTTAGTACTCTGGTCCTACATGAAGTCCAGCGTCCTGATGTTGGAGACGGAAGGTTGCCATAGGAACTCTGTAACTAAACCATGTAACCTGGTCGAGTTTGGGCTTGTTTGGTTTGTGTTCTTTAGTACTCTGGTCCTACATGAAGTCCAGCGTCCTGATGATGGAGACGGAAGGTTGCCATAGGAACTCTGTAACTAAACCATGTAACCTGGTCGAGTTTGGGCTTGTTTGGTTTGTGTTCTTTAGTACTCTGGTCCTACATGAAGTCCAGCGTCCTGATGATGGAGACAGAAGGTTGCCATAGGTAGAGTTGGGCGTAATCAACTACTTTTGTAATCGGATTAATAATCTGATTGAAAGTAATCATGACTACATCAATCATGATTACTTTTAATCTAGATTACTTTCAATCATGATTACATTTGTAATCGTTAGTTTTGATTACAGTAGTCAGTAATCTGATTACATGCGTAGTTTTTATTATTTTTAACCGACTTCCCAAAAAAGGAGGAGGTTATATGTTTCGGAAGTATGTTTTTTTTATGTATTTTTATAAGCATTTTTATAATAAATGCGCTTCGATATCCAGTCAGTATGTATCTTGCATGTCTGCGATTTTCTAAGCAAATAGGGGCTTTCGACGACCGACTGTATGAATCATATACTTAGGTAGGCTGTGATATAAGTATGGATTTCGCAGAAGGTTCAATTCACAAAATGTCCAATTCGCAAAATGTTCCAATTCGCAAAATGTCCAATTCGCAAAATGTCCAATTTGCAAAATTTATTAGACATTTTGCGAATTGGACATTCTGCGACCTGGACATTTTGCGTGTTGGACATTCTGTGAACTAAACATTTTGCAAAATTTATTAGACATTTTATTATATTATAAAGACTGTTATATGATGATATCTATAACAGTTATCGCAATAAAGATATGTTGAGGCAGAATGTCCAATTCGCAAAATGTGCATTTTGCTAAATGTATATTTTGCAAATTTTAAATTCTGCGAACTGGACATTTTGCGTTTTGGACATATTGCGATTAGAACATTTTGCGAATTAGACATTTTGCGAAATGAACATTTTGCGAATGGGGCATTCTGTGTATTGGACATTCTGCGAACTGAACATTTTGCAAATTAAACGTTTTGCGACCACTGGACCTTTTGCGAATTGGATGAATCATATAGGTAGGCTGTGATATAAGTATGGATTTCGTAAAAGGTCCAATTCGTAAAATGTATTGGACATTTTGCGATTTGGACATTTTGCGAATTGGACCATTTGCGAAATCCATAGACAGAATGTCAAATTCACAGAATGCCCAATTCGCAAAATGTCCAATTCGCAAAATGTCCAATACATTTTACAAATTGTACCTTTTGCGAATTGGACCTTTTACGAAATCCATACTTATATCACAGCCTACCTATATGATTCATCCAATTCGCAAAAGGTCCAGCGGTCGCAAAACGTTTAATTTGCAAAATGTTCAGTTCGCAGAATGTCCAATACACAGAATGCCCCATTCGCAAAATGTTCATTTCGCAAAATGTCTAATACGCAAAATGTTCTAATCGCAAAATGTCCAAAACGCAAAATGTCCAGTTCGCAGAATGTCAAATTTGCAAAATATACATTTAGCAAATTGGACATTTTGCGAATTGGACATTCTGCCTCAACATATCTTTATTGCGATAACTGTTATAGATATCATCATATAACAGTCTTTATAAATACCTCAATAATATTTTATTACTCAGAAGCTCTCAGAGCTTTGAGATAGAGTTTTTCACTAAACTCTATTTATTCTTACCAGTCCTATCATGTAAACAATCTTCACTGTACTTTTTGTTGAATTTTGTTAAAAATTAATCAAATATTAGTTCAAACCTAAACATTCTAAAGTAAAACATTTATTGATTGAAAGTTTCATTTAAATCCGTCCAGTAGTTTTTGCGTGAAACGCGTACATACATACATACAGACAGACAAGAAATTCCAAATAATTTTTTTTGCTTTCTATTATTCTTTTTAAGTGTCCCTCTATCCATTTCAGTCAAAAATAATAAATGTACAGACAAAATATTTTTACTGTTTTATTATATGTATAGATAAAAAAAATACTAATATAAAATAAATATTCTACAAAAAATAATATTAAAAGTATCAAAATGTGTTTGTTCAAAAGATTCCCGCTTAGCGTGCGTCGCTGTGACTGTGTGCCCTGCGCATGTAGTAGTACAATCAAATCACAGAAGTAAAATTTTTTTTTAAATATAAGCAGAAGGAACACAAATTTCACACACACACTGATGATATTTGACAATATTTGCATCCTGTTCATGATAAGGACTGTCATATAACTCTGTCCCTTTCCTTCCTTAGCATTGCAATGTATTGCAACACGAACCACTACACTGAAAGATTTATCATCCAAGCCGGAATTTTCATGCGAAATGATCCTTAACTGTCATATTTGTTGTGTTGTCACAGTTGTCATAAATATTTAAAATTATTTTTTACTGTTTTGTGCTTTTAAACTCAATAGAAATGATAAAATGCAACGTGTACAATATGTGGAAGTGTTTCATAAAAAAATATTCGTGGAATATCGTTCCTTCGGTAAAGCAATACATGTTTTTGACGTGCCCAATGATAATATACAATTTCGTGTTATTTTTGAAACAATAACCATTATTAGACTTTTGAATGCTATTTATCAGCAATATCATTATTTATTTTATAAAGTAGTGTATTAATTATAACCATTTCATAAGAAATACTACAAGTAATTTAATAATTTCGTAGATAGCATAGATCATTTGACGGATCCAGTTTTGTTTACTATGGCTGGGCCGAATCAAGGCAAATATACGAATTTAGTACCTATTTTATAAAAATCTCAGGAATTCTTTCTTGAAGATTAAAATGCACATTTTATAAAAATACTGACAGTGAATTTTATTTCAGGACAAGGAAAATATGCCAAAAAATAATACCTCAAGAAAGAGAACTGTTATGGGGACTATTTCTCTTACGTACTACGAGTACCAGGACAGTGAATGGACGCCAGCAACCATTAACATCATTGCAATGTTTCATTGCACGTGATTTTTAATAATTTAAAATAAATTTTATTGATTTAATGACTAGTATTTTTTCCCAAAAGGGATAGAATTTCCCATCGTAAAAAGCTGATGCAGATCCGTCCGCATACCGCGCACGGCTTAAGATTCAGCGTCTCAAAATTTTTGGTTTTGCTACACTGTACCGAATATAATTAATTATCTTAGATCCGACCCTGTATTCTGTCGTTGTGTGAATAATAATCTTAGTGTGTGTTTTTGCCATGCAATTTCAAATGACATGTTCAGTCTGCTTACTATTATTATATGTCTGTGAATCAAATACCTAAAATTGAAGCGCGTCTTTTTGTAAATGCGTCCTTAACATGGCTGTATAATTTTACTTTCAAGGCCGGAAGCTAATAAAAGATTCGACAATGACAACTTTGACAATTGTGCACTGCTGCCAACATTATCATACAAATGTCAAAATCACGAGTGGATTGATCAGCTGATGCAAGAAAAAATTGTACACAAATTAAAATCTTCGAGCTTTTAGATTCCCTGTGAAATCGAATGTTTGTGAAAATAATCTAAAATATTACTCTTAACTTTCAGGTTTAGTGTGAAGCCAAGTAAATATTTTGGGCTAAGTAAATGCGGTGAACTAACGTTTACTCACATGTTTATTACTGGGTTTACATTCGAAGATTAATAATATTTACAAAACAATAGTTTTAGCACTGAAATGGATATAGACAGCTTACCATTAGAAGCTTTCTTAGAAATACTCGTCAATACGGATGGTATTACATTGGGACAATGTCGCAGAGTATGCAGAAAATGGAAGGAGATCATTGATGGCAATGATGTTCTGTGGCAAGAAATGTGCCGAAAGGATTATAAATATCCTTCAAGGATCGCCAAGAAAAAGGCTGGCAGTGATTGTAAATGGTATCACATATATAAAAACATGAAAATGTGGTCAAAAGTGTCATTGTTTGAGATCAAAATTAGTGAATTTTATAAATTTAATCATCATGACAAAAAACATGCATTGGAAATTGATAACAATATTTTGCCATTGAGAGATACCAATGGTGTAGTAATGTATGATATGAGTTCTTTGAAATATATTCCTGCCACGGTTCCAGAGAGAAAATGTTCAAAAATAGCTAATAATGATTATGTTACCATTACATTATTGAAAGGAGATTTGTTTGTGCAAAGAACAGTTGAAAATGTGACCTACATGACAGAAGTAGTTTTCAAAGCAGACGACTTCCTTCTACATGGCGACACACTATTTTTCTACAACAACCGAGACGTTTACAGATGCAGCTTAATACTCCAAAATTTATTGGCAGATTTAATAATACACTGTGATTATGATATCAAAGAAATTATTTACAACGATGGAGTGTTACATATTTTTACTGATTGTGGGCAAATAGTTAATGTTACTAAAGACAAAAAGGTGTCTGTACGACCGATTAGATGTCCGCCAGAATGGATCAAGCAGATCAAATATGTCAGTGCGATAAATGATAAAAATTTTGTGTGTTATTCCAGAAATTTATTCAAGATTGAAACTGATAATTATCAGCATTTGTATTTAGATTTTCCTCCTATAACTGCGCTGTTTTTCTATGGAGACGTGACATTGATTGGTACAAAAGATGGTGAGATATTGTTATACCGTCTTGCTGATCAGAAGAGAGCTGTTAAGCCAAGGTTTGAGACACTGGGTACTCTGCCAGAGGAGATTCGCAGTTCAGTTGGATGTGTGTGAGAGAAAGACTGGTCCTGTTATTGTTGCTTCTACATTCTTTTCAATAGCACTGTTGGAAATTGACTTCTTTCCCCATGTAAGTTATGGTACTTTCCATTTAAGCTTTGAATGAAAAAAAAATTGATTAGAAGATAAATTCTTCCTTGTTTGTCTGGGAGTGAAGCACAAAACAAACTCGCTGCTTCTATTCCTTCGTCGATTAGAAAAATTAATTAAGGCTATAAACTGAGTGGCGTGACCTGGTGAAGGTCGCGGGACGCGCATGGATGCGGAGCAGCGCAGAAGCGGTCGTTGTGGAAATCCTTGGGGGAGGCCTTTGTCCAGCAGTGGACGTCTTTCGGCTGAGAGAGAGAGAGATATAAACTGAGAATTCTTCTCATATGTAGCTAGCTACCTGTTACTATTTCTGAATTTTAATTCCAGCAATAAGCCCATCATCCAAAAAAAAATCAATCAAAATCTCCAAACTTCAGGATACACACGCATCAGCTTATGAAGCTGCTAGTGCATGTGTTCAAAATAAAATAAATCTAGCTGAATGTGGACTTCATAGCTCTCGACCCTAGGCTCTGTCTACCCCTTAAGGGATAAAGACGCAATACTGGATCAACAATAACATTCAGAAGCTTCAGGCTAATGATATTACTACTAGTTATATTGTAAATCTGATAGTTTGTGAGAATTGACATAATATGAAGTTTGTTATTATTAAAACACAAATACATTGTGACTTGTTTTAAGAAAAACCCTTTTATGTTTCAGGAAAAAGATATAAAATCATCATTCCCAACCAGCAAATTGCTAATGTACAAACGACTACTGAAGCTCCGTGAAAGACTGCAAAATCATTAGACTATTAGCGAAATAAAATAAGTAAAAGAAAGAAAAAAATCATATTATTCGACAGATGAAATACAGATCTGAATGTAGAAAAACCGCGTCCTTCCTTCGAGTCACTCAAGACAGAGACCACAGAAATCTAGACGCGTTATTTCACCGCCGCCGCCTGACAAAAGTTGCATTGTATGACGTTTTTCTTTAACGCACATCGATAATCCGGCACTTAACTGACTATATGACAAATCCGAATATTTAATGGAAAACCATTTTATTGTGATTTCACTTGTATTTTTCATTACTACAAACATATTAGAAAAATAAAAATGAAATTATGAAATTAGTCATAATAAATAGTCATAATTAGATGAAATTTGTTATTTATTACGTAGGTATTTATTTACATAAATATTATTTCATTAGTTAATGTATCTAAAGAATTAGAAAATGTAGTGGGTCACATAGAAAAGTATACCACCCCAAATACAATATTAGTATAATAAGTATGCTACCCAGGGCAAAGCACATACTATCATGTAAGCAAGAATAAAATGCAATTGTTGATTTGTTTTAAAAATATTTTATTATTTTATCTAAGCAGTATTATGTTTTATTTGTATAATTTTATTTCCATTCGACTATAAATAACTGTTTCCAGAATATGTTTTATTTATTTCCAATCCATCCTATTAATGGGACCAGTAGCGGATATAGGGTCACGGGGCGGGCACGTGCCCCCCCAGGCTGCTATTTTGTGTACCTACTGTGGAGCGAGATTCCATAACAGTACATATTTAGTAAAACTGTTCTATAAATAGGTTCTGACAAGTATTTCTAACAGTTATTGTTGATTTTTTGCTCTGGTCAAGAAATCCAACCGCTAACTAGGGCAAGTTGTGTAGAGGAAGCGAGAGAGATCTGTAAGGATCGTAGCAAGTGGAAATCGCTAGTCTTTGCCTACCCCCACGGGAAAAAGGCGTGATGATATGTATGTATGTACAACTATTACAGGAGACCGATAGTGAAGTTAATATATTAGTAGGTATAGATAAGTAAGTACTTCCTTGCCTATAAACTGGAGTTACAACTGTAACAAGAGTCAACATACACAAATATTTCGAATATAAGCACGTTCTCAACGAAACTAAAGGCGCATTTAGACGGTGCAAGTTTCTTGTACATACAAGAGCAATATTGCATTCAATAATTGCAGTGCAACAATTGACTATAAATAATTGCAGCAACTGTTTAGACCATGCAAGTGTTTACTTGCTTCAATTTAATTGTATGCAACAGGCAAGAAACTTACACCGTCTAAATGGGCCTTAACGGACGTGAAATTGACAAAGCCTTGCAACCGTCGTCGTCGCGTTACCTTCATGTCCTATGAGTTATGTATGTAGGTACTCGTATGTACCTACCTCTAGTATGTTAGGATGTTATGACTTGTTATGCTGTTTTATGCGACAGACATCCACGGAAGTTTAGTTACTGGAAGACTTCTTAAATTGTTAAATAGTGGTGGTGGCCGAGTGGTATGGCGCCCTCTTGTGGCTGCAAAGGTCCCAGGTTCGAATCCTGCTATATGAGTTTTTATACCAATCTGACTCATGTACCTGTGTTCGACCACCACTTGTTTCCGGTGAAGGAAAACATCGTGAGGAAACCTGCACTCTGGTTGATGATTATCACCTAGTACTTATGTGAAATGGAAAAGGCAATGGCAATATACTACTCCATTAAAATTGCCAAGATAGTCATTGTGTCTGTTTCATTCCATATAATGACCACGACCCACAGTCATGAGGAATATGACTAAAGAGAGAGAGAGAGAGATCAAGTAGGTGTCTTAAAAAAAGAAAAAATGTAAGCAAATCAATGATTTAGGAGTCTATCTGCTTTTTTCCTTTAAAAAAAAAAGATTAGGGTTTTGTCTGAGGTTTCAACCGCTAAGTACACGATATACGCTACGCTAACCGCTAAGTATACAATAGCGGTTGAAACTTGAGAGAAGTCCCTAATTTTGATTCAGTGATCTATTTGTGGTCCTATTTAATTTGGGGCCGTTGGATGACACGCATCTACTATAATATTTACTATGAAGTTGCAACCAACCACTAAGCAACTTTTATTATAGTTTGCATAAATTGATTTCTTTCTCATGCCGGCAGCGATAAAAATTCCAAATATAAACTTTTTTCTTCATAAATACGTCTTCCAGCCAGCAGTGTCTGTCGTCATAAAGCTACGTCCTCACCTTGTGCCGTCTGCTACTCAATCACTCTCCGCTCATCTCTTCGCACCTTTGTTCTGACGCATGTATTTTCAAAGATGCACTATCTCGTCTACGCTGTCTTGGAGTTTATACTGATTAGGGTATGATACTGGCTTTAAAATTTTTATGCTTAGATTTTGGATTGTGATAAGTATAATACCACCGTACCTAAGTCATAGTGTAATTTTTCTTTGCCTAAGTGCTTGTCTGTAGACTCTACAACTTGATACTTACTTCTACGCGTTGCTGAGAAACACAGACTTGACAGACTGACAATCCATGTGACGGTTTAAAGTACCTACACATAAATTTTCGTACGGAACCCTCGCTGTACGAGTCCAACTAGCACTTAGCCGATTTTTTTATATTCAGTAACTAGGAGTTAACTATTTTACTTGCTTATATTCTTCATCAACAAATTATTCCCTCGCGTCTTCATTCTCTCGCATTGTTCAGACATGTTTGTTAGAATTTTCTCCTTCAGCTTGGAAATTCGCTGGAACAAAAGCAAGGTAAACACCGTCGTACACTCGAGGCGCAGGGTAGGTGTACGTGTGAACTAAACAATAGTGTACACTCGCGGCCATAACGACACGTCGCGACGGCACTCGTGGCTGTCTAATTGTGTGTGGGTTTCCACTGGATACTGTTTAAAACATGTAGCTATTAATTTATAAAAAAATCTTTTCGCGTCGAAATGGCTGTGAATTTATGTAGTATTTGACCAATGAATTGGTCTCATTGACATTCACTACAGTTGCAGGGGGAGGGTCAGTTCGCACATGACAAATCATGATCCATGGATTGCACAGCCACACGAATAAATATCCAAATCTAATCGTGTGACTCCGCAATCCCAAACCCCACAGCGACGACGACGTTGAGAATCCGAGACGCCGCCGCAAAGCCGCTCTCCACTCGCCGCGCTTGCCATTCAACGCTGCCCTGATATTGACGATACAACAGACCATTCTCAACATTTTCATACAATTATGTATCCGATAACGTTGGTTGTCGGTCGCAGCGACTGGCGTCGTTATCGCGAGACCCAAGCCACAAAATTAATATTAGTACTACGTACAGAAAGGAAACTCCCTGCCCCTCCCGCAATATGGCACCCCCCCGCTCCTTCCGCACTTATCCCCCGTTCTTGTGTAACTGTGGGACGTTCGACTATGAAAACGCACACATTGACGTGTTACTGACGTGTTCACGGATATACAGTTTCATTTGTAGTAGTAGTAGGCATATTTGACGCGCCGTTTCTATGAAGCGCCCGCCCTGTGCCCAAGCTTAACTCAGTTTTCTCGGCATCTCCCAACAGTTTAGAGCTCTCTAGACTGCCCAGGGGAGGTAGCTTCTCGGCTTTCCTTTGACTTGTACGATCTTTCTGAAGATGGAAAAATGTTTGTCCCTTTCACATACAAATGAAGCTACCGATTGACTTCACAAAACGACTACGCGGGCTACCTGGACTAGGTACTCATTATCCTGAATTAATTTCGGCTCTAAAGAGACTGAGGTATCAATGCAAATTAGTGACTGACATGACGAGTAGTCACTTTATCTCTGCTTAACCAGTTAGCACTAAATTGAGCGGTTAAATACGCTTGACCAATTGTCACTTAACCATAAATGGTAACCTACATAGCATTTATAATGAATCTTTTATTCAGATAACTTTGATCCATTTCATGTTATTATTACAGACCAGTAATGCGGGCGAAGCAACAAACGAAAGCTAGCTTGTTAATTGTAATTTGCCTTGTCCCTTTTGATCCCTGTTACTCCGTGTAATGACCCGGGGCTTACGGGATAAATGAGTAATTATGTAAATTAACTACATTATTATTAATTTGGTTAATAAATGGGGAAGGTTTAATTACTCATTTCCTAAGTAATTAATTTTATTGATGTCAATATAGTAGGTTTATAGTTATTATTGTATGTATCCGAATATTTATTACATAGCTAGCTTTCGCCCTCGGATTCGCCCGCGTGAATTTCTCACGGAAACAGTGCTTTTTCCCGGGATGAAGGTAGCCTATGTCCTTCTCCGTACTTCCAGCTATGTGTATGCGAAATTTCATTTTGAAGATTGGTTGAGTAGATAAAGAGGTACCAAACAAAAAAACAAACAAACTCATTTTCGCATTTATAATATTAGTTAGGATTAAGAAGTTAGGATAATAAAAAAAGATCTACGGAATGGTCTTCGTAGCTTTTTTTTATAACATAGGGCGGCAACCGAGCAAGCAGGTCCACTGATGGTAAGCGATCACCGCTGCCCATGGACAACTGCAACACCAGGGGCATTACAAGAGTGTTGCCGGCCTTTCAAGAAGATGTAGTCTCGTTTTTTTTGAAGGTACCGTCTGTCTGAATGTTTGTACGGGCATAACGCAAAAACACCGAATAGATACATTTTTAACAGTTATATTGTTGTGTTTACTTTTAAACGCCGTCGCTTAGAACCCGAAATACACATACATACATATAATCACGTCTTTATCCCTTACGGGGTAGACAGAGCCAAAAGTCGTATGACTCGAAGGTCACGCTTAGCTAAATAGTGGGCTCTCTGATGGAATGGAGATTCAGGTATAGTGACAGGTTGCTAGCTCGAAATAAAATAACAGTAAGTATACATCGCGAAGGAAGTCGCGGGCAAAAGCTAGTATAAGTATATTTTTCAGATTATCGGTTTCAATATTCAGTTGTACCATTTTCTAGGAACGCAACGCAACATTTTCATGATGCAAAATGGAGAAGGTGGCAACTGAAAAACATGTAAAAACACTCGACTCGGCGGAGTGTTTGTTGAGACCGCGACTGCACTCGGAGGCTCGTTACATGGTGTTGACACGGCGCGTGGATGGCGCGACGCATAAGAGATAGCGTTGATAATAGTTGATATAGACAATAATATGTAAAAATCTAGTGATTAATGGATTAACATGACGAGTTGGTACTATTTCACTGCTTGACCAGTAGCAGTAAATTGAGCGGCGATACGCTTAACCAATTGTCACTTAAAAAATTGGGTAGGTCCGTAATACCTATATTATTATTATTATGTATTATTTATTCATTCTTAAACAATATACATTGTGTCAGAAACATTAAAAAAACTATACATAAATTATCAATAAGTACAACAAACGAATATTATTATACATTACAATCCAAATTCGAAATATCAATAATATGCATAAGTAAATTAAAATTCAATGAAAATACCTGGCAATACCTTAAAAAATATATCTTAAAACACTCTATTGTAGAGACCGCACTCGCGGAGACTCGTTACATGGTGTTGACACGGGGCGTGTGGGTGGCGCAAGGTATATAAGATAGCGTTGATATAGAAAATAATATGTAAATAAAAATTAAAAACATGTTAAAACACTCGGTTGTCGAGATACCGCGGCTGCAGTTAGAGGCTCGTTACATGGTGTTGACACGGCGCGTGGGTAGCGCGAGGCATAGGAGATAGCGTTGTTATACATATAGAAAACTAGCCACGCCCCGGGGCTTCGCTCCCGTGAGAATTTCGGGATAAAAAGTACTCTATGTGTTATTCCTGGTATTTATTCTACCCGTATACCAAATTTGATCAATATCCGTCCAGTAGATTTTGCGTGATTGATTAACAAACATCCTCACAAACTCACATCAAAACTTTCGCATTTATGTTAGTAGGATAATACTAAAAATAGAAACACTCGAGCCGGCGGCGGAGTGTTTGTCGAGATACCGCGGCTGCTGTCGGAGGCTCGTTACATGGTGTTGACACGGCGCGTGGGTGGCGCGAGGCATAGGAAATAGCGTTGATATAGAAGTTATTTCAAAAAAATGAAAAACAATGTAAAAACGCGAGTCTTAAACCACGAAGGATGGTGCACGGAGGTGGTGCAAGGCATAGGAGATAGCTTACAATATCTTACTATTTTTTATTTGCCTTCTTGTTGTAGCCTACCAATAAGAGCTACCCAAGGATAATCAGAGGGGATGAGGGGCGGTATGAAAGCTCCGCCTTAAAACAGACACAATAAGGTTACTTTTCGAATTTTCTATAATTTGTGTTTTTGCTAGCGAGTTTTCGTTAGGCTCTAAGGTAATTATTTTATAGGTTTTCTTTTAATTATGATAAAACACTAAATGTATAAAAAAAAAATAAGCCAGTATCGTTTTAAATAATTGTATTCATTATTTTATTCTTCAAAAAATTCTACTGTTAAATTTTCGACGATAAAGGAAAAAAAACAGGATTATGTATTTTTTTATCTAGTCTTCTTTATTTTATTTGTAATTTGATTCTGTATGATTCTAGTTTAGTATTTTTCTCTTTACGGGATATTTTTCCTGCTTCAGTACTTCTAACCTATGGTTCACACTTGACGTTTAAATATGTTTTCCAAAAATCCTGATTGGGTATGGCCTTAAGTTTAACAACTGTTAAACTTCCGTGACTCCAGCCCACCTTATGTTTTAAGGCATAATTTTTTACGTCCACCAGCACGTATTTTTTTGCCTTTTATGTAGTTACACGTCAAAAAATAGATTTTTGATGTGTAACATTTTTCTTTTCACTGGGAAGATATTCTATCCATAAAAGAAGGTCTAAGTGCGCGCGATGATCTAAATTATTCTATGACTTTTTCCGATAAGTCTATCAATCTTTTGCTGTCTTAGACTATACGTAGCGACAATAGTGGAGGATATCTTTGCACAGCTTTTGAATTAATAAGCAACAGATCCGCCGCCCATCTATGACTTGCGCCACTCGGCCGTCGCGAGTGGTGTGTCTGAACTATCCAGCACCCTTGACGTGGCTAATGTATTTCTCTATGCATATCTATATCCACCGTCTTCCTTTTGATTTTCCTCTTATTTTTGTGTAGCTGTAGTTTCCATCGTACGAACTATTCAAAGCTGACGTTGATGTATTTTCTACGTGCGTAGGTTTTCTTTCAATGTTACACGTTTCCTCTTCGCATCGTTTTCATTTTCTTTTCTTGTTTACAAGGCTTGTTTAGCGTTGCAAGTTTTGAAGAATACGCTGCCGAATACTGGCTTGGAAGACTTAAAAAAAATGGGCATTGTGAGAAAGATTAACTACCTATATTTTAGAAAAAGACCATTTAACCATTAATAGTCCGATACTAGCGACATTATCACCATCAGTGCCGGATGAATTCATATTTAGAAGGCGTAAACCGCCTTTGACGCCTTCCTCGCGTACTAAATTGTATCGGTTGTCTCCCGTGGCCAGAGCTCTAAATATGTTGAATTCCATATGTCAGAAAGCTGATGTAGACATATTCCACTGTTCGTTGGAGAAATTCAAAGACATGGCATTATGTGTACCAAATTTATAATTTTTCTATATATTTTTAACGATGTTGGATTAGGTTAAGCCTGTAATGACACGCTGTATAAAATGAAATCAAATAAATATTTTTTTACTTGAAATATACTCTTGAAATTTTGAGAAAAGCACATAAAAGATGGTTAAAACGAGATAATTACATGTCGTATACAGTCTCTCGTCCGGCTTCACATTTTCCGTTTAAACATAAGCAAGCTAAATAATGCTAAACAAAATGGAGCTTCATTTTCGAGCTGCAACCACATGGTTTTGAAACTAGCAGTTTTGTTGAGCTCACAAACACACACGCAGGGGCCACGTCCTCAAACATATCAGAATATCGCTTCAAACGCTCGGACTTGGCTCAATTATAATTATGTTTGTACTCCCAGTCACATGTGTGGAAATATTATGTTTGAGTTTGAGTGCATAGCTATTTGATGTGTTTTAAAACACAAACTACTCTTTATGCGATGGAGATGTAAATAATAAAAATAAATAAAATAAAAAGCCTAATTATTTCTAAGTTAGAGAGAACGTATCTAATGTTTTAAAATAAAAAATAATAAAATAATTTAATAAAAAAACCGTTAAATAAAAAAAGTAAACTTTATGTCTGTTGGCTGTAGTCAAGACACAAAAAAACCTTAAAAAAAAAAGATAAAAAAATATATAAATATAAATATAAATAATTCGGCCTTATGTACTTACAGCGCCCCTTGTGGGACACAAGTATGTAAGTAAATAGCTTATGTGCAATATACTATCCTACCTATATATTATATAGGTAGGCATAGTTCATTGCACATAAGCTATTTACTTAAAACTAGCTTTTGCCCGCGGCTTCGCCCGCGTGAATTACGAAAAGAACTGAAAAGAAACAGTGCTTTTTCCCGGGATGAAAGGTACCCTATGTCCTCTTATAGTCCGGTCATTCTATGTTTTCAGAAAAACTAATTCATAAAGTTTTGAAACTTGTGTGACATATACCTTCGGTTGTTGTGTTCAACGCTCACTACCCTCCCCTGCCCTCCCCCTGACGCTACCCCCCCCTTTACTCTGAAATGTGTCCCCTTTACCGGTTTTTTCACTTTTTCTCGAAAACTATTATAGATACGAAAAAGGTGTCAAAGGCAAAGATGA
This sequence comes from Ephestia elutella, assembly GCA_018467065.1. Classification (NCBI taxonomy): domain Eukaryota; kingdom Metazoa; phylum Arthropoda; class Insecta; order Lepidoptera; family Pyralidae; genus Ephestia; species Ephestia elutella. The sequence continues at coordinate 8,074,454 of CM031594.1, forward strand.
TCCTTATTAAATTCTTAATAAAATATGTTCCATATCTTATTTTGATAGACTTGACGGTTTACCAGCTAAAAGTTGTGTTTGGGGCACATGTTGTGAAAATATACCTAAAAAGGGTATTGTTGCTGTTTTACTATTATATCTCGAAAAAGACCCAGAATTTTGAAAACATAGTGCTATTAAAAGTTTTAGAGCATTAAATTCTGCGTTTTATGGGACTAAATACATATATTTTGGACCACTCGGTCCAATACTAGTGCTCAACGAAATTGCACAAATCCCACAGATATTGTAAATGTGAAAATTTAGATGTATGTTTGATACTCAACTACGCAAAATCTACTGGACGGATTTCGATGAAATTTGGTAGACGGGTAGAAAAATACTGGGAATAGCACATAGGGTACTTTTTATCCCGAAATTCCTACGGGAGTAGGGCCCCGAAGCGCAGCTAATATAGCATTTTTCATAGGTATGGAAAACTTGCTACGCCCGGGGTTCCGCTCAGTTGGAAATTTCGGGATAAAATTATCTTATGTGATTTTTTAAGTCTTTCTCTATTTGTGTACTAAACTTCATCGAGATCCGTCCAGTATACTTCGTGTGATCGAGTGACAAAAATGCCAATTTTGTATGGGAATGTTATCATTTATGATAATATATACTAGATGCGCTCCGAGGCTTTGCTCCTGTGAGAATTTCAGAAAAAATGTAGATTATTTGCATTTTTAGGCTTAACTCTTCTCGTCTACTAATTTTCGTCGAAATATGCTCGGTAGATTTTGTGTAATTGAGTAACAAACATACTTTTTTTTACGTTTGGATGTCTCGGATGTATGTTTGTTATTCAATTACACAAAATCTACCGGGCATATTTCCACAAAAAAATGTACACAAGTAGAGTTAAACCTAAAAATGTATATAATCTACTTTTTTTCTGAAATTCTCACAGGAGCGAAGCCTCGGGACGCATCTAGTATATTATCATAAATGATGAAGTTCCCATACAAACTTGAAATTTTTGTCACTCAATCACACGAAGTCTACTGGACGGATCTCGACGAAGTTTAGTACACAAATAGAAAAAGACTTGAAAAATCACATAAGATAATTTTTATCCCAAAATTCCCAACTGAGCGGAGCCCCGGGGCGTAGCAAATTTTCCATACTTATGAAAAATGCTATATTAGCTGCGCCTCGGGGCCCTACTCCCGTAATAATTTCGGGATAATGAGTATCCTATGTACTATACCCAGTATTTTTCTAGCAGTATATGAACTTTCATTGAAATCCATCCAGTAGATTTTGCGTAGTTGAGGATCAAACATACATCAAAACTTTCGCATTTAAAATATCTGTGGGATTTGTGCAATTTCGATGAGCACTAGTATATACACTATATAGGACAGAGTGGTCCAAAATATATGTATTTAGTCCCATTAAACGCAGAATTTAATGTTCTTAAACTTTTAATAGTACTATGTTTTCGAAATTCTGGGTTTTTTTTCGAGATATAATAGTAAAACTACAACAATACCCCTTTTTTTACGTACATTTTCTCCCCATGTGCCCCATACACAACTTTTAGCTCGTAAACCATCAAGTCTATCAAAATAAGACATGGGACATATTTTATTAAGAATTTTATAAGGATCATCTTTGCTTTTGACACCTTTTTCATTTCTATCATAGTTTCCGAGAAAAAGTGAAAAAACCGGTAAAGGGGACACATTTCAGAGTAAAGGGGGGGGTAGCGTCAGGGGGAGGGCAGGGGAGGGTAGTGAGCGTTGAACACCACAACCGAAGGTATATGTCACACAAGTTTCAAAACTTTATGAATTAGTTTTTCTTCCCCATACATTGATTACATAGAATGACCGGACTATTAGTACTTCTAACTATTTGTATGCGAAAGGGGTTGTTGCACAAATGTATGGGGAGCCGGCTATATCATTAAGCACCTATCTAAACTTTTCATTTTTGGGTCAGTATCAATGCCTTATAAGTAAATCCGATAAATTCGTAGCATTTCTATGGTAACAAAATCAACAAAATCGTAATGAAGGTTAGGCGAGTTCCGCCAAAATGGCCGACACCCATTATGATTTGACGTTGACGCGCTTCATTTGACAGGTTCGATTTCCGGTACGTTCAAAAATGTACTTTTACTACATACGTGCCCGCGGGAAAGAATTTGTTTATTTTATTTATTATTCATCTATTTATGTGAAATACACATATGTTTTTATGATATTACTTGTAACATGTGTTAGGAACGTTTACTTTAATTAATTTTCTAAAATATAATGAAGATATCGAGCATTGTATCTGATTTTCTGTATCATACTTTCCGAACGTACGTACGGGCGCCATGTCAGTATGGCCATTATACGACATTAAGCGATATTAAATGTATTTTTGTACCATAACAAGATCACGAAAAAACAAATATATGATAGTCTTAATCGGTTTTTGATATTATTTCTGATTTTTGGGGAACTGCTCATGATATAGCCTGTTATGGAACATGCCCTTTCAGGAAGATTGGTTCAGTAGATAAAACGTGAAGAGGTAACAAACAAACTCACTTTCGCATTTATAATATTAGTTAGGATAGGAATAGTAAACTACGCCTATGTGTGCGCCTATGATTTCAGCCAGGTCTCTAAACTAAATTTCGAAGAAATTCCTCGAACAGTTTAAGCGTAACATCCATAAATTCGCATTAAATATTAGTACCTAGAAGCATGATGAGCTTTGCCCTATCTCATTTAAAACATCTGTGGAATCCCAGAGAATTTTAGCAAATTGCGGCTTCAGAAAGGTATTATTCATTTGAAGATCTTTATATGTTACATTTATACTTATGCTAGAATTTCTGCCAACGGCTCAACTAAGTAATTTCTACTTTAGTAGTGTGAGTGGTACAGTTAAAAGGATATCAACCTACCCAGAAATCATTGTAAAATTGCCTTTATCACCACTGCATAAAGGTCCACGTCGCGAAACATGACATGCTGTTGTATGTACTATGTCTGAATATAATCTACCCTAATATCTTTGCAGAACAATGAGTACATAGTTTGTAAGACATTTTCATTAATGTTACTGGACTGCAGACATTTGTATTAAATTTAACTAGATGTCCCGCGATTTCCTTCTCGTGGAATTTTCAGAATTCTGGTAAGTCTATTTACATATATATCCATACTAATCCATATTATAAATGCGAAAGTTTGGATGTGAGTTTATGAGTTTGTGGATTTGTGAGTTTGTGAGTTTGTGAGGATGTTTGTTACTCAATCACGCAAAATCTACTGGACGGATTTCGATGAAATTTGGTACAGAGGTAGATAATGACCTGGAATAGCACATAGGCTACTTTTTATCCCGGGAAAAAGCACTGTTCCCGTGGGAAATTCACGCGGGCGAAGCCGCGGGCAAAAGCTAGTATATATATATATATACCTACTAGCTTTCGCCCGCGGCTTCGCCCGCGTGAATTTCCCACGGGAACAGTGCTTTTTCCCGGTATGAAAGGTACCCTATGTCCTTCTCCGTACTTCCAGCTATATGTATACGAAATTTCAGAAAGATTGGTTTAGTAGATAAAGCGTGAAGAGGTAACAAACAAACAAACTCGCTTTCGCATTTATAATATTAGTTAGGATTAGGATATAGCCTTCCTTCCATAGGTAGCTATTATACACAGAATTTTTCAAATCAGATCAGTAGTTTTAGACATAAGGTCGTTCAAATAAACGATTTTAAACTGTACAGCTTTTATATCACTACTATACTATATTTTAACTATTATTATAACTCACTCACTTATGTCTGACAGACAAGTTTCTTTTTAGATTCAATTATGCGAGAACATTTAAATAGTCAACTGTTTCTCACTTGTTGTAAAATTAGATATATAAGACTGTGTGTTTTATATATCTAATTTAATAAAATAAATAAATAAATACCCACTAGCTCAGTGGGCCTTACAAAGCTTTCTTTTCAAAAGAAACCCATTCAAAATCACTATTTTCCGAGTAATTAATAAAATGTTCTCTAACGACGTGAACCATGCGACTGGCTCATTACAAAGAAATATTGAAAAAGATTTCTTAAAGCGCTTATACAACACGCCATTAATCGGAAAAGATTGTACGATTATATTAATGTGTGATGAAAATGTCTGCTCCGACACTGAAAAGCTGTTGCTTTTAGAGTTAATTGCCCGAATATATTCCAGATATTCTAGCTCAATGTATTTCATGGATTTGTACTAAATGTACTCGTATTATCCCACATTTTACCCAATTTTTAAAATTTTCGTTCTTTCTATCACGAATTGTGTCCTATTTTTCAAGAAATATTTTTTTCGGAAAATTTGCGATCTAGGCACATGCTAGATGTTTCAACATTTTTTTTAAAGAGGTTACTCAGATATTCATCAAGCATTTTAGTTTATTCGGCACCATTGATTGTCGTTTTCAAGTTCAATGTCTGTGCAAGAGAAAGCCACAATATGTGTAATACAGAATAGAATAGAATCATTTATTTGCATAGATTACATTACAGTACATACACATAGATTACATTACAGTAAACACAAAACTAACTAAAGTACGTTTGTTCCTACTTGTCCTGTTATGTAAACAATCTTACCATGTCGTTTTATGATTTTACAACAATATAAATTAAAATAGACTTTTTAGGAAATGACTTTCGTGGTTAATAAATGTTTTACTTTTAAATGTTTAGGTTTGAGTAAGAAAAAAACGGACTTGATATTTGAAATTATGGGTTATATTACTTGTACTATTATGTATTCTGTGGTTATATTTCAATTTGTAATAAGTGTCAATTTTGAAAATAACCTACGTGTCATAAAATTAATTTCATTGTGAATTTCGTCCCCTTTCTTAACGAACCGAGGATCAAATCTGAAAGACGAGTTAAATCGAATCACGCGATACGACGACGACGACGGCTGGTTCACTTGTTCTTTAATCTTTATACAGATACGTCACTTCTTTTTATCCCTTACGGGGTAGACAGAGCCAGGAGTAGGGAGACTAAACCTATACTTTCCTATTTTGTCCATCGTTGCTCATTTCTTCATAATTCTATACAAAAATCGATTGACTTTCGCCATGCTTATCCTAACTGATATTATAAGTGAGCTTGTTTGTTACCTCTTCAAGCTCTATCTACTGACAGAACCAATTTTTCTGAAATTTCGCATACACATAGTTAGAAGTACTGAGAAGGCCATAGGGTATCTTTCATCCCGGGAAAAAGCACTGTTCCCGTGGGAAATTTACGCGGGAAAAGCCGCGGGCGAAAGCTAATTAAATATAGATAATAAATCATTCATATAAAATTATTTGGGGATTTTGGTACAGAGGCATAAGGTCATGACATGACTGTACCAGATAATAGTCCAAGTATTAAACTAGTATTATATTTTCATCCATGATGCAATCACTTTGATTGAAGATTATCATCGCCTCGTCTATGGCACTGGGGTATTTCAAATTATAACACAAATGTATTCAGAAATACCAAGGATCTAAATAACAATCGACATCAAAGGATAGCGATGAGATTGAAATCGAGTCTTAAGGCCCATTTAGACGGTGCAAGTTACTTGTACAGTGAAATGTCATAATTGCAGTCATACCTCGAAGACCTTATTGCCTAGCCTTAATGATCATAATGCCTTGTAGATTCTGACTGCACATTTGACTCGTGACTGTACAGTCAACAGCACATCAACCTACTCGAATTCATTGCAAATTCGACTCTGCGGCCGCGGCATAAGAGATCATGCAGGGTATCTTGAGGTGCGGTCGACTGTACATACAAAAGCAATTGCATGCAACAATTTTAGTGCAATAATCGACTATGAATAATTGCAAGCAATTATTGTTTAGTCCATGCAAGTGCATGCAAGTATTTACTTACTTACTTACTATCCGGGCTCAATGACCCAAAGCAAAGAAAAATACACTAACGCGAAAAGAAGCGACACTTAAGCATGTGTACCGTAAAAAAGCTTAGCTTTGTGTGAGTGACTGGATGAGCGCGGAAATTTCGAAATCTTAATAAAATATCGATGAGAGGATCTTGTTTAATAGTGCCTGTGTATTGAAGGTCATTTAATGACACACCTGTGGAAGTTGAAAATGAACAATCTATAACAACCCTCAGCGGTGTGGAGACCTTAGAAGGGTTAATGACCGCATGATGAGGTAAAAAATTTAATGACTCATTTTGTTCAATCTTACGTTCAAATTCTTTCATAAAGTTTACATACATGTTTTTAAATGAATTGTTGTGCTCAAATTTTCTTTCAAGGGACTGAAAACGTTTGAAAACAACTGACTTTGAATAGCCCAGCTCAGAGGGGGAAGCTTTGAGGGGTAAGTTTACCACAAAGTTACCATCAGAAGAGCGTTGGTGAGTCATAAATATTTCCTCACATTTTCTTTCATCATCTGATAACTGTTGAACTAAATCTAAAGGTGAATCATCATAAAGATTATCAATTTGCCAAAATTTTTGTAATTGGGAACTAATATTCAAGTTACACCTTACCTGTTTAGTTTCAGGGGAAGCAATGGCAATTGCGCCTGAGACCACCCATCCCAGGTAGGTATTTTGCAAAATAGGCAACTTGTCCGCCAGTCTAATTTGTCCCGTACACAACAATTCGTAAAATAATTCTGCCCCCACCTAAAATATCAATTTCACCCGCGGCATAATAGCTTTCGTCAGCTAACTTGTTTACGTATCGATGTGGAATGTGCAAAGATTGCAAGTCAAAACTGTACTTGGGAATATTACAAATAGATGGCACTATTAAACAGATGATAGATTTTCGATAAGATCTTTTTCGTGATTGTAATTCTAATTCACAATAAAAATCATTTCGATGCGCCTGTTCAGAGGCGCGCGGGACGGGGAACCAACCTCTATCTGATGTTTATATTATTATGTCTTTCCTCAGGGCTGCTAGAAATGACGCGGTCTATCACTCATGTCAATCATGTCATGACCGGTGGGCGCTATTGTCAAATACTATCGAGTTGAAGCCAAAATTTAGCTATTATTTATTACTCATCAACCCTAGTGTTGAAAATCCGTCTCAAGGAGTATTTTTTTCCTCTATGGTCAAACTCTCACGTACAGGGAGTGTCACGGGTGTGCCCAAAGTGAGTCTTGGCCTCCAACACAAGAGCACGCCAGCGTCCTCGGTCCCGCGCGAGCTCCCGCCAGTCGTCGAAAACTTTATTACTTGTTGTATTTACTTGCTTAAATTTAATTGTGCGCAACAGGCAAGACGCTAACCGTCTAAATGGGCCTTTAGCGCTGTAATTAAAAGTATCATCTCCAAACTGGTGACTGATTGATATTTGCGTTCAATCCTAGTAATTAGACTCAGATTGCTTGTTGATTGACAATAAAGATATTTAAAAATTGACGCAATCAAGCTGTTGATTTTGTTATGATGATAAATATGCTATGCAGCTTCGCTCCCGTGGAAATTTCGGGATAAAAAGTACCCTATGTGTTAGTCCCGGTATTTTTCTACCCGTGTACCAAATTTCGTCGAGATCCGTCTAGTAGATTTTGCGTGATTGAGTAATAAACATCCTCACAAATTCACAAACTGACATCCAAATGTCAGTCCAGTGATGATGATGATGAGGATTCTGTGATGTCGTCTCACCACGGCTTCACCGCATTGCTGAAGAACCTTTAAGCTTCAAACCAAGCATAGATCTATGTTCTAAAATAAAATTAAAGGGTTTATTAAACAAGCTAATTATTAAAAAAATAAAAACACGACTGACAATTCACATACCTAGCTTATGTCACTCGAAGGAATGCAAGGAATCTCAAAATACCTCTCACTTCAAATTCTGTAGCCGTTCAGGACTTAGGAATAAAGAAACTTACATGCATACATACATGAACCCTGAAAACATAACACTCTTTCTTTGGTCAGTCGTGTAAAAATGAGGGATTTTCCGAGACCCAATTAAAAAAAAAATAGTTCCAGATGAATTCATAGGTGGCGCTTAGTAAAAGGCGAGACCATTCAAAAAGCAAAAATGCACGGTATTGGCATTTAAAAAAATAAAACCTAATAAAAAAACATCTAGAAAGTATCAATATTGTGATTTGTGCAACTGTCAAACTGTTATGTGTTTTTTTTTCTGCCTCTGGCTGACAATAAAAAGCGCACAATATAGGTACAGCCATTATTACGACTCGATTTTCAATAAAACGCCATCTGTTAACACTTTTTTTATACTGTTTTTTTTTCTTAATTTAGCTGTCAGAAAAATCGCTCATTGGCTTCACTTTTCGGGCGCTGTGGTCCCTTCTAAAATTAAATTCTACGTGATGTTATTTTACAATGTTGGAAACATTACACTAACAAAAATGTTTAAAATTTCGATTTTAAATATTTTTGTTAGTGTAATGTTTCCAACATTAAAAAAAACTTCCTAAAATTGGCTTTAAACTTTCCGGGTGGTCCTATGCTGAATAAAAATCTATGTGAAAATTTTATAATGTTTCCAACTAAACATAGATGTTTAAAAATAAAAGGACTCATTAAAAAATTTTTTCTAAAATTGGCTTTTCGGGCGCAGTGGTTCCTTTTATACGGAATATAAATCTATGTGAGGTTATTTTTCAAAGTAAATGCATTGTGCAAAACTGCAAACGTTGAATGCACTCGTTACGCTATGATTTGTAGAAAAATTGTATTTTAATGGCTTCTTCGTTTAGTTAGCTGGAGAAGACGTCATATAATTTAAGTATATAATTTTGGCACCTTGTTATTTTCTTTAGAATATGATTGAATATTAATGTTGTGTTTTGGTGTGCATTTAGTAGATGCAGCAGTAGTCGGAAAAATAATAGGTACCTACTTATAATTTTTTTTTTAAGTGAATGGCGTCGTTGGTAAAATTCTGCGATGGAGTTTGTTGCGTCGCTTCTTCTCCACTTGCGCTAGGGAGGTGTAAATATAAACAAATTTTATTTATATTTGTAAATTAAAAATAATTATATCAGAATATACTTATATATATTCTACTAGCTGTCGCCCGCGGCTTCGCCTGCGTGAGTTTCGCTTAGATGAAAAATTTCTTTTGGAGTTTTTCATCAGATGTTCCAGATCTTAAATTTTTATACGTGAGCAGAAAATGCTCATCAGGTTGAACGACTTTTACTAAGGCGTCACTTTCATATATGTTATATTGTAGCTGGTCTCTTGCAGTTCTTCATCAGATGTTCCAGATCTTCAATTTTTATACGTCGTCAGAAAATGCTCGTCAGGTTGAACGACTTTTGTTAAGGCACCATTTCCATATTCCTTATAGTTTAGCTGTTCTGTTAAGGTTCTTCATCAGGTGTTCCAGTTTTCAAAATAAATTATAGCCTAAATGTTGCCCAGGCTTAATAGCTATACAACAAAAAAAGTTTCATTCAAATCGGTTCAGTACTTTCGGAGATTAGCGTGATCATACATACAGACAGACAGACAGACAAGAAATTCCAAAAAAATTTTTTTGCGTTCTATTATTCTTTTTAAGTGTCCCTCTATCCATTTCAGTCAAAAATACTAAATGTACAGACAAAATATTCTTTACTGATTTATTATATGTATTGATAATAAAGTATAGAAATAAAAAATAAAAATAATACAAATTTTCAGATAAGTACATTACGTAATGACCCTGAGTAGAGCACAGTCCTTAATTAGAAAGAAGAAGGGGTAATCATCAATACATATAAAAAAAACTGTAACTGGTATGTGACTGTACATATAAGATTTAAGAAAAAAAACTATTGGGGTCTTCATGGGGTCAGTAGAAGCCAAAACCATTTTTTGTAGAGTTTTTGTCTGTCTGTATTTTTGTACGCGCATCACGCAAAAACTACTGGACCAAATTTGATACGGTTTTCTCTGTTGTATTATAGAAGGTCTAACTAAAAACCTGGCGTAGTTTCATCTTGATACGCCGCGCCGCTTAGAACCTGAGATATGCGCGGACGAAGTCGCGGGAACAGGCTAGTTAGGAATATTGCTCTACAAACCCGTAGTTATAGCATAGCATAATATAATCTGTGCCGAAGTACAGGGGTATCCTGTGGAGGTATCTTGAGGGGTATCGCATTTCGGAGCCAAGAAACCCTTCGTTGTTTGTCGACGAACTTATAGAAACAAGATATTCGTTGCGTCCAATCAGGCCAGCTCAATATTCATAATCTGACCCTTTGATTCAGTTTACATAAATGTATTCAAAAGTTTCCTCTGTTACTTTGAGGATTCAATTTAAATGCAAATATACAATAGTTGAAATGATAATATTCAAAACAAGCTAATTATTAAAAAATAAAAAACACGATTGACAACTCATGTCACTCGGAGGATTGCAAGGAATCTAAAAATACTTCTCACATCAAAATCTGTTAAGCCGTTCAGGACTTATAGTGGAATAAAGAAACTTACATACATACATGAACCCTGAAAACATAACACTCCTTTTTTGGTCAGTCGTGTAATAAAAAACACATAGAGAGAATACCTTCATTTTGATACTTCACTCGATTTATTATATTTTTTGAGCCGTTATTTATTTGCCTATAACTATCAATTCAAAACTTCTAAATTTGATAAGGAACTATCACAGCAATAGATACACAACCGTAAAAGTCCAAGATCAGCTCAGTACGAAGACCTTGACCTCCAAAGGAACAGCCCAAGGTTCCATAGTAGGCCCGACTGAATACCTTATGTATGTAAATGATATGTGTAATGTGATAGGGTCGGGATCAGTGTACCAATTCGCTGATGACACGTGTCTTCTAGTGGCCAGCAAAAACATGACGCAAGCTGAATATACTTTGCAACAAAATTTCACCAGCATGTGTAAATGGGCACACGATCTTGGCCTTGTAATAAACGCACAGAAAACTAAAATAGTCCATATTCGCTCATCCCATAATAAAACAACAACCGTACCAGCTGTTAAGGCCCATGAACACTCCTGTCTACATTCAAATAACTATTCAGATTGTCAATGTCCCATACTGGAAGTAGTAGATAAGCATAAATATGTTGGTCTCGTGATTGATAGCCGTTTTTGCTGGGGACCACATAAAGATCATGTTTGTAACAAGTTAAGATCAGTAATTAGCAAGCTTTACTTACTTAAATATAAATTACCTTTTAAAATATTGAGATTAATATATCTTGCCTTGGCGGACTCTGTTATCAATTATGGCCTCAGTAGTTATGCAAGAACTTACCAGACTTATATAGAATCTATTTATAACTTGCAACTAAAAATGTTAAAAATAATTATTCCAAAAAATATCTCTAAAAAAGTTAGCTAAGGATGAGAAGGAGTTATTTAAATACTGCAATATAATGAGTGTCTATAATAAAATTCAATACCAAATTTTAACTGAATCATGCCAAAAATTTTGTTTAATAGAAAGAATACGACCTGCCCACTTAAGAAAACTTTGTTATTTAAATAAATACAATCTTCCAGAATATAATAATCTGTATGGGACAAGAGTACCCAATTACATGATACCAAATTTTCTTAATAAACTCCCATCTGATCTACAGGAGTTGTATAAACTTAACTTTAAAAAATTTAAACTTCAATTGAAAAAATACTTTGTTCCCAAATGTAATAGCGACTCACCGAACACAGATAAACCCTGCGAGGTTTCCGCAGTTCGGTAAATGTTTTATAAGTGCTTTTTTGTGTTATATTGAATAAATGATTTAAAAAAAAAAAAAAAAATAAAATTCTTCCGTTACTGACAGACAACGCACAGCCAAAACTACTGGGCGTAGGGAGCTGAAATTTTGCATGCAGGTTCCTTATATAGGGAGCGTAGGGGAGCTCTAAGAGACGATTTCCCGAAATTCTCACAGGAACCCGAGCAGTACAATCCGTACGTCGATTTTGTTCAGTGTGAAAAAAAGTAAGAAAGTCACTCATAAAAAAATAGAAGATTTTTTTTATACCTAGAATGATTTTTTTCGAGTCCGAACCCGTGCTTCACCTTGGTTCTCCACCTGGGTGAAGCACGGGGATTTACAAGGTCCCGTGCTCCAACTGAGGATAAGTACAGTCAAGTAAAAAATTGTAAGAAAAAAAATTGGGTGGGGCTGTGTCGCTGGACACGGCCGTAGTTGGTTTTAACGTGAAACGTATATGTCAGCGAGTCGCTTTTAAAGATTGAAAGAAAACTAATAGCGCAGTAAATAGACGAGAATCAACTTACATACGGTCCAGTAATTGTGAAATTTTTGATTGTTGTGTAGGATTATTGTAAGTATTCAAAATAAAAGTTGCACAATGTGAAGTTTCAGCGCCCGCCGCAATCTTAAAAAAACTTTTAAAAAAACTTTGTTTAGATTAAGGCTTATATCTTATGTATGGTGTGACCTTTGTCAAGGTTCGACAAGGGTCTTAAACTGACTGATTTTAACAGGAATTAATTTGTACACAAGAGCAGTTGCTTATTGAGAACAAAGTTACAAGTCCAAAGTTCCAACTATTGTGTACTAAACTCCAACCAAGTTTGAGACAGCCTTTCACAATATTACCCTTCATTTTTACACTACTACCCAAGAAAAGACTGTTATGTTTTCAGTGTTCATGTAAGTATGTATGTGGGTTTTTTTATTCCACCACTAGCATCTGCCTGGAACTTTGTTCCCGTGGGAATTTCGGGAAATACTCGCTTAGTGCTCCCCAATACCCCCTAAGGAATTCACATGCCAAATTTCATCTTCCTACGCCCAGTAGTTTCGGTTGTGCGTTGCCTGTCAGTGAATCAGTCAGTCAGTAACTGAAGAATTTTAAATATTGATTGGTACTGAATTCCTCAACGGCTTGACAGATATTGTGTAAGTGTGACATCTTTAGATTTCTTGCATTATCCCGGGTACTATAATCGGACCGAAACCTAAACTCCCGTATGACGTATGTCATTTTGACAATAATAATGATGTACCTAAACACGAATCGCTGCGATTATTTGATGTTACGTAAAAAACAAATCGAAATAAAATAATTATTTTTATTAATCAGAAGTCTGAACCTAAGTCTGAGTCGTTGTCATCGTCAATAATATGGATAATAAATTCATTGTGAATAATATTATCTACTTGATGTCACGATTCGATACGATTGCGTGAATTCTTGTCCCTTTTTCTTTCTTTTTCTGTATTACTTTAATGTTAAATATTTTAAATCTTAAAACGCAATAATTTTTATATCCAGCATTTACAAACCTTGTTAAATAAATCGATAAATTAAACGATGTATCGCGATTTTTTACATTTTCACTATCGATTTATTGTAGACGGATGCAATGGAACTCCCTAAACGGGCAAGCCGGAAGTTCAAGTACTACATTTCCGCGCATGGATTTAAAATTTAAAAAATTCGGAACTTCATCGGTTTGATCCTGATGACACCTGTCATACGGGAATTTAGGTTTCGGCCCGATATTAGTGCACCTTAAATGAAAAGTACCGTATGATCTCTGACAAGTTTTACATTAAACCCAAAATCTACCTTTCATCAAAAACTATCCAGCAGAAGCACTCGTAAATCTCCACAATTTTTATCGTTACAAAATAAGTGGGATATTCGAATTCGAAATGACAAATGCTCGATCCATTTCTTAATATGCAAGCAAAAAGACCATAGGGAATGTCCCTTGAACGAAATAAAAACTACAATAAGGGTCCGTATATCTCCCTGAATAGATTCTTGCCCTAATCAGTTTTCACCCTTCTCAACCTACATACCACTATTTCTTATCTCAGCAGATTTTTTACAGGACCTGCGAAAAATATTGAGTTTGCAGTTCCTTTAGCGCCTGTACTAATATAAGAATGCTATAGAGTTATTTGTGTGTCTGTTGAATTCGAATAAGAAAATGAAGGGACTATGAGTTTCTTTTGGCGTTTCTTCTCAGCAGTGGTCGTTCCTAAATGGTAGATTGTAGCTTTGAGATTATAATAAAAAATTTGACGAGAAAAAGCGTGCCTGTGAATGACTAATTTCTGAATAAACGTTTGATTTGATTGCACGGAGAATCGATTTTAATACATATTTTGGTGCCCATCTCGTGACCAAATATTGCTAACTATCGTAGGCCGAGCGTGGGGCCGAGGCCTTACCAACTTAGTCATCCTAACCAACATTATAAATGCGAAAGTGAGTTTGTTTATTTCTTTGTTTGTTACCATAACCTGAAAATTGGCATACACATAGTTAGAAGTACTGAGAAGGACATAGGGTACTTTCATCCCGGAAAAAAAGCGCTGTTCCCGTGGGAAATTCACGCGGGCGAAGCCGTGGGCTAAAGCTTGTAAATAAATAGAGACATTTTGTGTTCCAAAACTAGGCCACCTGTCAAAAAGCGAGAGCAATACACTTCGAGCTCGCGCTCGGGTGCAATAATTATTATAGGTGCTCAACAATCTTTTCCCCCTTCTGCCTTAACTTCTAGAACCACAGATTAGATAATAGTTCTAGAACTATCTAAGTATTCACGATGTTCGATAAGCTAATTTCATTGTACATGACGTAATAATTTAAAGTTCGAGGAAACTTTGCCAGGAATTATTCTCAAAACTGAAGTTATAAGAATCCGTGAAGAGTTTCAAACTTAGTTTGAGATAAGGTTATTTCCTTGTTCTGAACTTCTAGATTGGAACAAATATGCGGACTTTTTTAATAAACCCAAGGCGTTAAACGTCAAGTTAATTTAAGTAATTCATGTATGATTTTATTAATTCCACGAATTAAAGTTAACACGTACTTACCTAAGAGACCGTGATTGAATTTATACGGATTTTTTTATTAAAATCAGTCAAATTTCCTTGGATACAAATTGGGTCTACTTCAGTTCCGTTAGTCCTACATAATTAAAAATTTACATTCCATGACCTTATTTATGGTGCACCTAAGAACGGCTTTCAAAGAGGGAACTCCTCGAATTAGAAAAAAATCAAATCATTTATTCCGAAATTGGATCTTCACAGGTACTTTCTCACGTCAAATTATTTATAAACAAAACAAAAAAAAAAACTTTAATAAATGAAATTTTAGTCACGCATTGCACGAAGCTTGTGCCAAAAATGAATATTTGTATTATTTTTCTCACCATCAACTTATATTTATTAACTGCAAATTCTAAATCTTACCAATTCCATGTTTTGTACATGGACGAGTTTTATTTGACTTGTCTTAGAGAAAAATCCTCTGTTGTGAAAGGGTTGGCGTAATGAATTAATATCCACGGATATACCGGGTGGAGTGATTGTGTTGTTATCCGGTTGAGGGCGAATCCGGGTGAATAGGACCATCAAATTAGGGTAATCAAATTCTATTATACGATGGCGTTGCCAGAAAGATTTTAAATGTCGCCATGCGTACTTACTCCTCTTTTAGACGTATTCCTCATGACTGAGGGTCGTGGTCATTATATGGAATGAAAAACACACAACGACTATCTTGGCAATGTTAATGGAGTGGTTTGCCATTGCCTTCTCCATTTCACACAGCAGGTTTCCTTACGATGTTTTCCTCCACCGAAAGCAAGTGGTGGTCGATGAAAACTACTACACGTCATGAGTCAAATTTGGTATACAAACTCATAGAGCACGGCCAGGATTTGAACCTGGGACCTTTGCAGCAACAGGCGGGCGCCTACTACTTGGCCATCACCGCTTCACATACCATAGAGATATAAAAAAAAATGGAAAATTAAAAAACTTTATGAAGCGTATACGCTCCTCGGAGGTCTGTGTCGGAGGTCAGTGTTGCTTCTCATTGTAGAAAACGGGATGCGCCTTATTTAAGGCGACAGTGCATCTGCTTACGTTTGACATATTCGCAAAACTTGATCAAATTTAAATAAATAACACGATAATCGGCGTGATTTCCATAATCCGCATTTGACTATGTAGGGTTGCCAAAAATGTATTGCAGTTCGTTGGAATAATGACAATGTGTGGATAGCCACACATTGTCATTATTCCATCGAACTGCAATACATTTTTGGCAACCCTATATTTTTTTTGGTATTTTTCTTTTAATTTTATTACACGGTTAGGGTGAATATAGATTCACCCTAATCGTGTAATAAAATTAAAAGAAAAATATATATTTTCGGCAAAATAACAGCATTACATACTTTTACATAGATTATCCAAAATTGCAGAAATACTTACGCACGCACTTCGACCAGATTGCGGATCTCCTTAAAAAGGGAGATATTAGGAGCACCCATAACCTGCGAGCATATATGAAGAGAGTGATGAGTGTAGAGGAAGCGAGAGAGATCTGTAAGGATTGTAGCAGGTGGAAATCGCTAGTCTCTGCCTACGCCCACGGGAAACAGGCGTGTTATTACATAATAACTTACTACTTGCTTGCTTTATACTTGCTTGTATGTAGGTAGTTCCAGTATATTTTTCGAGTTAAAAATATAGTAAACGTGGAAATATATAACTGATTGCTGCTTGCAACCCTGCTCTAGCATATTCATGTAAATTTTAATCGCAATACAGTGAGTTATAATTGATTTTGCAATCTTCTTATACTTAGCAATGCATTTACTTAGCTAGGCGCCTTCTCAGTAAAGACGGGCAAAAAGGAATTTAGTCTGGTCTATGTCTGTCTATGCGTTGGAGATATTGAGAAAAAATCAATGACGGTGTAAAGAGCCAACAATTTTTTTTTAATTTTTATGTCTGTAATTTGTATGCGCATTACGCAAAAACTAACGTATTTGGATGTATTTTTTACAATTGTGTTGCCGAAGGTCTAACTTAAAAACTGGCATTGGTATCATCCTGGAACCTGAGATATTAAACAAACATTGTAAATTCCACACGGATGAAGTCGCGGGAAGCTGGTTGATCTATACGAGAGCCGATATAGATTATATTTTATGTATAGTTTTATTTTGTTATTTTGTAATTTGACATTACTACTAAATAATATTTTTGAAAATAAAACCCAGCAAAAAATTAACAGTCCCTTCTGTCGGAAATTACACTTTTGCCTGCAACAGTACATTAAATCTTACTAAGCTAAGTGCAAGTTTACATTTCAAACTGGGCAGCTAACGGCAAGAAATATATTTAAATTTTTAATGCTGTACCCTCAAGGGAACAGCCAAGGGTACATAGAAAAAAAGGGGCACACCCCAGGGCTTCCTGTGGGAAGTATGAGATAATAAGGCACCCAATATTTTTCTACTCGTTTAGCTGTACTTAACATGGAATCATGGAAGTAATAAGTGCTTTGTTGTACAAAGTACTTATTACTTCCATGCATGGAATTAATAAGTCGTAAGTATTAATTTCATGGTACTAAATTTCATCGAAATCCATGCTCCGAACTATTGACGTTCAAAATCGGGGGACTGTGTCACCGTGTGTAGTGTATTCTTTCTTTGTCCGTGTCGAAATAATTATAACTATCGAAATTCAAAACCAGACCAGATTGCGGACCTCCTTAAAAAGGGAGATATTAGGAGCACCCATAACCGGAGAGCATGTATGAAGAGAGTGATGAGTGTAGAGGAAGCAAGAGAGATCTGTAAAGATCGTAGCATCAAGTGGAAATCGCTAGTCTCTGCCTACCCCCGCGGGAAAACGTGATAATATGTATGTATGTATTTCCAGTATATTTTTCGATTTAAAAAGATAATATCGTGGCAATATATAACTGATTGCTGGGTGGCAACCCTGCTCTAGAAGGATAATGTAAATTTTAATCGCAATACAGTGAGTTATAATTGATTTTGCAATCTTCGTATACTTATCAATGCATTTACTTAGCTAGGCGCCTTCTCAGTAAAGACGGGAAAAAGGAATTACGTCTTTCTATATTATCTGTACATATAAGACATAGACTGGTCTATGTCTGTACATAGAAGATATAAAATCGTATTATAACTATCGAAATTCAGAATGACACTCACTAATAGAGTTTCCTTCGCTACTAGGTTTGTGATCTTGTGTGCTAATAAAGTATTCTTGTCTTGTCTTGTCTAGGTATCAGAACACCCAATCCTACGAAGCATCTTAGGAACAAAAGCCTAACTTTTTATACCGACATCTTTAATAATTAAAATCTTAGCCGAGATCGATTTCATTTCAAATTTACCTTAAGTTCGTTTGAAACTTGATCTCATCCTTTAATGAGTTTGAAACTATTTAAAAGCTGGAAAGTTGCTTCGATTCGTTGGAAGAGGTTAGGTTAAATTAAATTGTAAAATCAGAAACTTAAAAAAGTGAATATGGATGGTAGTCTCACCGTCTGGCCGTGGTCTAGCGCTCAAATGCGTACGAAATGGTAGTAATCAATAAGTTAATCGTCGAAACAGCAGAAGCGTAAAGTAGTGGATGAAAATTACATTAACTAATGTAATTTTTATCGATTACTTTATGGAAAACAAGGGAAACATTACGAGGAAACTTATTCAGGTATTTTCAATGATATAAGCTTCGGGTATTCTTCGTAGCGCATCTTTCAGTAGCGCTAACAGAACGATAACAAAAGAAAGGTGCGCTTCGAAGAATAGTTTTGGTGCGCTTCATTTGATGCGCTTGAAAATGGATGCGCTCGAGGAGTACCTCAACTAATTAACTGTCCGTTCATTAAAGTAGAAAGTTGGTAAGTAACGACTTATCTAGCGATAGCAGCCGTAAATAAGTCAACCACAGAAATCGAAATGAAAAGAAAGAACGAATCTTCATCTTGCATTTGTCAAACTGCCAACGTAATAGAACTCTGATCGCATGTTAGGCGTTTAGCGAAAATTCATATGAAGCGGCTGAGGCGGGGGGGGGACATACCGGTTGCGCGCCATTCACATTTTTATCAAAAAGTTAATAGAAATGTTTAGTTTTTCAAAAATTTAAATCAGTCACGAAATAGAAAAGGTAAAATACCTTTGTGTTGGTGATTTTAAAACATTTTTTATTATAAAACACGGATGTTATCTGTATTCATATGAAATTTTAGAGGTAACTTCAGGATTTTTTTCTATCGAGCAAAATTTTTCCCATCGTGTTTTGGAAACAGTCCTCCCTTTAAACATACGTTCTACAATACATATCAGAAATTTCAGGGCGAAAACTCTTCAATTCTTTAAACAGCAGCTTATAGAAAACAGCCAATATTGCCGTTTTCACTTACTGAGAGCCCCTTAAAAACGCATGCCGTGCAAAAGGCGGTCTTATCGCTATGAGAAAACTCACAGAAAACTGAAAAATCGAATCGCACAGGGTACTTTTCCTAAAATTCCCACGGAGCCGAGCCTCCGGGACTGTCTTTATTAATATTCATTCCACGTAACGCATTCCACGCTTACGGGAAATCAAAATCAATAAAAATCAAAAATTATTTATTGAAACTTGGCCTTCAAAGAAGCCTCTTTTTCACGTCGAAAACTAATTATTTAATCCATATATATTATGTCTCAAAGCTACAAACTACTAGCATTTCGGAACGACGACTGCTGAGAAGAAATGCCGAAAGAAACTCATGATACAGTCTTGGTCGCCTAACATGCCAGAGGGGCTATTTATTAACTTTATACATACACTAGATCGTGTACACTCAAAAATAAAATAAAATATAAGGAATAAATATAAAAAAGGTGTGATATATACTTCTACGTATTTATTCCATGTAATCTTTATATATATATTTACTCAATACATATATACAACTCAAAGGTGACTGACTGACTCACATAGTGATCTATCAACCCACAGCCCAAACCACTGGACGTATCGGGCTGAAATTTTGCATGCAGGTAGATGTTATAACGTAGGCATCCGCTAAGAAAGGATTAACGCGAGCGAAGCTGCGGGCGCCAGCTAGTGTCTTATAAAGAAGGTTATATTATTATGAACTTGCCATTGTTCATTCAGTTTCATTCAAGCTTCAAGAAAAACGAATAGAAATAGAAGTGTTGAACTAGAACGATAACAAACGACGTGCTTTGGTTATGCCAAAATATGGAGGCTGCTCCGTGTCACCCTATATCATGTCTGGCGGCCACTCGTACTATGTACAGTCGGCTAAATAAATATTGGATGATAATAATACATGGTCACTTTATAATACTATGCCGGACAGTAAACGAGACACAAAGAAGTTTAATTATGTAACTGCTATAGCAGTTTACTGTCCTGATCTTTTTGTTACACAGTGGTACAAAAAGATCTGTAAACTAAACAGAACAAGAATTTTAATGGGAGCCCTGACCGGACATTTCGAATGTCGTGGGCACCTGTTCAAGCTAAAACTTGTCGAAAGCCCTCTATGTCGGGTGTGTGCAGAAGCAGAGGAGTCTATGGAGCACATTATGTGTGAGTATGACTCGCTGGCTAACAAGCGACTGGCCGTCGTAAGTACAAAAGGGTCCAAGACTCGACGTGCTATCGTGAACACGGACCCCGTTGCAAGATTAGATAAGATCCAGCAAGGTGTTAACCAGTTCATTAATTTTCGCAGTAGATTTGGATCATGAAATTGGGCAGGTGTCTAAGAAATCAATGTAAAAAAAGTCCAATTTTTTTTTGCTCTCTTATACAAATTGGCTGCCGTAAATTAATACAAATTGGTATTGCCGTGGCCACATAATGATTTCATTAAATACGTTCGTTGGGTCATAAATTATGTCACAAATACTTTATTAAATAAATTGTACGGCTTTAAACGCTAGTTTAAAATTTATATACGAAAATAAAGGTCATTTAAAGTAGATTATTTTTTCATTAAAACTATTCGAAATGCCTTCCTAGATTTTGAATAAAGGCTTTCGACCTCAGAGGCCAGTCGTCGATCGCGGCACGCACTACTTCGAAGTCTATATAGCAGCTGCTATAGAATAGATTACATTTGTGGCTTCTTTTTTTTCGGAATGGCTATTCCGATGCAAAATAAGAAGAAGCGCCAATAGTACTATGCTCCTTCGTTAGCAACACGAGTCCGGGCCTATCAAATATCTGGAAATACAAGAAGAAGAAACTAAATACGGGTCCGACTGTACACTTTTATCGGGCAAACCGCCAAGATGTGAAGTGACAGCACTGATATAGGTATTTTCGATACCAGTAATGTGAGTATTAATCAGAATTCTGGCTAGAGGATACGAGTTATGACTACTGTTTATTATAGCCTAGGACGGCTTTGCATTTGTAGTGCTTTGGTCTAATTATATGTGAGGGATTTCATCCGTATCAGCTTTTAACGCCAAAGTCTTGAAATGTCAACGTAGTAGAATTTCAAGGTTTTCGTCGTGAAGTCCAAGTCTTGAAAAGGTAGTACAATTTCAAGGTTTTCATCGTAAAGTTCAAGTCTTGAAATGTCAATTAGTAGAATTTCAAGGTCTTTATCGTTAATTCCACGTCTTGAAATGTCGAAGTCGTAGAACGTCATGGTCGTAAAAGCGACTCTTCTAGATCTTGTGGTGCAAGTCTGACGCAATTTAGTCATCTTCTTAGCGTGTTAACTCGGCGGGATAAATTTATTTATTTATTTTATAACATATTTGCTCGTAAAGTGTCATTTATTTTACCAATTTCAATATTGTATTGTATGTCATTACGCACTTGTGCGTTATTGTAAAGTAAAACGCACGCTCCGTCTAAAAACGAACGATACTTTTTTAAATCTTAGCATAGAGTTTTTATGTCAGAAAAGTGGTCAACATTTTATTAATTAAATTAACTTTAAGAGATAAAATAAATAAAAATTTAATTCTTTAAATTAATTTTGACAATAAATTACAACCATTTATCTGTAACAAAACACAAAAATATTAATTTACTTTATTAGTAATACTGGCTCGCAAATATGTTATAAAACTTCGTATGACATACGTGCGCTTTGAAAATTACAGCCTCTGCCTTTCTTGTAGCCCTCGCCTACGGCTCGGGCTAGCAATATCGCCTCGGCTGTAATTTTCAACTTACCGCACTTATATCACAATGTACTATTATTTATTGAGGAACAACTAACAATTACATAATAAAATCTTAACAATATGTATTACATGCAACAATACAATACAATATGCAATATGTATTACATGAGTGGACAAAGAAGATGCCACTGATCATCATTTTAAATTTCAAGTCTATCCTTCTTTTCTGTCTGAAGTCGTCGAAGTGTGGAAATCGATCGACGAATGAAATAGCTGGTTGTTTAATTTCGTATTTATAGCGGAAAAGAACATTGAGAAACGAAAAGAGTCATAGAATTGGCCAAATAATAAGCAAGGACCATACTAAATACTTAATCCGAGATTAATAAGCAAAGACCTTGCTTAATCCTTAATTCTCTCAAGAAAGTTGTACACCTATATCCTTTTGTCAAAGTTTTGTGAGTAAAACAAGAGTTTCCAACAAGGTACTTTAAAAATTAAGTATTTTTGGAACAAGCTTTTATTATTTAACTCAAAATTTGGCCACTTTGTCAACACAAGTCAAACGAGCCTCGGTATTCAGAATTTCAGATCAATCGGAGACCGGAAACGAAAGTAGGTCAATCTAACTTGCAAGACTCGTAGAAGCCAAACACAGGCTTGTTTGAATTTGAAATAACCATGAGAAATAACCTCACAATTTTGAAAAATATAAATGTCAGATAAAGATATTCACCACACTCATGAAATCGAATTTCCGTTCAAATATGAATTTCCATTTTATGTAATTGACAGATATTTTCAAAGAAACATGGCAGACACCTTTTTGCTTTAATATTAAAAATTCGGCGGAAATAACCAAGATATCTTTTATCCTGACCCAGTCGCAATCACCGTAATCTAATTCATATAAAGTCTTATCAAAAGGACGCGAAATAAAAACCATTTTATATTCTGGATCATTCTTATCTTTTTTCCAAGAGGCTACCTTAAGATCTTAATCAGAATGGTTAATAAACCTAGGCTATAGTCGGATTGTATCATTCCTTACGAGGGCGGGCATTGTCCAATAAAACAAGTGTAATTTTATATTTACCAGCCTCCAGGCTACGAGGTAAGGAGTGCATTTCTGATAGAATATTCCAATAGATTTCTTATTCGTTATTGTTTGAACTAGCAATTGTCTGTGGGTTATTCACTTGTACTAGTAAATGAATAACATAACTTTACCTTAATTATACCATCATTAATTCAATGCACCAATTATACCACTTAATTGGTAAACATATATTGAAAATCTAATAACTGAAACGTCGACTTATTGGTGTAGAGATTCAGATATAGTGACCGGTTGCTAGCCCATCGCCTATGCTATGATAAGAATCAAACCAGTTTAAAACTTATTTCCTTTACTAGCCACGACCCGGGGCTTCGCTCCCGTAGGAATTTCGGGATAATAAGTAGTAGTAACTTATGTGCTATTCCCGGTATTTTTCTACCCGTGTACCAAATTTCATCGAAATCCGTCCAGTAGATTTTGCAGGATTGAGTAACAAACATCCTCACAACTTCACAAACTCACATCCAAACTTTCGCATTTATAATATTAGTAGAATTGACTTTTACAATCTGCTCGGGAAGAGAAGCAGCTGGCACATTCTTTGCTTTTTCTTCGCTCCCAGACCAGAGTAGAATAAAGTTGCGATATATTGCGCAACTATTATTCTGACGCTACATACATTGTCGTTAATGTGTAATTTATACCACGAGATAAAGTGACTATAATCATAATAGAAAAGGCAACACAGCAAAACAGCTTTACGACCTAGTGGACTGTAAATGCTACCTAATGCAAATAGCTTTTTTATTTAAGGATTTCTTACTCAAATGAAAAAGAGTTCTAGTAGGATCATACCATTGATACCAATTGATACCAAGATTGGCTTAAACAAAAATTAAACGCTGACTGATTGGGATATCAAAGCAGAGACTAAACCTCTGAACGTTTGACTGAAACATCGGAGATGGATACAAACAAAGATGGACGAATCACACTAATATTTAAAGAGAAAGTATTTGTGAGTTTGTTTGTAGGGGCGAATCTTCGAAATTTCAGACCCGGTTACAAAAATTCTTTCACTAATATAAAGCTACATTATCCCTAAGTGACATAGGTCGAATTTACGTATGTACCTCCCTAGCGAAGCCGGGACTGAACGCTTAAGTTTAATAAAAAAAATCACTACTATAAACACGTAAAGGAAGGAAGCAGCGTACTCCTTTCTATAAGCAGTTTTGTAAAATAACAGTCCATTCACAAACACGTTTCATTTGAAGCAAGTACGAGAACTGCTCCATTAGTGGAACGACAAAGGCCTGTACAAGTTTAATTTCGTTTATAGCGCTAAAGGAGACAAGCGAATGTGTTTTCAGCTCAGAGCATAGAAGAATATGGAAGAGCAAATCCATACTTAATCCTACTAATATACCATATGTACTAAATTGGGCCTGTAGTTTTTTTTTCAAATATAAAAAAAAAGAAAATATTATAAACTAGCCTTTGCCCGCGGCGGAACTGTGCTTTTGAGTGCTTTCTTGGGATGAAAGGTACCCTATGGCCTTCTTAGTACTTCTAACTATGTGAATGCGAAATTTCAAGAAGATTGGTTCAGTAGATAAAGCATGAAGAGGTAACAAATAAACAGACTCACTTTCGCATTTATAATATTAGTAAGGATACGAAAGTTCGGACGTGTGTGTCTGAAGATATGCACGCGAAATCTACTGGACGAATTTCGATAAAATTCGGTGCATCATGGGTAGAATATAATCTAGAAAAACACATACGAGCATATGACCCGTTTTAACAGAACAATTTTGATAAAATTAAGTATGAAATTAATGCCCTTAGGTCAAATATAAATTTCTCTCTCTCAGCCGAAAGACGTCCACTGCTGGACAAAGGCCTCCCCCAAGGATTTCCATAACGACCGGTCCTGCGCTGCCCGCATCCATGCGCATCCCGCGACCTTCACCAGGTCAAATATAACTACTTTATAAAAATCAACCCTCAAAGCAAATGGGGTCGGAAATTCCTGCAAGTTTTTACGAAAAATATGTCATATACGTTTTGCTGCAAGTGTTGCCGAGAGCAAGAGCTATTTCCATATTTGGAGAATAAATAAAATAGTCAGCCCCTTCTATATATAGCTATTTCAGCGGTGGAAGCAATGGTGGTGGTGGCCGAGTGGTTAGGGCGCCCGCCTGTGTCTAAAAGCTTCCAGGTTCGAATCCTGTCCCGTGCTATATGAGTTTGTATACCTATTGTAGTTTTCACAGATCACCACTTGCTTCTGGTGAAGGAAAACCTGCACTCTAGTTGATCATTATCAGATAGCGTGTGAAATGGATGGCAATGACAGACCACTCCATTAACATTGCCAAAATTGTCATTGTATGTGTTTGATTCCACACTAGCCTGTAATCGCGACTTCGTCCGCGCGTAATTTACTATTGTTTATATCTCTGGTTCTCAACGCCAGATTTTAAGTTAGACCGTAGTACTTCCTTCATCAATAAAACAGTGAAAACAGCTTCAAATTTGGTCCAGTAGTTTTTGCGTGATGCGCGTACAAACATACATACAGAAAGACAGACAGACGGAAAGACAGACAGACAAAAATTAAAAAAAAAATTGTTTTGGATTCTATTGGCCCTATAAAGACCCCTCGTAGTTTTTTTTCTTAAATATCTCCTATGTACAGTCACAGACCAGTTACAGTTTTATTATATGTATGATGATATGATATGATGATAATGACCACGACCTCACTTACTGTTCTTCCATAATATTCTACCTCAAAGTTTTTCCTACCTCTTGTGCAGGTTTTCAGCGATCTTTCCGTATGAATAGCAGACATTTCGCTTTAATTAACCGACTGAAGCCAGGGTGACGATTTGCTCGGATTGCTTTCGTTTACGCAAGTTTGTTGAATGCATTAATACAAAGAATAGAAATTAATATCACTAAGTTTAACGTATGAACTTGTTGCAGGATTCTAAACACAATCATTTTTTTTACAAAAAAAAATGAACCGACTTCCATCATAAAACCATAATAATAATTCCTATGTTTTAAGTTTCCTACCTATGTATTTGTTGTGTACAAAAAATAATAAATAAATAAACATTTAGGCAGATTAAAAAAAAAAAATGGCATGCCACCTACTGATTGAGGTGAAGTCGTATGATCTGAGAAAATGCTCATCAGATGATAAACTTTTGCAAATGTACCATTTCCATATTTCTTATAGTTTAGCTGTTCTGTTAAGGTTCTTTATAAGGTGTTCCAGTTTTCAAAATCACTTATAGCCTATATGTTGCCTAGGATTAATAGCTATACAACAAAAAAAGTTTAATTTAAATCCGTCCAGTAATTTGCGTGAAACGCGTACATACATACAGACAGACAGACAGACAAGAAATTAAAAAATATATATTTTTGCTTTCTATTATTCTTTTTAAGTGTCCCTCTATCCATTTCAGTCAAAAATACTAAATGTACAGACAAAATATTTTTACCGTTTTATTATATGTATAGATTACCTATAGATACATATATCGCTGCCCCAGATATCACTGGAGAGAAACTGGAGGCCGATCTGCATGAGCTGGGAGTGGACAAATGGCGAGCCACCGCGGAGAATAGGAGTCTATGACGCCCTCTCGTATCGGAGGCCAAGATCCACTTTGGGGTCACTGAGCCAGCGG
Source organism: Ephestia elutella (assembly GCA_018467065.1). Taxonomy (NCBI): domain Eukaryota; kingdom Metazoa; phylum Arthropoda; class Insecta; order Lepidoptera; family Pyralidae; genus Ephestia; species Ephestia elutella. The sequence goes on from CM031594.1 coordinate 8,101,238, forward strand.
AGTAAGTAAGTAAGATACATATAGATTGCCCGAGTAGGTAACAGTTGGATCAAATGTGGATTATTACTAATTATCCCTACCTCGTTATCCCTAAAATCCCACGCAAGCAGAGGAATCCCAGGGTTAATAATGTATCTAGTATCGTGTTAAAAGAAAGAAAAAAGAAAAATCGTTTATTTAGTTTTACAAACACTAAATCGTCCTCCACTCAGCATGTGTCATGGACCGTGATCAATTTTTCTTTTCTTATAACAGATACAATGGAAGTAATAAGTGTTAAGTACTGATTACTTCCATGACAGATACAAATATCTATTGTGGCAAAAGGGGAACAACTAATAATAATAATAAGCTGTGGAATAAGCTTCCCTTAGCGGTGTTCCCGAATAGATTCGACATTGGGACTTTCAAGAAAAGAGCCTATCGCTTTCTCAAAGAGTCGGCAACGCATCAGTGACCTTTTTAGGGTCGTTGGTGTCTATGGACTGCGGTGATTGCTTACCATCAGGCAACCCGCATGCTCGTTTGCCTACTATTCTATAAAAAAAAAAAAAGATAGATACCTAGACCTACCCCTGATTCTCGTACGTAACATATTTCCCTGAAGATGGATCGGCCTCGAATATTTATTAATGAGGAAGGAACATGTAAGTAAACGATGAATGTAATTATGCAGGCTGTTAGCAGATTGCCTCCTATCCAGGTCAGTACATTTTGTGGGAATGTTGCTAGGGTAAAATACTCGTAGAATACCTATTTATTTAAAACTAGCCTGTGCCCGCGACTTCATCCGCGCGCAATTTACTATTGGTTCTAAGCGACGGCGGCGTAACAAAATGAAACCTGTACCAGATTTTAAGTTTAGACCATCAACAATACAACAGTGAAAATTGCATTAAATTTGGTCCAGTAGTTTTTGCGTGATGTGCTACAAACATACAGACAGGTAGACAAATATTCTAAAGAAAATGTTTTGGTTTCTATTGGCCCTATAAAGACCTGTTATAGTTTATAGCTGGACAATTTTGGGCTCTTGCACATATATTTTTTTGATTTTATTTTTATTGCACCAAATTACAATAATAGTGTACAAAGGTGGACTTAACGCCAATAGCATATTCTGAAATTCGTCTGAAATTGTGTAATTTAAAAAAAAACTTCTAGTTTCATGAATTTTATGAATCCATACTAATATTATAAATGCGAATGTTTGGATGTGAGTTTGTGAGTTTGTGAGGATGTTTGTTACTCAATCACGCAAAATCTACTGGACGGATTTCGATGAAATTTGGTACAGAGGTAGATAATGACCTGGAATAGCACATAGGCTACTTTTTATCCCGGGAAAAAGCACTGTTCCCGTGGGAAATTCACGCGGGCGAAGCCGCGGGCAAAAGCTAGTATTTCATAAATTTAGCACGTTGCTACAGACTGTGCATAATGTGTTTTTGACATTTACACGAACAGACTAAAACACAATTCATTATAAGTTTCGAGAGCCCCAAAAAGACCAACTTTATCCACAAATTAAATTATAATTTGCTCATAATTGTTTGGAAAGTTATCAGCGAAACAGAATTCGTGATTTATTCGTTCACTATAGTCTTTGCCTATGGCTTCTACTATCTAAAATTCGTATATCACATTACTTGTGTATTGTAAATGGTAATTAATATCAGCTAATGTAACATTGTGATGGCAATTAGTCTTCTCTATTTTTGTTTGCATTGGAAAACGATTCCAATTAAAATAAAAGAAATCCTTTGTGTGTTTCATTCCATGTCAATGACCACGACCATCAACGAGGAAATATACCCCTCTTACATTAGTTATTTCCAAAACATACTAAGTTAAAATAAATTTATTATTGCAAAAGCAAAACGGAACGTACAAAAATACGACCACAAAGTTTGACAAAATTTATCGTTGAAACTTAAAAACTCGCGAGAGGCGTATAAATCATAGTTTTGTATGTGTTTTATATATGTTATCACATGCTCGCCTTAGTTTCTGATATAAATATATTTGGTAACAAGTTTTGAGGTTAGATAACGTCTTTAGGCTAGCTTTTAACTGCGAATTCAATATAGAGATTTTTTAACGTAGGTTAAAAGAGTTTCATCGACTTTATGTGTGCGTGGTAACAACTGTCCTGCGCGTGATTTTAAATTAGAACTTACATACAACAGTGAAAACCGCATCAAATTCCATTCACTTAATTTTGCGTGATGCGCGTTTAAATATACAGACAGACAAATATTATAAAAAACTTTATTTTGTCTTCTATTGGCCGGTAAAAACCCCTCATACATGTACATGTATGCCCATGTTTGTACGTAGTTGACGTGCTAGTACTAGTAAACTCCATTTATTCTTACCAGTCCTATCATGTAAACAATCTTACCATGTCTTTTTATGATTTTACAACAATATAAATTAAAATAGACTTATTAGGAAATTACTTTCGTGGTTAATAAATGTTTTACTTTAGAATGTTTAGGTATGAACTAATATTTGATTTATTTTTAACAAAATTCATTAAAAAGTACTGTGAAGATTGTTTACATGATAGGACTGGTAAGAATAAATGGAGTTTACGTACAGACATGGGCCAGTCACAGTATTATTATATGTATAGATTTATTACAGGAGCGACCCTGACAGCCCTAATAAGGCCTATAATTTTGTATCGCTATTATCGGAAACCCATCCCATCGTACCACACAATCAGACATTTTGGTTCGTCAATACTCATTAGAGATAAAGGGATCGTCACTTCTAAGGGCAATTTCCCTAACGCCTCCGTAAATAAGTATTGTTATTATAACCCCGACTCTAGGGTATAGAGTAAAAGTTGAGTAGAGACAAAGCTATTATACAGGTGAATTCAAAATCGGCAAAAATTTCTACTGGTGAAAGTAATCATAAATATGAGCAACTTTTTGTATATGACTGACTTTAAAATCTCAAAAAAATTATCAGCAGCAAGAAATTTTGCTATGATTATGAATTCACCCTTTATTGTTGTAGTGGGCTATGATGTAGGCAGCAGGATAAAACTATAGAAGTTTTTAAGGGAACTATGGAGTAGACATAGACATGCGGTGTAACAGAACTAAAACTACAAACATTAAAAACAAGATCTCAATTCATTAATTAATGTTATTTGAATAATGTAATGTAATGTAATGGCAAAACCCTCCATGGATGAAATCTTTGGGGGAGGCCTTTTTCCAGCAGTGGACGTCTTTCGGCTGAGAGAGAGAGAGATTTGAATAATGTAATTCATTGGGCATTGACCCAATGCACATTGACATTGGTCAAGCTCAAAAATGAATGCACAACGTGCAGACCGAAGCACGAAGGAGTTTGAGATAAACCCAATACCTCACAATTCAAATTCTTTAATTTTATGTACTCGTATGTATATGTTGCTTATTGCCGTTAACAAATTACAGCTAAATTTACTAATGCGTCAAAAGTTCTAACGAAGAAATTTAGCAAACGTTCTGGCTTGGTCTCCACATTTGTCTACTCTGCATTAAGGCTGCCATTCCGCAGCTTATCTCTTCTAACAAAATCTTATACGACTATTAATGGAAGATATCGGGTCAGGGGCGTGCTACTGTGACGTAGTTTGCGTACAAACGAATTGGCGTGATACTTGGTGATACTTTATTTGATTGGGCTTGTTAAAGTTACGAAACCGAGGCAAAGAAAAAATACAACCGTGGTCCAATCGCTGGTCGATCCAAGGGCAATTTTTTTTTCAGTAGTTTAAAAAAAAGTAATATTCAAAACATATTCAAAAGTATGTTTTTGAAAATTGGCTTTTAGCTCTTTACAGACTTTCTCACGTCAAAATCTAATTCTAGAATTGTATTGTATTATAAATCTTAAAGCTACAAACTACAAGCACTTTTATAAAATAGTAGGCGATCAAAGTGTGTAGATGGAGCGAAGTATGCTACTGATAAAATTAATGGACCGCATACGAAATTCCACAATTCGCTCCAAAACTGGATAGTAGATGTTTGTAATATATTGGGTAAAACTAAACGCAGGCGTTTCCTGTTATCGCCGCCAGGCGTTTTGGGGTTCTCACACTGCTAGCGTGGATGGCGTCGCGTGTGGTCCGCCATTGCATTGTCCAGGGCGATATCGGTTTGATTTTAATACGCGGAGCGGTCTCGCGTCTTTTGCTTGTTGTTTAGTTTGAGTGATAACTGTGAATTTCCTGTTTGTTAAATAACTATTGAATTTGTGTTTGTGAAAAACTCTGTTATTGTGACTTTTTCTTGTGAGAGGTGAAACGTGGCTGGCTGTTCACATCTGGCTGTTCCCGAGTGAAACTACGGGAAGAAATCTATTTAGTTGTTCTGGGGAATTGAGATCTCAAGGGTTAGGTAGGGTGATTAGGAATTCCCCCTTCCCGAAGACACTCAAGTTTGGATCCGAAGAGAAAGAAGATTTAGTTTGGTAAGTGTTCAATTGTAATTAATTTATAGGTTAGGTTATCATATAGGGCCCTGTAGCTCCCTTCATAAGCTACGGTGGTAGCAGACTGCGTTAAGTTAGTTAGGTTTTAGTCGGGCAAACGTGGTGCCGCGTGGAGATTTTTTCCCGGTACTTATTTTTACCGGTGGTTTTTTCCCGGTGAAGTTCCGGTACAGAATTCTTCCCGCCGCTTCGTTTGTCCGGAGTCTCTCTGCCACATTTTCTGGCAGCAGAGCGTAGTTGCTCTGCACACTTTCTGGTAGCAGAGCGTAGTTTATCTACCCTCTATTTGTTCGTTTGTAAAAAATAATTAATTGTTTGTAAAAATTATTAGATCTTTCTTAGTTTGTTTGTATAAGAATATTTGTAACCTTTTTTGTATTTGTTTGCGGTTTGTACCGTGCGTTCCGGGTTTGTGCCATTCTCATACCTACCGCGGTTCTTCGTGTAGTTGCTTGATTTTGTTGTTTTTTATTTACCTTTTGTTATTTTTTGTTTGTGACTTGACGCGATGGCGAAGGCCTCCAATGCTAGGGCGACACTCGCCAACGAATTGAGATGGTTTGTGACGGCCGGAGGACTCCTGTCCCGGAAGGACAGGGAGGGCGCCATACTGCTAAGAGCGGATCACCTCCACTCACGATTGATTAGCGCGGAAGCGGCCATGGTGGTGCTTACCGAAGCCGAACTTGCCCCGGAGGCCTACGCAGGTCACATGGCGGACATGGACCAGATCCTGAGTCTGCACGATGATATCGCGGAGGCGGTGACCGCAATAAGGGCGAGACAGGCTGGCGGACCAGCCCCTCGCACACCTGTTAGACAGGAAGGACCAGCGGTTACTGGTCGGCTCCCCACCCTTCAGCTGTCCCACTTTGGGGGTAGGATGGAGGAGTGGGTAGCATATAAAAATATGTTTGAGTCCCTGGTCGTAGCACGACAGGATTTGTCGAAGGCCCAGAAGATGGCCTACCTCCTCTCCACTCTTGAGGATGAAGCGCGGTCGCTCATCCAGCACCTCCGGGTGGAGGATGACCAGTACGATACGGCTTGGGAGTTATTGAACTCCCGCTACCAAAACTTACGTTTGTTAGCGGATGCGCACGCCGCACAGTTGATGGCCCTGCCCAAGGTGGCCAACAGGGCACAGTTGCGCCTGCAGTTGCTCACGCCCGTTACAGTGGCCTGTAACGCGCTCCGCACACTGGGGCTGCCGGTGGACCAATGGTCCTTTTTGCTGGTGCACATTGTATTGGGCAAATTACCCAATGACATCCGCTCGCGATTTGAGCGCGAGAATGCGGAACGGGACAGCACCACCCTACCAACATTCACTGACTTGGTGAAGTTTTTGGAGTTTGAGGCACGGGCTGCTGAGAATACCATGACGGACTCAGCGCCATCCAGAGCGCCTGAACGTAGGCCCTTGGAACCCTCATGGCGAGGGAAGCCCCAACAGGGACGGCAACCGCCACCGCGTGGAGCTGGTGTGCGGGTTGCACACACGGCAGCAGTCGCGGGGGACGCGGACTGCCTGCAATGTGGCCGGATGGGCCACAGCCTGCTGCAATGCAGGGACTGGCAGAGACTGCCAGTACAAGATCGGCGCCGCATGGCAAGGCGGCATGAACTTTGCTTTTACTGTTTGGGCAGTCACTATGCACGTGACTGTCCCAGAGCCATACCATGCAGTGCATGCCGTGGGCTGCACCACGTGATGCTCTGCATGAACCGGAACGGGGATGGCCCCCGGTTGTTGAGGCAGGGGTCCCCTATGGGCGGGGGCGCTCCTGCGCGAAGCCCTCCACCATCGGACGGAGGACGCGGCTTCGCTCGTCGCACCCCCTCGGGAGGGGGTCGCGTACCTGCGCGGGTCTTGGCGGACCGGGACCACGCGCCCCAAGGTCATGGCCAGTATGTAGCTGGCCAGGCCCCGGATAGGGCCCCCATGGGCGGGGGCCCTAGATCGGACGTGAGAGTGGGGACACCCCCTCCACGCGGGTTACCAATGCCCAACACATGCAGCCGCAGCGGTTTTCTCCGCCGCTGCACGAGTACCCACGGCTGGAGTACCACCCGCCGTACCATATGTATGGCCGGGCCGCGGGTTATGCCCCCTCAGATGGGGATGTGCACTCGCCCGCCATATTATCCGGGTCAGTGGCGCGCCCCTGGTTTGGAGAGAGTGGGGAGCCCGTAACTAGCTTGCTCCCTTGCTGGGACAGAGCCGCGGACGGTTCTGCTCCCTACCGCGGTGGTCCGCGTATGGGGTCGTGGGGGAAGCCATTAATTTGAGAGCTCTGTTGGACTCAGGGGCTCAAAGCAGTTTGGTTACCACTCGAGTGGCACGCCAGTTAGGTTTAGTCGTGGAAGACTCGCCTGTGCCACTTCTTGGAGTTGGTGGCATACAAGTGAAGTGTCTGACGGGCCAGACACTTGTCACCTTTTCTTCGCTGAAGTCCTCCACAATGAGGATCACGACTTCGGCTATGGTAATGGATACCATTGCGGGTTGGCACCCCTCGACAGACATACCGCCGGGTGTGTTGTCTTTGGTTTCGGGTCTGGATTTGGCCGACCCCTTTGTCTTTCATCCCGGCCCAGTGGACTTGCTCCTGGGCTCGGACGTATTGGGTTGGATTTTGTTGGGTACACAGAAGGCTCTGGGTTCGTCTTCACTGATGGCAGTGTCTACGATTTTTGGTTTTGCCCTGATGGGCCCTGTGTTTGATAGTGGCACCGCGGAGGAGCCACCGGTTGTCGCATCTGCGTCCTTGGCCAAGACCATGCAAAGGTTTTGGGAGGTGGAGGAGCCACCTATGAGTTCCAGGATGGATCCGGAACACGCTGAGTGCGAAGCCCTTTTTCGATCGACCACGGAGAGGTTGCCCTCCGGTCGGTTTGTAACTAGGTTACCCTTTGTTGCCTCTCGTCCTAGCCTAGGGCAAAGTAGGGCGCTTGCGGAGAAACGACTGCTGTCCATGGAGCGACGCATGCAGCGTGACCACGTACTTCGCGATAAATATATTGAATTTATGCGCGAGTACGAGGATTTGGGTCACATGTCTCCGGCTCGAGTTGATTGGAGCTCAACTGAGCATTATTTTTTGCCCCACCACGCGGTGGTGAAGGCCTCAACAGGCAAATTGAGGACCGTCTTCGATGGGTCCGCACCCACTTCGAACGGGGTTTCGTTGAATCTGTGTTTGCATTCGGGTCCCAAATTGCATAGGGACATAATTGACATCATCTTGAACTTTAGAAGACATCAAGTGGTTTTTGGTGCGGACATCCGGATGATGTTCCGCCAGACAGTCATACATCCTGAGGACAGGCGATTCCAGTTGATACTCTGGCGTGAGCGCCCTGAGGATCCTGTGACGGTGTATGAACTCAATACAAACACGTATGGTTTGAAATCTAGTCCCTATATCGCCATCAGATCATTGCTTGAATTGGCAGAGCGGGAACGGATCCGCTTTCCCCGTGGGGCTTCCGTGCTGTCACGTGACTTGTATGTTGATGACGTGTGCACCGGAGCCCAAAGTATTGAGGAGGCCCTCCTACTGCGGGATGAATTGATTGAAATATTGAAGACAGGTGGCTACGAGCTACGTAAGTGGTTGTCCAATGAGCCTAGAGTTCTAGAAGGGATCCCGGAGGATCACCAACAGAACCCTCACCTGTTTGAGGATGTGGATGATCCCAACAGGATAGCGGTGCTGGGCATGCAGTACCAGCCGCTAACCGATATTTTCACATTCCAAGTGGACTTGGAAATACCAAAGGTCTGGACTAAGAGAACGGTGTTGTCCGTAATAGCCCGTATGTTTGATCCAAGCGGTTGGATCAGTCCAGTGATATTCTCTGCAAAGTGTCTTCTTCAGAGACTTTGGACTTTGGGCGTCTCGTGGGACGAGCCGCTGTTTGGCTCTCCATTGGATGATTGGCTCGAGTTGTTTTCATCGATTAAGGAAGTCAATCGGATTGCCTTGCCTCGTCGAATATTGCCACCCGGGAAATATCGAGCCAGCCTGCATGGCTTTTGTGACGCGTCGGAGCGAGGCTACGCCGCGTCAGTCTATATGCGGACAGTTGACGCCGATGGCCGGGTCAATGTCTCGCTTTTGTTAGGGAAGAGCAAGGTCGCCCCCATCAGGACTAGGCTGACTATTCCCAAGCTTGAGTTGAGTGGAGCTCACCTTCTTTCTAAATTGTTGCATCACGTTGCCAGTGAGCTGGCGGCCACGGTCGAGATACGGGACATCTTCGCCTGGTCGGATAGCCAGGTCGCGCTTGCATGGTTGCGCGCGGCCCCACATACCTTGGAGGTTTTTGTTGGAAACAGGGTTTCCCAAATTCAAAATATTGGAATTGATATAACATGGAGACATGTGCCGGGAGAGCTTAACCCAGCGGACTGTGCTTCCCGAGGTTGTACGGCACCAGAATTGGTGTCACACCCGCTCTGGTGGGGCCCAGAGTGGCTGATGGGATCAGAAACTTCTTGGCCTGTCTGTCAGACAGATGTTACTTCTTTGAGTTTGACTGGGCTCCGTGTACATGCTGTAGTCGCTGAGACGACGTCGGAGCCGGATTGGCTACTTGCTCGGTATAGTAGCTTGGATAAGCTTCTGGGTGTTACCAGTTGGATTAAGCGTTTCATACATAATTGTAGAAACCCGCAGGCAAAGCGGTTGGAGCCGATTGCAGGTGCAGAAGAGCGCCGGAGCGCATTGTTGCATTGGGTCCGTGTCGTGCAGACCGGACGGTTTGAGTCAGAGCTTCGTATTTTGCGCGACGGACGCGCTAAGTTGAAGGGCGCGGTCGCTCGTTTGAACCCGTACATCGACTCGGATGGGCTTCTTCGGGTTGGAGGCAGGCTCCGGAAGGCGGATCTTCCATATGAGACTCGCCATCCTCTGTTGTTGCCCAAGGGCGGACCCTTGGTGCAGCTTTTGGTGTCTGATCGACACATTCGTAACGCCCATGCTGGGTGCAATGCTTTGTTGGCTATTTTGCAACGCGAGTTTTGGATTTTGTCTGCCCGAAGAGCAATCCGTAGTGTCCTGTTTCGATGTATTGCATGTTATAGGTTGAAGGCATCCACGATGCAACCACAGATGGGTGATTTGCCCGCTGATCGAATCCGACCTTCGAGACCGTTTGACGGCGTTGGAACCGATTTTGCCGGTCCCTTTTCGATCAAGGCTTCTCCCTTTCGTAATGCCCGTATTGTGAAGGGCTATTTGTGTGTATTTGTTTGTTTGGCCACCAAGGCTGTCCACTTGGAGGTGGTATCAGCTCTGACTACGGAGGCCTTCGTCGCCGCGTTGGATCGCTTTGTTTCGCGTCGAGGTCTACCTTCCCTTATTAGGTCTGATAATGGCACAAACTATAAGGGAACTGTAAATTATCTTAAGGATGTTTCTGTGTTTATTGATAAAAATTGTACTAGTTTAAGTCAAATTGCTGCCCAAAGGGGAATAACCTGGAAGTTTAGTCCCCCAAGTTGCCCCCATTGGGGAGGGATTTTTGAAGCGGCTGTGAAATCCGCAAAGACCCACCTCCGCCGCATTATCGGAGAAACGGCTCTAACTTTTGAAGAGCTGGCCACAGTGTTTTGTAAAGTTGAGGCGGTCCTCAACTCTCGTCCTCTCTGTCCGCTATCTCCAGATCCAAATGACTTGGAAGCTCTCACCCCTGGTCATTTTTTGGTGGGAGGGCCGTTGAATGCCCTGCCCGAATACCCGTGGAAGGATGAACGCGTATATCGGTTGTCGCGTTTTCAAATGTTGCAGCAAATGAGCCAGGACTTTTGGCGTCGCTGGTCGCTTGAATATTTGCATTTGCTGCAGCAAAGAGTGAAGTGGACAGACAGGACTGAGCCTCCCAGGGAGGGTGATTTAGTATTGTTAAAAGAGGCAAATTTGCCCTCATTGCTTTGGCGACGAGCTCGCATATTACGTTTGATTCTTGGCGGAGATGGCACTCCGCGTGTGGCTGAGGTGTTGGTCGACGGTTCGATTTTAAGGAGAGGTGTGACCTCTCTCGCCCGCCTTCCCGTAGAGTAAGCTAGCGGTCTGCTTCTCAGACCGGGACGGGGGATGTTTGTAATATATTGGGTAAAACTAAACGCAGGCGTTTCCTGTTATCGCCGCCAGGCGTTTTGGGGTTCTCACACTGCTAGCGTGGATGGCGTCGCGTGTGGTCCGCCATTGCATTGTCCAGGGCGATATCGGTTTGATTTTAATACGCGGAGCGATCTCGCGTCTTTTGCTTGTTGTTTAGTTTGAGTGATAACTGTGAATTTCCTGTTTGTTAAATAACTATTGAATTTGTGTTTGTGAAAAACTCTGTTATTGTGACTTTTTCTTGTGAGAGGTGAAACGTGGCTGGCTGTTCACATCTGGCTGTTCCCGAGTGAAACTACGGGAAGAAATCTATTTAGTTGTTCTGGGGAATTGAGATCTCAAGGGTTAGGTAGGGTGATTAGGAATTCCCCCTTCCCGAAGACACTCAAGTTTGGATCCGAAGAGAAAGAAGATTTAGTTTGGTAAGTGTTCAATTGTAATTAATTTATAGGTTAGGTTATCATATAGGGCCCTGTAGCTCCCTTCATAAGCTACGGTGGTAGCAGACTGCGTTAAGTTAGTTAGGTTTTAGTCGGGCAAACGTGGTGCCGCGTGGAGATTTTTTCCCGGTACTTATTTTTACCGGTGGTTTTTTCCCGGTGAAGTTCCGGTACAGAATTCTTCCCGCCGCTTCGTTTGTCCGGAGTCTCTCTGCCACATTTTCTGGCAGCAGAGCGTAGTTGCTCTGCACAGTAGATGTGGGGAGGAAGGCAGCAAAGCTCAAGTGGGACTGGGCAGGCCACGTTTGCAGGATACCGCAGGACAGGTGGGCTCAAATAGCCACACAATGAGTCCCTACTACCTGCTGGCTGGTGCCGGAAAAGAGGCCGCCCCAGAACGAGATGGTACCGATGATCTGGACGCGACTGATAGAGAGTGGAGGGGTGGCGAACTAGAGGGGAGGCCTTTGCCCAGCAGTGGGACGGTATAGGCTAAAAAAAAGTGGGCGAACGCCGCAGTCCATGAACTTATTATTTTTTTTATTTTTGAAGCCTACTTGCAGTCGCTGCGTCGACCTTTACTGCTTCACCGGAGGAAATATGGCGACAGCTAGGGCTTCCAAATACCGGATATTTTGAATACCGGTTTCAATACCGGAAAATAATTCAAAACCGGTATTAATACCGGGATTCCGGTATTGAAGTGAAAATTTGTATTTCTTTTTCAAAAAGTTTCTTGTTTTGAAGTATTAAGCCAAAATTAAAACATAGGTCATTGTAAATATACTTTTATTCATGTACGGTTCTACCGCACATACAAATCGCCCGATAAGCATTATTACATGAATGCATTTTTTTGCCTATCTATCAATCAGTTCACGATTCACCTTCGCACATCATCGCCGCGCATCGCGTTCGTGTACTAACTAGCATTTAAGTATTTTCGAATACATTTGCTTTTATCTCAGCAGCATCTATTATTTATTATCTTAACAGCATCAGCTACTCAGGTGTTAACAAACAATTCATATAACAAACTAAATCATCACAGCTTTACCTAATACAACTTTAAATATTTAAGATTTTTAAAAATTAATCATGTCATCATCATTAATTATCTTGATGTGAACATACAGCAATGAATCCATGGTCATTATAAGTTTTGCCTTCGTTTTCTGGTCCTCTCCAAGATCAATTACTTTTTCGGTAACTGGTCCTTCCCTCGAGCACGAGTAAATTTTCGGCGGCAAATGTCCTTTACGTTAATTTTATCTATTTAGTTTACGTGCAGGTTATTCCAAAAATATTACAATGTCACTATTAATTATCTGTTCATGTGCATTTTATGCGACATAATTTCAAAATCACCGATTTAAATTGATTCGCGGTGTAAAACACAATATGGAAATGCCTAAAATAGTGCAATTCTCCGTTCCAATTTCAAATAGATACGTTGAGCGTCAAAGGCAGCCTTGCCTTTTGGAGGTCCGTCCGGGAGGGATCCCGGACGGACCAACTTGATGAACAAGTCTCCGCTAGCACGCGCGGTATGCACTCTGAATTTGATCGCAGATAGAAAATAGATATCTTCCAGTGTACTCAGTGTGAACTTCAAAGGTTGTTATTTTTGTAAAAAAAATATGTTTTAAATAATTGGTATACATGTTCTTTTCTATTGTATTGGGTAAACCTGTAAAAACTTCGGTATTAAAACCGGTATTGAATTTCAATACCGGTATTGGAAACAGGTCAAAAAATCGCCTAATACCGGTATTATGCAATACCGGGATCCCGGTATTGGAAGCCCTAGCGACAGCTCGAGGGCCATACAGCCGAAACAGTAACAGCACAGAGGGCTCCCAGTTGGCAGTTGGGAACGAACCTCGGCTTTGGGCGTTACTTACAAAATGGCAGAGCGGTATATTGCTCAATTTGCCTGAAGGGCCTAAGGGGAAAAACGTCCTGGTGCCGCCGGGCGGTACCGTGTGAACGTTGAAGCGGTCCTACTACTTCGCGCTCGATTCCGTCGAGTGCGGTATCTATTTGAAGTACCCTGAGCCCTACTATTACCTCTAGACTATGGCATTGATGAGTTGACGACTTTTTAAATAAGTTTTTTGTGGGGTATTAAGTGCTGGGAGAAAATAAGGAGAAATTCTAAAATTTATCATAGTAAAACTAACAATTCAATGGGTTTCCAATTCAGAATCCCACGAAACTGAGCTAGTGGCGGGACAAACGAGCGACTTTCCAAAAAGAACAACCGACCGCAATGGTACAAAGGGAGATATTTTTTCGCGAATTCGTCAGACAACGGGAAAAATGCGGAAAAAGTTTCGACTTGCCTACCTCGCGCTTCGCTGTAGTTACGACGTAGACTTTTAAGTTTGCTGGTAGCGTCAAAAAACTGGAAGTGCTGAAGTGTGTCAAAAAAGGAAGCTGCAATATTTCGGACACGTCATCAGAGAAGAAAAATACCGTATTCTTCAGCTGAAAAAGAGTGACTTTTACAAGAGGTAACGTAAGTATTTTACTTACACACATACCTTGTCATCTATACATATAATAAAACAGTAAAAATATTTTGTCTGTACATCATCGAAATACAACTACTACGTACATTATATCTCGATGCTGTACATTTAGTATTTTTGACTGAAATGGATAGAGGGAGACCTAAAAAGAACAATAGAAAGCAAAAAATTTTTTTTGGAATTTCTTGTCTGTCTGTATGTATGTACGCGTTTCACGCAAAAACTACTGGACGGATTTGAATGAAACTTTTTTTGTTGTATAGCTATTAAGCCTGGGCAACATATAGGCTATAATTCATTTTGAAAACTGGAACACCTGATGAAAAACCATAACAGAACAGCTAAACTATAAGAAATATGGAAATGGTGCCTTAACAAAATCGTTCAACCTGATGAGCATTTTCTGCTGACGTATAAAAATTGAAGATCTGGAACATCTGATGAAAAGCTCCAAGAGACCAGCTACACTATAACATATATGGAAATGGCGCCTTAGCAAAAATCGTTCAACCTGATGAGCATTTTCTGCTGACGTATAATAATTGAAGATCTGGAATATCTGATAAATAACTTCAAGAGACCAGCTACACTATAACATTTACGGAAATGGCGCCTTAGCAAAACTTGGTTAATCTGATGAGCATTTTCTGTAGACGTATAATAATTGAAGATCTGGAACATCTGATGAAAAGCTCCAAGAGACCAGCTACACTATAACATATATGAAAATGGCGCCTTAGCAAAAATCGTTCAACCTGATGAGCATTTTCTGCTGACGTATAATAATTGAAGATCTAGAATATCTGATAAATAACTTCAAGAGACCAGCTACACTATAACATTTACGGAAATGGCGCCTTAGCAAAACTTGGTTAATCTGATGAGCATTTTCTGTAGACGTATAATAATTGAAGATCTGGAACATCTGATGAAAAGCTCCAAGAGACCAGCTACGCTATAACATATATGGAAATGGCGCCTTAGCAAAAACCACCAAAATAACTTCAAGCCAGCTACACTATGACACAAAAAGGAACACAAAAATAATTTTCATCCAAGCCAAAGTCACGCGGGCGACAACAGCTAGTTTATTTTTAAATATCTAATAAGTACCTAGTGTCTTCTCATTTCAGGGATTTTGGAATTCTTGATAGCTGTCCTCATAAACGTGGCTATCACACCACATCAATATTGTTTCACATTAGACCGGCAGTTACAAAGATTATGGCAGTCAAACAAACTGTTCAATGTTCTATCTAGTATTTCCTTTTTAATTATAAGTCTATATGCCACTTCCATGGTTCGCGGACCACCGTATTTTAGCCGGCTGTAAATTGTTTATTATTTTTTAGTTCGGTTTTGTGTAATAAAATATAACTGGCAGGTTGTATTTCTCTCCTATTAAATTTAATGGTCGTTTCTAGAGGTGAAAAAAAAGTTAAGGTTTTATTTTATGGTAATGATCATCTCGGCATAGCATTCGTTTTACCAATCCTAACTAATATTATAAATGCGAAAGTGAATTTGTTTGTTTGTTACCTCTTCACACTTTATTTACTGAACCAATCTTCCTGAAATTTCGCAAACACATAGTTGGAAGTACGGAGAAGGACATAGGGTACCTTTCATTCCGGGAAAAAGCACTGTTCCCGTGGGAATTTCACGCGGGCGAAGCCGCGGGCAAAAGCTAGTGAAATATAAAGGGGAGAGTACCTACTGGTCCAATTTGAAAAATATTTGTGTATTTGATTAAAACTGACGTGAGAAATAGTCATAATGATTTTAACAAGACGCGTGAGTATCCGTATCAAAATCATTATTTGTGTATTTATTCGATTAGGAAGAATTCAGGCTATAACGGAATCTTGGAATTCCAACGGGACTGAAATCGTGTGGCACAGCTAGTATGTGTAAAATATGATGAATAGATGTAAGAATGTATGTCACATTACATTTTTAGATAGAAAAGAAAGAAGAAATAAAAAAAAATATATTTATTACATAGGCACACATACAATAAAAACAGAAAAAAAATCAGATAGTATTAACAATGAGGGATTTTCCGAGACCCAAATAAAAAAATAATAGTTCCAGATTACTTCATAGGTGGCGTTAACTAAAAGGCGAGACCATAGAAAAAGCAAAAATGCACGGGAATGGCAATTTAAAAAAAAATAAAATCTAATAAAAAAACATCTAAAAAGTATAAATATTGTGATTTATGCAACTGTCAAACTGTTAGGTGATACAATATAGGTACAGTCATTATTACGACTCGGCTTTCAATAATACGCCATCTGTTGAAACTTTTACATACTGATTTTTTTTTCTTAACTTAGCTGTCAGAAAATAGCTCATTTGCACCAAATATAATTTTTTTTTTATTCACCACTTGAAATTTAATTTCACTGGACCGATGTCCAGCTTAAAATTAATGCACAATATGCAGATTTCGGCCACAGCATTATGACTGTGCATAATTAATAAGTAAGGAGCTTTTCATTAACCTTCTATTATGCAAATAGTGAAATGTGTCGCTAGTGAGTAGACTTTAATCGCCAAAACTGCAACGAAATTCACACAGTTGAAATATTTTGTTGTTATTGTTGATTTTATTTTAGATATCCTGGTTTTGTATCGAAACACTAGGTATTTCGATACAAAAATGGAAAAAATGTTCGAAAATCAAATGACTTTTTTATGCAAATATGATGAGATTGATGAAGAGAGATCTGTTAATCGTAGCAAGTCAAAATCGCTAGTCTTTGCCTACCCCCACGATGTAGGTAAGTTATAAATTTAATTTAGGTACTATAGGTACTATATTTATACTTAGTATAAACAAATCAACTCACTATTTTATCCTCTTTTTTTATACATTTTCCATTGATCTGAAATATATGAAAGTCTAACATGCAAATACTACCATAGAGCTAAAAAAACCGTATTTAATTTTACTTAGAGATACAGACAGCTTAGGAAGCGGGATGTCAGATATGGTTTTTGCCTATGTTGGTGAAGGACAGGTAATATCTTCTGTGAGGCTCGTTATTGTCAAGTTTGACATTTTTGGTTCCATAGAATTTGTGAACAATCTGTAATTTTATGACGTCAACTAACTAAAAACAAAATGTGACGATTTATAAGTGCTATTTTTAAGCCTATATATATTCTTATCTACTCTGAATAAAACTCGTAGATTTATGTTTACAAACCCCTTTTATAATACATGGATCATATTTCTACACTTTATACATGGAAACACAATAGATCACATAAACATTTTGTAAGGCTACGCGCACAATACAACCATCACAACCCATTGCTGCTGCAGTCTACCACAGACTACTCAAGACTGAAGGACTTCATACTGCATCTTGACAGCTTGTTCTTATTTTAAATCTTCAGTCAGCTAACACGGCCGTTCCTGACAGCTGAACGTCCTCGTCAGCTTGATCTCCACTAGGTGAAATAAGGTCCTTCTGAGTATGAGAGAAGATCAATATTAATCATCATCCATAGGCAGGCAAGGATCCAATGGTCCAATATTTATCTTTCCATTGTCAAATTGGTCATTTCAGATCAAAAAGAAAATATTAGGAACGTTATGATTATGACTGTAAATTGTTAAGCATCGACTTTTAACATTTGCAACTAAACTTATTTCATTTTGAAGGAAAAGCTCTTAATACTAATTCAGTTATTATCAGACCAGAATATTGAACACACAGCATACAAGGAACATAAAATCACATTAACATTCGGGAAAGAAAATTGCATTAGCATTCTGGAAAGTAAATCATATTAGCATGCTGAAAAGTAAACAGCATTAACATTCCAGAAATAAAATCGCATTAGCATGCTGAAAAGTAAATAACATTAACATCCCAGAAATAAAATCATTAGCATGCTAAAAAGGAAATATCATTAACATTCCACAAACAAAATAGTATTAGCATGCTGAAAAGGAAATATCATGAACACTCCACAAAGAAAATCGTATTAGCATAATGGAAAGTAAATAGCATTAACAATTTAGATAGAAAAACGTATTAGCATGCTGAAAAGGATAGATCATTAACATTCTAGATGAAAATCATATTAGCATACTGAAAAGTATAAAGCATTAACATTTCAGAAATGAAATCGTATTAGCATGCTGAAAGGAAATAGCATTAACATTCACAAACAAAATCGTATAGCATGCTGAAAAGTAAACAGCGTTAACATTTCAGAAATAAAATCGTATTAGCATGCTGAAAAGGAAATATAACATCAGCATTGACGGAGATACGGATATCAACTGTCAACGACAATGTTGTATGACATTAACACAGACAGTTAATAAATAGCTGTAACATTAGCATTGACATTGTTATATGTCAACGGCAATGTTATGACATTAATACAAACAGTTAATAAATAGCGGAAAGGAAATAACAAGCATTGACGATTCAATATCTCAACGGTAATGTTATGACATTATTAGAGGCAGTTAATAAATAGCTGAAAGGAAATAACATTAGCATTGACAATCCAATATGTCAACGGCTATGTTATGACAGACATTAATACAAGCGTTGAATAGCTGAAAGGAAATAACATAAGCATTGACGGAGATACGGATATCAACCGTCAACGACAATGTTTGGCATTAAAACAGGCAGTTAATAAATAGCTGAAAGAAAATAACATTAGCATTGACAATTTTATATATCAACGACAATGTTATGACAACATTAGAACAGAAAATCAAATAGTGCCACGATGTCAGGGCAGCAGCCACAAGGTCGGGGCCAATGACCAGATTGTCGGGGTCAAGCAATGCCACATTGTCGGGGCAACGGCTACGATGTCGGAGCCAATGAGTGCCTCAGTATCGGGGCAATGACCACAGTGTCGGGGTCAACGCGGCCACATTGTCGGGGCCAGCAGCTGCTTCCGCCATTGTGTCTTCAGCAGCTGCGGGTGCCACATTGTCGGGGCAATGACCACATTGTCGGGGTCAACGGCCTCATTGTCGGGGCCACGAACTGCTTCTGCACCATGTGTTCAGCAGCTGCCTCTGGTCAGTGCATCTCGTATGAGCCAGCCAACCAATCGATCTTGTACCGATGATGTGGCGGCGCGCGCATGACCTTGTAGGGGCCATACATTCCAGGATACTTCTTCCCAGTGCTTAGGGAATCTTTACTGACCAAAACAAAACTGTCAACAGAAAAAGTACACAGTTAAGGTTAACAATACGTCATTATTGTCGACACAACAAAGACAAATAGCTCGGGCGCTTTTTCTCTTCTTAAAAATCAGCGATACCTCTATCAGGAGGTACATTATCCAAATCTTTATCTAAATCTTAAAATAAAAACAGTTTCCTCATTGATCAACAATAACTCAAATCATTCATTTATTTTCATTGAGACATTGTGCAAGTGCTAAGTGACTGATTAGTTAAATTGCATTTCATAGAGAAATGATTCACACATTTTATGATTTACTTCAATTTACAACAAGTTTAGGATAGGAGCCTTTCTCGGATCATCCCCGGCGTACAAATACGCCTTGCATTGCAACGTACGCATTAAAGTAGCTCACCATCCCCAAAAACTGGAGAACTTACCGATATTTCGTTAGTTTTGTAATTTCATGGAAGCCTCACGGCTTTCATGTTCTTACCACTCGGCCTTTCTGACCTCTGTCAGACCAAATATTGCTCAGTCAGTTACCAAAATCTAAAACTAGTCTAGCGATTAGTTGTAATCGCCGCATCAAGCCATACATTGTATAGCGCTGAGACGAACAAACAGGATTGCTAATAGTTGGTGCACTTTTGTTTTAATTAAACCGTCAATATCTCAATTAAACATTTCGATTGTAATATTTGCATTGGTAGTTAACTATCGACAACATCACATACATACGTATGTACTTATAACGTTACGTGGTGAATTTATTTCAATAAATAACATGTATGATGGCTATCAAACAATCACTGACCTTAAGGTCTAAAAATGCAACGCAAAATACATGAAACTTTATTAAAGAATATTTTAAACAATATGCAAAGGTGTGTGAGAAACCATATCGAGTTTTAAAATTGAACAGCGCCATCCTCAATAACGACTTTGGAAATTAATCTGCCAAAACAACAAAATTAAGTTTTAAGTTTTTATCCATGATGATCAGTCATCACTATGATCACCCAATCGTTCAACCACGTCTTAGCATTACAATGTTAGCAATCTACCTCTGCACACAAACAAATCACATTTAAATCTTTGTTTGAAATGTAATAATGTTTCGATCTTACTTGAATCAAAGAAAGTACACCAACAATCCTGTTCGTACCGTTACCGAACAACATCACGAAGTTCCTTTATGACTTCGTACATAATCCTTTACCGACACACCACGGACGCTGATAGTAGTGGCGTGTAGCTTCCAATGCAACGCAAGGTTGTGATGGTGAATTTAAAATCAAACGCATTTTACGGATCCCGTCATATGGTAATATCCGACCACAACTATTGCAAAAATTATCTGCATGCAACAATGCATAACACGCACAAATTGATTTTCATAATAAGTGAATTGTCAATCTCAACTCACTAGCCAACATTCATTTTTTTTTTATTTCAAAATAAGTAACATGAAAAGTGCGCTAAAACTCAAACTAACAAAAACCATTGAAAAAATAAGAACATCATACAGCGTAAAAACTAATTCTAAAAAAAACAATTGAATCGCGTTGGTCACGATATTTCAAATATTTAAGAAAAACAAAACACGTTCCATTTTCCAAGGAAAAATGATCCGTGATTTGGCGCGGTTTTAATGTGATTGATTCGAATCCCACTTCTGATCTTATCTACTCTGAATAAAACTCGTAGATTTATGTTTACAAACCCCTTTTATAATGGATGGATCATATTTCTACACTTTATACATGGAAACACAATAGATCACATAAACATTTTGTAAGGCTACGCGCACAATACAACCATCACAACCCATTGCTGCTGCAGTCTACCACAGACTACTCAAGACTGAAGGACTTCATACTGCATCTTGACAGCTTGTTCTTATTTTAAATCTTCAGTCAGCTAACAATATAAATAAAAATAATTGACTTTGACTTTGTAAAAAAAAAATTAATTTAAAGCGTGTGCCCAAAAAACGTTCATAATAGTTTTATTATGAACGTTTTTGGTAAGGTAACGTACGTCTTTTTGGGCTTCATTTGACAATCAAGTAGGGGCCGTCCATATATTACGTCATTCTAAATTAGGGGGGGGGGTTGGTCTGTGGATGACGGTAAATGATAGATGTGGGGGGGGGGGTGTTTCGAAATTGACGTCATTCTTATTTATTTATTTATAGTTTATTTTTCACGTATAAAAAGATTATTTCACGCGTAACGGGACAGGCACTTGACGTTGAGTGGGTTGAAGACGTGGATGAATCGAGCCAAAACTAATATCGGGAGATGCGGAGATATTACCCGTCATCCAGAATTTGAAAGAATGGGTGAAAACTCCGTGGGAGTTATCCAAAGAAAATTAAAAAATAAGTAGTTATATTATATCAATGATTATTGCCAAAGTAAAAATAATAAAAGGTGATTCTATAACCAAGTGTTTTAATCATATAATACCCTATTTTTCTCAAATCTGCAATGTTTTATTTTGTCAAACTAGTAATGACGTCAATTTTGGGAGAAGAGGGGGGGGTCATTAAGAAATGACGATAGGATGATTATAGGGGGGGGGGGGGTCTATAATCTGAAAAAATCGATGACGTAATTTATGGACGGCCCCTAAGTGTTTTTGGGCTTCATTTGACAACCAAGTTTATATGTCTATTAAAGAATGATTGTTTTTATGTCTATGAATACTACAATCCCCAAATCTTGGCATTTCAACGGGGAAATACACTTTAACCTTGACTTTTAGCGTCCGTATAGATTCTTTGAATTGTAAACGATCTTATCGTCAAATAGGATGTGAGCCAGCCCTTCCCCAGTTGTGTAAATACCTTCATATCAAAAGACTAAGGTATTCTATACACTTTGCAATCGAGTCTTTTTGGAGAGATATTGCCATTTTTACACGACTGACCAAAAAAGGAGTGTTATGTTTTCAGGGTTCATGTATGTAAGTATGTATTGTATGTATGTAAGTTTCTTTATTCCACCATAAGTCTTGAACGGCTGGACAGATGTTGATGTGAGAGGTATTTTAAGATTCCTTACATTCCTCCCAGTGACTTAGGTAATGTGAGTTGTCAGTCGTGTTTTTTATTTTTTAATAATTAGCTTGTTTATTGAGCGTCCGAAGTAACTATTTACAAAAAGTCGTCGAAGCCCGAAACGCGCCCAGACCTTTTTCTTTACACTTTTCAATACGATGGTGAAATTGGTTTTAAAATAAAAATGAGACAGAAATTAATAAATTTATTGTTTGATTTGGAATTAGACATAGTTGCGATGACGTCATTTCATATAATAACGATATAATCTTAATACAAAACTGAATTTTGCAGTATGAGTTAATAAACTAAGCGATGCGAGTGGCATACCTAGCTTAAATAATAATAATATCATTTATTTCAGACCATGGATCCATTCATTAAATTGCTGACACAAAAAAATTTGATTATATTAAAATTCAGCACATCACTTTCATTTTACATAAGATTAATATTGCCGTACTCGTTCTCGAGGCACTGGCGAATGTAGTTCAGACCAATGTCTCGAGAACGGGCCGTCCGTCCTCTCTGCTCATTCAGGAGACTGTTGGGACTGCCCCGCATCCTGCGCTTAAAGGGCATCATATTTCACTTTTCAATTTTATTCAGTCCTTTTAGGTCGATATTTATGTTGTTCCTAACAACAATGTAACACTGTGCACAGTTCTTTGCACATTTTAAAATAAAAAATGTTTGCCGCTTGCTCTGTATAAGTTTTTGTTTATTTTCGGCATCTTCCTTTTTAATCTTTAAATTTTAGTACTGTTTTAATAGCGCGCCTTACCTGCGTCTGTGTTTCCGAGCACATACAACCTGACTCTCTTCAAAACCAGAGTGAATAGGCTGCCTCTCTGTCATCTCTGTCCTCGGGCAAGATTGTGGTCAAGAGCAAACCCATATTTAATAAAAAAAATAAAAAGTATCTACATAAAATTTCTTTCAGCATATTACTTAGAATTCTATAATTGGCCTTTCTAATTTAAGTACCTACCAATCTATAACGCTGTTGAATTCATAAATAAACAAAATAAAAACAAAATGTTGCGAGGTGTGCAATGGCCCTAAAACAGGGAGTAGGGTACCATTTGCATTTGAGAGGCGCCGCAACCTTGACCGCGCGCTTCGTGACTTTACTGTTTTGTTGAAAAGTTTCTAACCGACTGCCGAAAAGAGATAGTACCTATTTGTATTTTTGGGGGTATAATACGTTCAGGTCCATAATGCCCCTTTCTCAAAATGTCCCCTGGTTTCAAATTGTTCCATTCCCTTATTCACCGAAGCGGTGGTGGTAGAGTGGTAGGGCGCCCGCCTGTGGCTGCAAAGTCCCAGGTTCGAATCCTGCCCCTGTTACTCGAGTTGATATATACCAATCTGACTCATGTACCAATGTTAGTTTTCATCGACCACCACTTGCTTCCGGTGAAGGAAAACATCGTGAGGAAACCTGCACTCTGGTTGATGATTATCAGCTTGTGTGTGTAATGGAGAAGACAATGGCTAACCACTCAATTAAAAATTGCCAAGAGAGTCGTTGTGTGTGTTTCATTCCATATAATGACCACGACCCTCAGTCATGAGGAAATACGACTAAAGAGAGAATATTCACCGGATTTTTGTGTAGTAGAGCATGTCTCCCAACGTGATTTACAGTTTTGTAATTTGCAAGAAAAAAGTTTACATTTTTAACTTTTCTGTTTAGATATTCAAAGTCAAAGTCAATTTTTTTTATTGAAACTCGGCCTTCAAAGAAGGCTCTTTTTCACTTCGATAACTAATTATTTAATCATAATATATTATGTCTCAAAGCTACAACTACTAGCAATTCGTATATCCTAAAGTGTTTTTTAGTAGGTATGTCCTTCCTGCACATTTGCAATAGACTGACGGATTGACTACATACTTATTCCCTTGTTATGTTTTTAAATACCTATGTTGTTTCTAGCTCAGTATCGCTATAAAATGTCCCATAATCTTACTTTACAAAGTTTGTATATAAAAATTATAGCGTAATATCCCTAAGTATTAAAAAATAAAGTCACAATCACCCAGGCATCACACCAGATAAGCACTAACAAGCGTCGTTAAACCCTATCATAAATAAACAACATTTTCCGGTTGCCACTTTAAATTTAATCTCGTATAAATTACATAAAATATGAGCAAAAAGCTGCACTGCAAATCGAAGTGGCCGCTTCGCTCCTGTCAATTAACGTACATTCTGAATTTAAAAAGAGAAAAATAAAACAAGATGGCGGCGGCTTCCCGCTTGCCGCCAAAACAAAATGGTCGACAGCGCGGTGTCAATAAAAAGAAAATCTTCCTCCTTTCAAGATGCGTGCAGTTTTTTTGTAGATAACTACTGTGTTATGAGGTCGAGTGAAATTAAAAATAGTACCCTGTAAGGTTAAACTGTAGAAGGAGATTATTACTGAAATAACCTGGGTACTAAAATAATAAATAATACCACAGACAAAAACAAAGTTTTAACCTTAATCCATACATTTGTACAATAAAATCAGTCAATTTCAATTAATCATAGATCCCAGAGATTTATCCCTGGGATTTGTATCACTAAGATATGTACTAGTAACATTACATTAACAAACATTAGTACCACAACCACACAATAGTAACCACATAATGAGTAAAACGATAGAAACCAATTTAAGTAGGTAATTTTATTTTAATTTCGAAAATCTAATAGGAACAATGAATCCTGAAACATTAAACTCCCTTTTGGGTAGTAGAATAAAAATATTGAGTTTTATTTCCATGTGTTGTAAACAATGTTTGCAACAACCAGATAAGGAACTACACACATGAAGTGAGCTGCAAAACAGAAAAACGGAAACTCCGTAACTTGTGTCAGTTTTTCTTGGCAAGAGATACTTTATAAATACACACAGTGTGGAAGACAATATTTACCTGTTTTTTTCTTTTCAAAACTAGGATAAGAGTTTATTTATTTATTTTTGTACATAATAAATACATAGAAAAGAAACTTAAAATGTAGTAAAACTAAGTACAAAACCAAGGAATCCTAAGAAAATTTGCGAGCATACTGGTACTTAATTTATTTCTGTTTTTGTACTTCTTCACACTCGCGTTTCCTTTTGGTCATAGGTACTAGTTTATCGTACCAGTAAAATTCATAAAATTCGTAAAACATTAAATAAATATACGTTGTTCTTAGCCTGATGTGCGTTGTTATATACCAGCGGGTGCTGGTATGCTCAGATGGACTTGAATTTAATCAAATCAAATCGATATTTATTAGCAAGAATACAGTTGATAGAAGATGTTACAATTTAACACAGGTACATGTATTCAACCTTAAAGTAAGGCATGAAAAATTTTAAATTAGTAGTACTAATATTTTATCGATGGTAGTACACATTAAATCACATTGTCCGTAACGTAATTGAATTACATTTAAGTATTCCAATAAAGTATTTACAATACAGCTTAAAATGCACACTAGAGAAGTGGCGATTCAACAATAATAGATGGATATATATCTATTCAAAACCAACCAAAGTCACCGTAGAAGGTACAACAAAATCAGTTACTACTTGGAATAATTCGAATTCACTCGGGTTTACTAAAGGGATGTTTAAAATGAATACTATTTTTTGATTTATGTAAAATACATTTAAAGTTGAAATATCGATTAATAAATGAATGTCTTCGAGGTTAAGTGGTAATGGTAATTCCTTGTTTTGTTTCAAATAATGGCGATCAGTCATAAGCTCACTGTAGACTTGGTTTGGTGTTATGATATACGGATGTTAAACGTTTTGTTTTGCAAATAAAATCGAATTTAGTAACATCTCAATATTTTCGTAAATTTCTTCGCTCAATGAATTTAATATATTAAAATGAGTGTTGATGGTCGTTGTAACCTCTAATACAGATATACTCGCGTTAGTGTTTGTCATGAATTTGTCCATAATTTCGAAATTTTTAACGATTGTTTTGTCATTTTGTTCTAATTTTTTAATTGTGGAATTAACATTTTGTATGACTAACTGGGTTACCTGAATCTGATTTTTCTTAAGTTTTTAAATTTTCTAATCGCTCGTTAAGACTTTATCTATTGCGTCGTTGTAAAACATAGCGTCATTATCGTCCATTGTGCCCAAAATGGTTTGGGTACAGATCCGCCTCCGTCAAACCATCCTCGTTTGGTACGTCTTGAACTGACTAAGCGTGAAAGAGATGAGTAAATAGTTTTTATCCTGTCTAGTTGTTTACCTAAATTCCTTAATCTTCCCTTACATTACAAATATCACATAAAAAAATATCACATTTTTCCGTTGTTAGACGATATTTATCCTCTAAGAATTCTATGACTATGGGTAATGATGAAAAATCTTTAAACGTTATCAATTTCCATTCATCTACTAGTATCTTTAAGGTTCCTATGCGATCAAAATATAATCTGGAGCTTTTCTCTATTGGTGCATTCTTCATCGCTGCCGTGGCCGTAATGAATAACCTGAAATATTATTCTGCTTTACGTTCTGATCTTTAGTTTTCTTAACTTCATGACTTCATGATTTTGGGATCTTTTTTATTTGCTAATTTTATACGATTGACGTGAATCCATACTAGTTTTCCTTTCTCTGTTTTCTTTTAATAGGTTAGACATTAAATTCTGTTCCTTGATCTGTTAGTATTGTCTTAGGTATTCCAAAGTAACTCGGAAATAATATTAGTTTTCCTGCTACTGGAGTCACCGCTGAACCGATGTCGGTCTAAAGCTTGTCGTGATGATGTCGTCTTGTTGCTCTTCGGTCAAAACTAGTAGTAGTTATGAACCGTATGCTTCGTTGCCGTCGTCGCCCAAGAGGCCAAAACCGTCGCAGTTGAAGCTTCTTCTTGCCATGCGTCGTCACCCGTGAGGCCAAAACCGTCGCAGTATTTGCCACCGAGTATAGGGATTCTTTCCGGACCAAAAGTCTGGAGACTACCTCCTGTGTTTCTTGAAGTCTTCTTGAGATTTCTTGATCCGTAGAAGTGTCAAGTGGAATTCCACTTCTGACACCAAAATTTTGTTAAATACCAGCGGGTGCTGGTATGCTCAGGTGGACTTTTCTTGTCAGGAAAACAGGAACTTTTGTAAATGAATTACGTTTATTCCAATTATTTACAATAGAGCTTAAAATGCACACTAGAGAATTGGCGGAGGTGTTACTGGGACGAGTTACGTGGAGCAGAGGTCGCCTTAATATCGACACTGAGATGTTGACACTGAAACGAAGTAAAGCTTGATGATTGAATGATATCTGGAGGGAATCTAGGCGAGTTTTTATACAGATGAACAAACAAAGTATGAGAGAAGGGGTGACCCTTGAGGTCGCCTAATCTTCCATTACCGAAAATAGGTTATCTATGGTAATAAAATTGATAAGTATTTAATTAGTGGAAATTGGGTGGTCTGCTAATATGTTCTTAGAAATATATTAGATACTAGCTGTCGCCCGCGGCTTCGCCCGCGTGACTTTCGCTTAGATGAAAAATCTCTCTTGGAGCTTTTCATCAGATGTTCCAGATCTTCAATTTTTATACGTCAGCAGAAAATGCTCATCAGGTTGAACGATTTTTGCTAAGGCGCCATTTCCATATATGTTATAGTGTAGCTGGTCTCTTGGAGCTTTTCATCAGATGTTCCAGATCTTAAATTTTTATACGTCGGCAGAAAATGCTCATCAGGTTGAACGATTTTTGTTAAGGCACCATTTCCATATTACTTATAGTTTAGCTGTTCCATTATGGTTCTTCATCAGGTGTTCCAGTTTTCAAAATGAATTATAGCCTATATGTTGCTCAGGCTTAATAGCTATACAACAAAAAAGTTTCATTCAAATCCGTCCAGTAGTTTTTGCGTGAAACGCGTACATACATACAGACAGACAGACAGACAGACAGACAGACAGACAGACAGACAGACAGACAAGAAATTCCAAAAAATTTTTTTTGCTTTCTGTTGTTCTTTTTAGGTCTCCCTCTATCCATTTTAGTCAAAAATATTAAATGTACAGACAAAATAATTTTACTGTTTTATTATATGTATAGATGAGAGGTACTTTTGGGGATTTGGCATGTGTAAGTGCGATTTGGGTGTTTTATGGAATCTTCCCAAGGATGGCTTATCTTAGGAGACAAGAGGGCAAGAGTGAAGCTGATTGCTGAGGTCCCAGTTGGGTAATTGAATACAGGGAATTATCAGTATGTGGATAAGTATATGTGTACATTACAGCATGTAACTTGGGTTGTTTTATGTTTGTTTAAACCATAGAGCTAGAAAAAATGTTTTTAAGTTTTTTTTCTATGTAATATTAGTACATTTAAACCATAGAGTTTAAATGTACTAATATATGTAACTACTACTATCTTTCGAGTTTAGGCATATTATAATAGTCATAGCCGTCGTTATAGTAATAGTCATATATTTTACCACTGAATTTTGGCAGTCACCCTAACGTGGGCCGTACGAAATAAATGACGCTTTTTGAAGCCAAAACTAGCCAATTATCACTTTCTTAAACCGTCTTCTTTCTTATCGAGTGTGTTATTAGCAGAGATCTGATATTCCAGTACATATTTACATAAACTTTGAGGAGTACGTAACATGATATAATAATACCACCTCTAAAAAATAAAATAATAATTTTCGATATCTTTAACAAATAACTGAATTGAATAAATATATTTAGATTTTCTTTTTATTTTATTCACTTTAAGAACATTTTAATTTGACACAATTTTAGTACGGAACTCTCAAACGTAGAATAATATGGTTCAATCAATAATTTGTAATGAAATTTATATTCTTTGTATAAAATTCAATAACAATTCATTGTTATTCAATTCAATTCATTCAATCCCGGTGTTAAAAATTTATTAGAGATGATATTATCCACTCATGTTACGTATTCCTCGAAGTTTAGGTAAATATTACTGGAATATCCGATCTCTTGTTATTAGTAACATTGGTGTCAGATTTTATTCAAGTTTATATATATATATTTATTTCAATTAATATATTTATTAAAATTAGGTATTTATTTATAAAATTAAAAACAAAAAATTCACAACTAGTTTCGTCGGTAAAAAATAATCTTAAAAAAAAAACAATAGAAAAATAAATTTGTTATTTATTTCTTAAACCGTAAACATATTATAGAGTATTATAGTCCATATGTCATCAAAGTTTTGCATGAAAATCCAAGCCACATCATTTCCATATACTTACTTACGATACACCACACAACAGCGTGAAAGTTGAAGCGGAAATGATAAACTTTGATATTTATTGAAAGAAAAATTAGTGGGAAGCCGGAAACTTCGAGGTTCACGTCAGAACTTTCTAAAGTTTGACAGGTGCGATGATACGATGATAATACGTACGGAAACAAAGAACTTTTATACTACTATAACTTGTATGGAAATCTTTTGATTTGTTTCTTACTTTATGATGGAAATACCATACCATACCATACCTTCTTGGTACTGTTTTGGTTTAGTTTAAAATTTTTGTTTGAACCGGGAAATCCCGGTACTGAAAATCCCGGGATTTCCCGGTTCTTTTGTGGCAGTTATAGAACCGGGAATTAAAATACAAGAACCGGGATTTTCGGTACTCTCGGGATTTTTTTATTTT
The DNA here is from genome assembly GCA_018467065.1 of Ephestia elutella. NCBI lineage: Eukaryota > Metazoa > Arthropoda > Insecta > Lepidoptera > Pyralidae > Ephestia > Ephestia elutella. The sequence continues at coordinate 8,130,756 of CM031594.1, forward strand.
TTATTTGTTTGGATCGTCAACTGGTTGTGCAACACACAAGTTCATAAAGATATATGTGAGAGCATCCAAGTTGCCAGCCTTCTTATATTATTATTTAAATCGTTAATTGACATCATTAAAAACCGCATAGAACTCATTGGTTGGTTTTGTTATCAGCTGAAATTCATACCCTTATAGTTTATACGGACAAATCCATTAAAAATGAATAAATGGCAATTGACAACACTGACGCTATGCGCGGCTAACGGTGCAGGAGCAGAACTCTGTGGTGATTCGGAAGATTCGGAAGGATGTTAGATCGAAGCAGAATGACGACCTCGAAACAAATGTAAAAATCGAAGTGGCTCTTTTCGAGAATGGAGGCGATCGTTGGCGACATTTATCACAAGCTTATGGTCATCTTCTGAGTGTTCCATCCACCAGTGTTGAGCCAGAAAGGATTTTTTCTTCGGCTAGCCTGCGCTGCGGTGTAATAAAATTAGATCGCGTTTAGGTGATGTAACTTTGGACGCGTTGATCTTTTTGAGGACATATGTTACAAAGAAAAAAGCTTTCAAAAATACCAAATAGTTTATCTGTGATCGGTAGATTTCATTTGATTGTTAGATGTTAATCTGTTGGCGTAGATTTTAAATATATTTGATTTCAATTTTATTTGTAATTTTCTTGTAGCTAAGGGTTCCTATTGTTTTCACGGCGTTAATTAAGATTACTTTCAATTATAGTTTGGTTTTAACTGGATAATTAATGAATACTAAGTTTTACTATTGCTAAAGGCTGATTGTTAATTAGTTATTAATTATAATTAAAGATAAACTATTAATAATTGAAAAAAAAAATAGTACCGAAAATCCCGGGAATCCCGGTTCCAGCATAGTCCAGTACCGAAAATCCCGGTTCCTTGAAACATATCCGGTTCTCTATACACTACCACAATGTTTTCCTTCACCGGAAGCAAGTAGTGGTCGATGAAAACTAACTTGAATCAGTTTGGTATACAAACTCATGTAGCCCGGGCAGGATTCGAACCTGGGATTTTGCATCCACAGGCGGGCGCCCTACCACTCGGCTACCACCGCTTCTACGCAGTTATTTTGTAGGGTTGTGGTTAAAGAAATTTTATTTTCTCAAAGAAATTTACATTTCACTTATAGAGAAACTTAATAGCTAAATGTAATACATTTGTAATTACGTAAGGTTAATGTGAGCATTCGAAGTAAAGTTATATAAAATAATGTGGGTAGTCGTTGCCAATCTTCAACACAAAAAAGATAACACAAAGAATACTGTTCCATCTATAGAGCGCGCATAGATTCAAACCCGACCGCCCAAGAAGTATACATGCAGTAGATTTCTTAAACTTTTGTGCTTCAATTAGGTACATAACTATATATTCTTTATTGTATAAGTACATATTTATTTAGGCTTATCTTTACTTTAATTTGGTGTATCGTTAGAATCTCTGTTTTATTGTGAGTAATATCAACAGTATACTTCAAAATACACCAGTTAATTAGTTAATTTATTTTCAGAATAGAGGACATTTATGCAAAATAGTAATTTAGTTATACTAACGAAACGAAAAATGTAATACCGTACCTGTATGTTATAGATAAATTTATATACTGAGTTACTACAGATACATTAATTAGTGGTCAAAGAAAACATATTCAATACTCCCCGCTATGATTGCGCGCGCTCTAGGACGTAAAGAGAACTAGTATCAACACTATGGTCACAGTCTATTGACAGTGTCGAGTTCACAGCGCACAGAGTCGTATTTAGGCCGGATTTTATTTGGAGGTGAAATGATTTTTGGTGTTCCTTTTACATATTTGATTGCAAGTCCGGTCTCTCCATTGGCAAGTCTATCAGCTAATTGTTGCCTAAGTTCCTTAAGGTAAGATTGTTGAGATGGGGGCTGATCGGAAAACAGTTTTACATATTTATTTTCAACTTTACTTTTGTTCCGCAGTATATTTTTAGGTATGTCAGATGAACTAAAGTATGCTTTGATAGGGCGATCTGAGCCTTTTTTAAACTTGCCAAGACGTATTAACTTTAATGGCTGTGGGGGGTCTTTTACTACGGTTTTGAGCATTTTCTCAACCTCATGTTTGTCATGTAATTGTCGTTCCTCGTGTTTTGCCGATGAAGTCTCCTTTATACCTACGATTATTAGATTTCTTTCTCTATCAGACCGATCTCGCATTTCCTGTATAAGGGTTACGTACCTACATCACACTGTACCTTTATGTCATATGTATACTTATGTTTGTTTTAATTGTTTATGTTACTTCAACGGTGCGGAGACTACATTAGTGGTTCTCCGGCGTCCATATTAAACGGTCAACTCAATCCAGTATTTCAATCAGTGATCCTGCTAGTGCCCAAATGAATTATTTTTAAGACAGAACACGCTTAGACACTTCCAATTTTACATTAATTATACAGAGACAATTTAATTATACTGTTCATACACAATCACAGTGATGTAGATGTAGGGTTACGTACCTACAATTTATTATCATACTTAAATTAAATATTAATTCTCTGAATTATAATTCAGATTTCCTCCGGATGTTTTCCTTCATCGGAAAGCCGGTGGTTTCCAGAAAGATACGCTTTCTTTTTTTTTCTTTTTCCTAGCTATTTTTGTCCCACTGCTGGGCAAAAGTCCCTCCTAACTTTCTCCACGTATCTCTATCTTTGGTCTTTATATGCTTTCTTATTCAAGCTTAATTCTGTTTGCTGTTAATTATTATATTTTTGTTTTTTGTTAATTATATTTTGGACTCCGTTTCAGCTTGGCCAAAAATGCTTTGGTATTACGCTTTATGCTTTGGTGTTCTCCTCTAAAAGTCGCATTTCTCAACCGATTCCCGTAAAATTTTGGGAGCAGGTTCGATAAATATATGAAAATCGATAGTCAAATCATTTTTTGGAAATTTTTGAAAATGGCGGAGTTATCAAGATTTTAATGTTTCATAAAAAACATATGGTGCGATCTGCAATCTCCATAAGCTCGCGAGGTCTACCACACACACACACACACACACTGACTCACAGAGCCACTAGTTTAGGTAGTTCACTGACATCAATTTGGTAAATGTCAATAGGTACTCGGCATTTTCAAAGAAAAAATAAGCTCCGCATTGTCTATATAGCTGATGAGCCTACGATATAACGATATGGCGCCCCTTATCTCGCATATCTATGTAGTTTGTCTAACTTACACGAGTTAAGTTCTGTTCACACTTACACATTATTTGTACCATGTATATGTGTGAAAGAGTACTCTTGTACGTCTTATATTTCGTACGTTCTTGTCTATGTGTTGGACCAGTATGAGGATGCTTACGGAAATATAAGTAAATTGACCCGACCTAACAACCCTTGACAGAATGTCTTGGCGCCAAAGAATTAGGAGAGCCGACCCCACCTAATGTGGGAAAAGGGAAAGTACAATAAGAGATATGTACGAAAGAGACTGGGTTGGGTTTCCGCGACACAGGAAATCCTAGTGTGAAACCCAGACCTTAATGTTGATTATTAACCTGATAATGTAATGAACAATGCCGTTAAACTGCTTAGCAGTTTGGCAAAATTTTAAACATGTAAAAATGTAGGTATTTTGTTACTTTGTGAATATAAATAAATAAATAATTAAAGCTTTTATTTATTTTACATCTGACGATGTCATTAACAAATTCAATCGTTCTGGTCTTCTAAAGAGTGTCTAAACGTCCAGTGTCCCATATCTAACGACCAGTGTCTCATAACGTCCAGTCCCATTAATGTCAAAACAAGAGTTCAGTGTCCATCTCATAATGACTAGTATGCGTTTGCATGTTTATGTTCAGATTGTTCAGCGTACCATAACCAAACCACAACGTTAAATGGCCTTAGGACCTTACGGACCAAAAGGCAAATGATTATGACGGACAAAAACAAACCCATAACCTAACAGCCAGCAGTAAACGGATATTCAACTGCCTACAGTAATATTATAAATGCGAAAGTGAGTTTGTTTATTTGTTTGTTTGTTACCTCTTCACGCTTTATCTACTGAACCAATCTTCCTGAAAATTCGCATACACATTGGAAGTACTGAGAAGAATTTAAGAATACCCATCTTTCATTCCCGGAAAAAGCACTGTTCCCGTGAAAAAGCTAGTAACTAATAAAATATCTATACTAAGTGCTTAGGCCTTCACTCGTGTAAACCGGGCAGTATCCTCGTTGCGGCCACAGAATACTAAGTGGATATGCAAAACATGAAAGTTACGAGACATCTCAATTTTATAGGCGGCCATTGGTTTTTGTACTACGGTAAAAATTTTACAATGAAATTTTCTGCTTTAACAAATTTAAGTATAAATCGTTGATATGGCAAAAAAGGCAGCTAGGCTCAAGTGGGACTGGGCGAGTCACGTCTTTCGCGCACCCGGAGAGATGGACTCAAATTTTAACCAACTGTGTTTCAACTGATGGAAGGAGAAAAAGAGGAAGGCCAAAGACGAGATGGGCGGACGACTTGAGAGCGTTTGACAGAGAATGGAAAGAAAAGACCAAAGATACGTGGAGGAAGTTACCATAGAATAGAATAGATTATTCGCATAAAATATGGTACAAATGATGTCAAATTAATATAATCATGAATGAGTATCACATATTTTACAACAGCGGAAAAGCTAGACATCAAAACTGAAAAGATTTATTGTAACATGCAGTAGTTTTTCAGTTTATAAAAACCATAATCCGCTTATGCATCAAAGTTTTGTGCGATTTTCAATAAATTTGGCGGACGTATATGAATAGCCTGGATAACATACGGCCATTTTTATATAGAAACTAGCTTTGCCCGCGACTGCGTCCGCACGGGAATTACAATTGTTCATACCTCATTATCTCAGGTTCCAAGCGACATATTAAGATGAAACCTGCATAAGATTTTAAGTTACACCACAGAATTAATATAAGTACTACGTACAGAAAGGCAAACGCAGAATCGCCAAACTTAAGTGGCAGTGGGCGGGGCACATAGCTCGCAGAACAGATAGCCGTTGGGGCAGAAAAGTTCTCGAGTGGCGACCACGAACCGGAAAACGTAGTGTTGGCAGGCCTCCCACTCGGTGGACCGACGACCTGGTGAAGGTCGCGGGTTGCGCATGGATGCGGGCAGCGCAGGACCGGTCGTTGTGGAAATCCTTGGGGGAGGCCTTTGTCCAGCAGTGGACGTCTTTCGGCTGAGAGAGTACAGAAAGGAAACTCCCGCAATTTGGCACGCCCGGCACCCGCCGCACTTCTCCCCCGTTCTTTTGTTTATTGGGACGTTATGACTTTAAAAACGCACATTGACGTGTTACTGACGTGTTCACGGATATACAGTTTCATTTGTAGTAGTAGTATATTTGACGCCCCGTTTCTATGAAGCGCCCGCCCTGTGGTTACTCCTTCAGCAATACATCTGAAAAAACGCATTAAATTTCATTCAGTAGTTTTTGAGTGAAGCACGAACAGACACGCAGAATCATTTTGGCTTTTATTAGCCCTGTAGAGACCGCATATATATTCTCCTATGTACTATACAGACGTAGACCAACTACAGTTTAATTAGGTACTAGCTGCGCCCCGGGGCTTGGCTCCCGTGAGAATTTCGCGTTAAAAAGTACCCTATGTGCTATTCCCGGTATTTTTCTACCCGTATACCAAATTTCATTAAAATCAGTACAGTGGATTTTACGTAAGTGAGTAACAAATATCCTCACAAATTCACAAACTCACATCCAAACTTTCGCATTTATAATATTCTCTCTCAGCCGAAAGACGTCCACTGCTGGACAAAGGCCTCCCCCAAGGATTTCCACAACGACCGGTCCTGCGCTGCCCGCATCCATGTGCATCCCGCGACCTTCACCAGGCCGTCGGTCCACCGAGTGGGAGGCCTGCCAACACTACGTTTTTCGGTTCGTGGTCGCCACTCGAGAACTTTTCTGCCCCAACGGCTATCTGTTCTACGAGCTATGTGCCCCGCCCACTGCCATATTTTATAATATTAGTAGGATAGAATATGTATAGATTCCCACGGGAGCAAAGAACAGTAACAGAATACTGTAATTTATTTTTGTTATTTTATTAATTGCTCGTGTATTTTAAATTCATAAAACATGTTACAGATCTTTATCAGTTATGTATTGTATAATTTCATGGTAAAGAAATTCGAGAATAATTTAGCACTACCAGTCTGTAATTCCGAAATCCACAAAGGACTGAGTTCATTAAACTAGCAAATTGAACTTTAATTCAACGGCTTTAGAATCCAAAATTGGTTAGTAGAGAGAACGTGTACAAATAATAGCATATTTTTAGTGCCAATTAAGAATGCAAAATGCAACATGCCGAATCAGTACACTTGTGGGCGATATAAATTGGTGCTGTTATGTAAATACAGGCCCTCCGGTGTTCACTGTTCTCTGCCTTGTAGTGTACAACCATTAATAATTTTCATTCGGCAACCGACAATTTTCGTATTAGTAGCGAGAAAATGATGGCTTTATCCAATTTGTAGCAATTTGTACACTTGAAGGCACATGAAAATGACAAATGTAGACAACTAGTATTGCAGACTGCTTTCCACCAGATGGCATGCCTGGGCTATTATTCTACTTATTATAAACGTATCTACTATATCGTGCCTCAGTTGTGTCTCAATAGCCAAAGAGATTATACTAAAGCATAGTGATTGTCGCTATAGTAGACATAACCTCTTGGGCCTTTGACACAATTGAGACACGACATCTGAATGGGCTAAAAATAGCACTTATAAATCGACACATTCTTGTTTTTTAGTTAGTTGACGTCATTTTATGACTTAAAGCTAAGGTTACCACCGCCTCCAAAGCGCAAGTGGAGAAGAGGCGGCGCAAAAACTCCACTGCTGCATTTTCTCCAAAGACGTTACAACATATGTCTTACTTAATGTTGCATACAGCCGTCCATAATTTCCAAAAAAGGGCAAAAGGCCACAAAATGGCCCATCATAAATCCCAGCTTATTACTGAGCGGTGTAATTTTATTTATATCCACTTTTATTGTACAATCTGTCTTCCATTTTTATAACTCAATTTTTTTCGTTATTTACATATTCGCAACGATGTAATATCGTATAGCGTTTAACGTTATTTGTAACCGTTTTTTTTAGAACGACGCCTAAAATTCGAGTTAACGAGTTTTGCCGTTTTTGAAGCTTTTTGTTAGCATTTTTTGTTGACACATTTTTATTTTCAAGTGTACAAAAAAATCAAGTTTAAATCCTATTTTTTCAATTTTTCACTAAAATTTAAGTCTATCACATGGATTGCATGCCTAATCTCATTATGTTATGGAAGGTCAGAAAAGTGATACATATTATTTTTTTTTTTTCAATTTAAGGACTCTGAAACATAACACTTTGAACTTGAAGAACTTTTTTGGCAGTCCGGTAACGGATACACTTTTGATATAACCAAATTATAGTATTTGATATTATTACAGCCACAGTTAATATGTAGGTACTAGGAGAGCAACAAAACGTCAGAATGTAGATAAGTTTTTGCCAGACAGACTTTTAAAAAAGAAACGAAGTAAAATGGGCCACTCCACGACCTGACAACAAGGTTAAATAACTAGCTTTATATAGTACACCTGTTTGTAAGTAACATGTAACTTGACTACTTAGTTCAATAGGGGACCGGACAATGTATGAGAATTGTTAAAAATATGTAATTTTATGATAGAATACATATAATTAAACACATTTTGCGACTTTTCGGCACGAGTTTATTCTCCAGAGCTATTTTATTCGAGTTTAAACTTTTAGGGAAAGTCCATTTTCTACGCGTGACGTACGACGATATGAATGCACGTTTAGTTAGGGGCGTTTTGGTATCGCCCAAAAATCGCTTAAAAATAAAAATTGTTTTTTGCTATATCTTGGGAAATACTTTGGTTGTGAATGTGATTCTTTTAAACGGATGATTATATTACAAAGAGGCATCAAAAAAAAAGTTATCCGGTCCCCTATTGTTAATAACCGGGAATATAAAAATGTAATTATTCACAGGTATCCGTTCTTTGATAATCATAAATTATGTTATTAACTTACTTGCAATTTATAGCATGACTTACATTTATTACTTAATTTTATGCATTACACACCATGACTTAGCGTTAAAAATAAAATAAAAGTCATAATTAAGGCGTCATAATGAAGCGGTACATTTTACCTAAAAAAAATTACACCACCTTTTAGGTCATTTAAATTTGTAACAATAAGTAGAAATAAAAAGAGTTACGCACGAGAGTGAATTAATTTTTCATGTGTAAAATCTTTTCTGCATTCTGTGGGAGTACTTTTGTCAAAAGGGACGGATATATGTAACACACAGGGGAAGTAAAAGCACTTTATTTCATTTCACACAAAAAATAGTGAATATGGCGCCTTTTCTTGCTAAAAGAAAGGTGAGGTTATGCGGTTATGTATTACAAAACTAAGGCAAGTATGTATTACAAAACTAAGGCAAGTTGTAGTGATAACTACAGAATTATTTTGAACTTCTAACTGGTCAACTTTGCATGTCATATTTTAGGTGAAATAGTTGATATATTGGGATACTATTCCTGTGGCGTATTACCTGCATGATAGGCTCTCGACTCACTACAATAGCAGGCATTCAAATCCATTAGTCTCCAGACAAATTGAATGGGAAAGTGACACACCAGTACACAAATTTCATATGTTGTTTTTACAACACTTATTAAGAAAACAGGGAGACCCGCACATCAAAACGTTCTTTGAGTCACGCCGAAACCATTGGTAGCAATAACTCGACGCGATTTTGTGTACTTACGGAATTATATCAAAAACTAAACATTCATAACAAAACATTCTATGATTAAATTAGACTGTCAACAAAATCTGCAGAGTTGGACGTCTGACATTGACAGCTGGTGACACACGTTCCGTCTCAGGGTCCTAACAAACCTTTCTTATCATAAAAAAATAAGAAATCATGGTAGGATTGTTGTAGAATTTTAATTATTCTCCTTTAATATCGTCGACTTAGATTATTATAATATTCAACGAATAAATACCTTATTTAAACGTTAGTTCTTTTAAAGAATATTAAAGGTTGGTTTGACGTGCGTCCGAATTAAGCGAAAAGGAGCGTGACAAGACGAAATGTCAAATCGAGTGGAGTCGATTCGCTCTCTTCCTAGATAGGCCGCCACGAGACACGTAACATGGCTTGAGCAATTATTAATTTTTTGGGGTTTTTTCACTTTCGCCGCCCTCGGCACCCCGTCATGGGACTATAGTTTAACCTTTAGCTTTAAAATCCGCGATACGCGCAAGGACACAGGGGATATTTGCCGCCACGAAGTTGTCAGGAGGATGAGCTGTTGATATCCACGTGCCCGCCCGGCCGTATGAATTGGCGCTTCCTGGAGTGTCCTCCCATCACCAGAGGGTGCGGTTCTCCCGGACCGTGGACCGCATGCCACGGCGCAGGCCCCGTCGTCGGCGACCCCAAGGTGCAACACACGGATCCTAACCTTATTTCCAAAGGCCGCGTCGCCGCCTCCGATCCGAGGTCCCTGTAGTGGCTCAGCGCAAACCTCGGAAGGTCCAGCCAGCGTCTACTATCTCGCATACAACGGAGCGTGCAGGAGCGCCGCGTCGCTTTGAGGACGCGAAATTACAGCACAACCGAACCCAACGGATCATAATGGTGAACGGGACAACGTTATAAGTGCGCACAGACGTTTGTGTACGGACCTGGCCAGGTACCTTATATTTGGTTTATGTTAATTTTAACTTTTAATTGCGACAAAGACTTATCAGATTTTGGTATTAGTGTAACATGTGCCCGCCCTCAGCGGCTAGTGTGTTTATGGAATAAAATGCTATATTCTATCCCAACCATATTGTATTAATGATATCACCCTGCCCATGACTCCTAGGACCTAAGGCTTACTAGACAAGAGGTCCTTGTACTTCAAAAGTACGAGGCTCTATCCTGAGCATTACATCCGGCTCTCTCTAAAGTAATTGTTCGTGTATAATCGCACTGCGCAGGGATATTGCCCGTCTTCGCTTCAAATAGTTGGAGACCCCTGCGCACACCGCCCAACAATACACTTTTTATTTTTTATTTTTTATACACGACAATGGCGCCCGAACTACTATATTTTTGAGCCTTGGAGTCCTGTGAGACTGGCAGTTTTTTCTAAAAAATAGTTTTTAAATTTTTTAAACTCGCTCACTTGTTATTTTGAAATTTTGGTGATATCATTGACTGTAAAGTTATTATACTTTAGTGTTTGTTAGGTTTATATGCGACAGGGTTGTAAGCATACATTTAATACAATTCATAGTAATTATTATAATATTACTAAATAATATTATAATTAATAATATAATAATTAATATTTTATTTGGGCTTCGCTATGAATAAAAAGCATAGCGCTCAGCCATAATTCCTATCTCATCTCAATTTGAGAGCTAATTAATTTTTATTGACAGGGAGTAACCTGTATATATTTAGAAATTTATCAATTATTACAATCTATTACATACCCTGACACATATAACCTCACATTTTTGTCAACATGTCGGACGGCGAAAGGGAAGAGCAATATCACGAAGTAAGTGGGGAGGCAAACAAACCACCTACCACTACTACTTCCTCATTTGTTAATACACGACCGCGGGGAGGTGCAATTGACACCCACCCACCCGGCCCTTCCACACTTAAAGCGTTACAACCCACATTGTCTCAACTAGGAGCTCCCGGTTTAGTACGTCAAGCCAACTCAATGGGTAGGACTACCAATGTTACGGAGACTAGGGAAGATGATGAACGCGTTATTCACATACCTATTAAAGGAGGACCATTTGGGTCGTGGAATTTAAAATTTTCTGGTGACTCAGACGTCACAGATTTCTTTCTTAGAATTGATGATTTTAGGCGTAGTCGGAATACTTCAGAACATAAAGTACTGAAATGTTTTTTTGATTTATTTAGTGGTAGCTATCTTTGAATAGCATTATTAATGTTGCCACCGGGCACACACCATTTTTGTTAGCTAAAGGTCGGGAGATAATGACGGATGGCATGTTGCCGAAAAGAGGCGGCATTCCAAATTCGTTAATACCTTCAAATGACCAGTCATTCAGCTCACTTCTTCTCCGCTAAACTAGCACCGCGCTTTGTGAAATGTAAAGTTGTCAGGAAGCATTCGGATGTTGTTTACGACCTTCAGGAGATAGAAACCGGTAAAGTTGGAAAATATCATGTCAAGGACATAATAAAAGTCTCACAAGGTGTGTCCCCTAGCTAGCAACTTTTTTATCTTGAACTTTGTTATTTTGGATTGGTATAACCAATCAGAGGCCTCATTTTTCACATATGACATGACTCACATGTGAAATTTTTTTGTCAAGCGTTTTCATGAAAACCAATTTCATCTGTAACTACACACTCTAGGCGCCAGAGTAAACATAAGGATATGGATTAATACTCCTTAATTTTTGAGAAAAAAAGGAAAATAAGTTTTTTCCTTATACAATGTCAGCCCAACGGCTATACATTTTAAATTTTAACTTATGTGACAGCTCTCCATTAGTTTAAAGACTTTATTAGGTTTACAATTTAATTACTAACTAGTAAATTATGTAGGAATGATAGATTACATATTTTAATTAAATCTCAAATAGTTTTTCTTATTATACATAAGTAAGAACTATATTACTTTAGATAATTCTTTATTATTAGTATGCTACTTGCGATTATCTCATTAGAAATCCAAGTACGATTTTTTAATGCAGGGGAATTGCAGCGGTCTGGCCAGACGCTGTATTCCTGACACTCAACATAAATTGAGTTAGTTTTAGAACTCTAGAACAAACATTTTAGTTTAATACATGAAATAGCATGAGTTAGTTTCATATATAGCTGATAGTTTTATATTTAGAAATATATTGCCGTAGGATAGGTGAATGTTTTCTCCGGTTACCCCGGCTGTTTCGGCTAAGTACGACTTAACCTCTTTGCCGAAAAGGGGGGTATTGTAGTGATAACTACAGAATTATTTTGAACTTCTAACTGGTCAACTTTGCATGTCATATTTTAGGTGAAATAGTTGATATATTGGGATACTATTCCTGTGGCGTATTACCTGCATGATAGGCTCTCGACTCACTACAATAGCAGGCATTCAAATCCATTAGTCTCCAGACAAATTGAATGGGAAAGTGACACACCAGTACACAAATTTCATATGTTGTTTTTACAACACTTATTAAGAAAACAGGGAGACCCGCACATCAAAACGTTCTTTGAGTCACGCCGAAACCATTGGTAGCAATAACTCGACGCGATTTTGTGTACTTACGGAATTATATCAAAAACTAAACATTCATAACAAAACATTCTATGATTAAATTAGACTGTCAACAAAATCTGCAGAGTTGGACGTCTGACATTGACAGCTGGTGACACACGTTCCGTCTCAGGGTCCTAACAAACCTTTCTTATCATAAAAAAATAAGAAATCATGGTAGGATTGTTGTAGAATTTTAATTATTCTCCTTTAATATCGTCGACTTAGATTATTATAATATTCAACGAATAAATACCTTATTTAAACGTTAGTTCTTTTAAAGAATATTAAAGGTTGGTTTGACGTGCGTCCGAATTAAGCGAAAAGGAGCGTGACAAGACGAAATGTCAAATCGAGTGGAGTCGATTCGCTCTCTTCCTAGATAGGCCGCCACGAGACACGTAACATGGCTTGAGCAATTATTAATTTTTTGGGGTTTTTTCACTTTCGCCGCCCTCGGCACCCCGTCATGGGACTATAGTTTAACCTTTAGCTTTAAAATCCGCGATACGCGCAAGGACACAGGGGATATTTGCCGCCACGAAGTTGTCAGGAGGATGAGCTGTTGATATCCACGTGCCCGCCCGGCCGTATGAATTGGCGCTTCCTGGAGTGTCCTCCCATCACCAGAGGGTGCGGTTCTCCCGGACCGTGGACCGCATGCCACGGCGCAGGCCCCGTCGTCGGCGACCCCAAGGTGCAACACACGGATCCTAACCTTATTTCCAAAGGCCGCGTCGCCGCCTCCGATCCGAGGTCCCTGTAGTGGCTCAGCGCAAACCTCGGAAGGTCCAGCCAGCGTCTACTATCTCGCATACAACGGAGCGTGCAGGAGCGCCGCGTCGCTTTGAGGACGCGAAATTACAGCACAACCGAACCCAACGGATCATAATGGTGAACGGGACAACGTTATAAGTGCGCACAGACGTTTGTGTACGGACCTGGCCAGGTACCTTATATTTGGTTTATGTTAATTTTAACTTTTAATTGCGACAAAGACTTATCAGATTTTGGTATTAGTGTAACATGTGCCCGCCCTCAGCGGCTAGTGTGTTTATGGAATAAAATGCTATATTCTATCCCAACCATATTGTATTAATGATATCACCCTGCCCATGACTCCTAGGACCTAAGGCTTACTAGACAAGAGGTCCTTGTACTTCAAAAGTACGAGGCTCTATCCTGAGCATTACATCCGGCTCTCTCTAAAGTAATTGTTCGTGTATAATCGCACTGCGCAGGGATATTGCCCGTCTTCGCTTCAAATAGTTGGAGACCCCTGCGCACACCGCCCAACAATACACTTTTTATTTTTTTTATTTTTTATACACGACAAAGTATAACCACTAGTTTAATATATATACAATGGTGGTCAGTTAATTAGGGCTGATCTGATCAGTTGGGTCTGTATAGCGATCTAGATGTCCTCCATTCTATTCCTGGATGGCCATCATCACATCACAACTCAGATCAATCCTGGCGTTGAACCAAGGCTTCAAAGTAACCTCGTTTGTATGAAAATCGACTGGTGTCCCTAATTAGCTGACCACCACTGTATGTATTAAACTAGTGGTTATTAGTTTTGTAATACATAACCGCATAACCGAGTGAAATGCAAGACACTCACCTTTAATCTTTTAGCAAGAAAAGGCGCCATTTTCCCGTTCGAAATGTCAAGATTCCCGCCATAATGTTAATTCATTTTTAATTGTTTAGGCTCGATATCACGAATTGAGGTTGAGGCCACTGTTTTATAATTCATATTCATGGTTTGTGGGCTACTTATGAACTAATTTAAAGTTGAAATTTTTACAGAACAACTTTATTTTAATGAGCGATTTTCTGACAGCTAAATTAAGAAAAAAAAATCAGTGTAAATAAGTCTCAACAGATAGCGTTTTATGAAAGCCGAGTCGTAATAATGGCTGAACCTATATGGTGCGCTTTTTCTTGTCAACGAGAGACACAAAAAAAATCACCTAACAGTTTGACAGTTGCACATATCACAATATTGATACTTTTTAGATGTTTTTTTTACTAAGTTTCATTTTTTTTAAAATGCCAATCCCGTTCATTTTTGCTTTTTGTATGGAACTTTTTCTCTCGCTTTTTACTTAAGCGCCATCTATGAAGTCATCTGGAACTATTATTTTTTTTAATTTGGGTTTCGGAAAATCCCTCTTGTGATTAAATCCTTCGATCAGGTTTCGTACCTTATAAGGTTGGTACGTTATTATAATTCATTGGCTATAGTTTTTGAACGGGGTAGCTCCCTTACGGTCGGAATTTTCAAGATTATTTTCTTAAATCATCAGTTATTTAGCGTCTACTTTTATGCAAATTGATCATTTATAACAGTTATTCAGTATTAATGTATTATATTTGCCCTAAAAGGGTTTTGTCTTTCAAGTAACCCCGTATAACATTAGTACAAAGTAGGATTCAGATGTAAATCCTTTACCGTATCATAAAAATGGAGCTATGCATCATAATTCATAAAAAATGTCATCTCACTCCAGTGCTAGCCCGGTCGGGTTTATTTTTAACATTAAACTCTTAAATTATTCAGAATATAAATCCTGCGGTCAGCTGGTAACCGAACTCAGACGAGCTACTTTTTAACAATTCTTCTTTAACATATTTATGGTAAGTGGTAAAAAAAGAAGTCGTCTAAAAAGAAACATAGGTACCACAATAGAATATAACATAAACAATTAAGTCTTCTTCCGTGCCAGTCGGTCCTTCTTGTAAGATGTCTGTTATGGGTTATTTTATTCTATTCGCAGAAAGTAAACAATAAAAAACCGGCCAAGTGCGTGTCGGACCACGCATAAAGTAGGGTTCCGTACTCATAAAAACTTTTTAAGTTTACTTTTTAAGTTTTATATTTTTATTTTATTTATAATTTCAAAAGTATTCATCACAGGATACCCGAAATAATTTTAAATAAGAGTTTCCGCGCCTGTTTCTTTACGTGAGTGATTTGAAGTTTATAGGTCCAAGACTTTAGAAATTACAGGGGGGCGACACCGTGTAAACGACTTTGACGGGCTATATCTCGCAAATGGTAAAACTTTTTTTCATAGTCCTTTTCAACGATACCCCACACAAGGGGGTGCACTAAAAAAAATAATTCACCCCCCCTTTACATGGGGAGGTACCCTTTTAATTTGGTAATTTTAATTTTTTGTATTTTTAAAAATGAGATCTATATGTGAAGTATCGTCGAAGCAAGTTACATGCAAATCAGTCCATAAACGTAGAAGATATTCTGCTGTGACAGACTAGGACGGACGGACGGACTGAACGATCTTATAAGGGTTCCTTGTCGGACTACGGAACCCTAAAAAAGTATACGTTAATGGTAGAATAACGCCTTTTTTCCCGTGGGGATAGGCAGGCAGAGATTCCACTTTCGCGATTTCCACTTGCTATGATCCTTATAGAATATTTACGACTAAAAAAAATTTGTGGACTTACTCCAAAGAGCTCTAAAAACCCATGGAAACCCGAAACTTACAACTTGAAACTTGTAAAAATGGTGCGTGTGGGTGCTACCTTAATCGGCCGAGCATTTCACATGGCCACCTTTGGATTTCCGCCCGCTCCCGGCCCTCGTTTGCATGTTATTATAGTGGCTAATTTTAATAACCCATTAGTGCCTTTTTAGTACAGGTAAAACCAGGCGAATATAATAAGCTTACATTTTTAATTTTGTTTTACAAAAGTTTGATTCTTTTCTATGTCTAATTACAGGTATAGACTGTTTACGCTAGAATATAATAAGTCGATGAATTACAGGTAAATGAGGGAGTTCTCTAGTGGCGACCACGAACCGGAAAACCTAGTGTTGGCAGGCCTCCCACTCGGTGGACCGACGACCTGGTATATGGATGCGGGCAGCGCAGGACCGGTCGTTGTGGAAATTCTTGGGTGAGGCCTTTGTCCAGCAGTGGACGTCTTTCGGCTGAGAGAGAGAGGCATTTTCCGAGACCCAATTAAAAAAAAATAGTTCCAGATGAATTCATAGTTGGCGCTTAGTATAAGGCGAGACCATTTAAAAAGCAAAAATGCACGGTATTGGCATTTAAAAAAAATAAAACCTAATAAAAAAAAATCTAAAAAGTATCAATATTTTTTTTTTATTTATTTAACTTTATTACAAAAGTAAAAGGTGGACTTAAAGCCTGGGGCTTTTTCTACCAGTCAACCAACTGGGTGATGTAGAAACAGTAACGTGTAGCAGGTAGTGCAAAAAGTTTGATTGGAAAGAAGAATTAAGAGTTATAAGAATGTTGTAATTTGTGTAACTGTCAAACTGTTATGTGAATTTTTTTCTGCCTCTGGCTGACAATAAAAAGCGCACAATATAGGTACAGCCATTATTACGACGGCTTTCAATAAAACGCCACCTGTTGAGACTTTTTTATACTAATTTTTTTTTTCTTAATTTAGCTGTCAAAAAAATCGCTCATTAAAACTAGGTGAAGGATAATGAGCTTACATTTTGAATTTTGTTTTACAAAAGTCTCATTTTGTCTATGTCATGGAATATCATGGAAGTAATAAGTACAAACAGTACAACGAATTATTAATTCCATGGTAAAGCACGAGTATATCTGTAATGGTACAAAATGACCATACATTTCCGGTAGAGTCCTTTTCATTTTATAGTTCCTCAGACCTCATATTGGCAGTGAACATAATAACATTAGCAACTAGATGTTCCTATGGCTATACTAACGTCCTAAGCCATAGCTCGTACAAAGGTACGAGCTATGGCTTAGGACGTTAGTATAGTCGCCTTTCAAAACACTCATGGCTATAAAAAGTACATATTCGTTAATCTTGGGAATAATTTAATTAAATAATATGTTTAATAATAAGCCAACATAATGGCAAAGGAACTATGAGATGAAACAAAGGTGATGACTCTCGTAGGTAACATCATACATTAAATAGTGAACCTCCTTAAAAAGGGAGATATTAGGAGCACCCATAACCGGCGAGCATTCATAAGGAGAGTGATGAGTGTAGAGGAAGCGAGAGAGATCTGTAAGGATCGTAGCAGGTGGACATCGCTAGTCTCTGCCTACACCCCCTCGGGAAAAAGGCGTGATAATATTTATGTTTGTATAAATATTATCACGCCAATGGTGAAGTATCATACAGTTTTACATATTCCCAACGGTATTGTATCTGTGGCCGATTGAAACCAGACCATAAATTAATTCAAATTTATGCCCCCATCATCAAAACATTAGGAGGCATACTTAACCGAATGGATTTAAATAAACACTTTTATTATTGGGGCATCATTTATGACTATTTTATGAGGCAAGTAATGATGTAATTAAAACTATTCATTACTATTTGGAGTCGTTTAAAAATGACATCGTAAATTATAAAATGTAGTTTAAGACTATTTAGAGGCACGCGTCTGTCAGCCCTACCAATATTTCGATGAGAAATCTTACTAAAGTAGCCGCCAGGAAAGCGTATAAAATAAGTGCATCGTGTAGGTACTTATTTTCTACGCTTTCCTGGCGGGATATTTGAGAAGGTATCTATTATAGGTGGTTATATTATACCTACTCAATCGCTTTAACTTTAATAAAATTTAGGTGTAAGCAAACATATTTAGAGTAACTAAGTTTAAGTATATTATATGGAACATGTACACTAGATACATCCTGTACCTCCGAAGAAAGCGGAAATGTACTGTACATAGTACGAAATAAATCTACGCATAAAAAGCGTAGGATTTCTCCCAGTTAACAACCCTATTTGCGGGGTTGAGCTTAAACTCAAATAACCACACGACAATATTCGCTGTCCTATAATTTTGGCGGGAAAGGTTTACAGCCCACAGAGTAAGTATTTATCTTGATTCACTGGACGTCGTTTAGTTTCGGGGTTTAGGGTTCCGAATGATTTGTACATACTAAACAAATTCTTGCAGATCTATGTTTGAGGAATAGATATGGAAAATAATGTCATTTCAATAAGATCAATTTACATGTTTGTGCCGTGCCTTAAGGCCCAAATGTCGGGCCTTTGGTCGTTTCGCACCACAAGCAATACGAATCCGAATCGTACAAGAGCCCTTTTTGAATGGGATTTTTCGCAACGCTTTTTTCCAACCACTTGGAGCGGTGCGAAGCGCCCAATGTATCCAGTAAGTTACCTTGGGCCATTCGCCGGTGCGAAACGACCAAAGACCCCAAATGTCTCCACTCCCTAGGGGAGATCCTCAATTTATCTCCTTCGGTAGTGACAAGAGGTATGGTTGACGAAGTTTTAATTTAACTTGCAAGATTTAACCCTATATTTAACAAATGCTTGTAAAATAGAACCTATTGACAAATATAGTTGTGTTGTATCCTTAGATTCCTTACTATACCGGGTATATCAGACCATGTGACGTCAAAACGGATTTTGTTTTGCAAAATTACTTTCTTACTCCGCTGGCTCAGTGACCCCAAAGTGGATCTTGGCCTCCGAAACGAGAGAGCGCCATAGACTTCTATTCTGCGCGGTGGCTCGCCAGTTGCCCGCTCCCAGCTCACGCAGATCAGCCTCCACAGTATCTCTCCACCTTTCCCAGGTAGGCTGATTTGACGCCACGATCCTCCTTCATTCTCTCGAGACAAATTCTGTAAAATTAAAGTAAAGTAAAGTAAAAATTCGTTTATTTTCTCCAATATAACACTTACATAACTAAAAAGTTATACTAATCATAGCATACAAAAGAAATACTTATATAACTGTATAGTTATATTGGAGACTGGTGCCTGTATAAGGCAGGGCCTGAGTTACAGTGCGCCAGTGCTCTCTCAGCTGAATGACAAAAGGATTGCGAATTCTTAAAAGTTATAAACTTATTTTGTAATTACGACTAAATAAGACTAGTCAGATTCAATAATTTATTACTACTTACTATTTAATAAAATTAGTTAATCTCATTTAAAAAACTGTTAAAATATACAGAACCAAACAACCCTTTCAATTTCCTCAGACAGAAGCATATTTCCAGGTAAGGCTGTGATCAGGTTTAATGGCCCAGAAAAAGGTGCGCATTGTGTATCTGCCTTATGATTTATTGTCCGTATTGTTCGGATGCTTATTTAGATAGTGCTGATATATGTTAAGGTTTAAATTAAAGTACTTTCTTATCATGCCATAATTAATATATCTGTTGTGTTGTACCCGTATATATTCAAAAACGTTACTTGGAAGGTTCATAGTGCCTGTCAGCTTAGGCGGGTAAGGGGAGACTGGAATAACATCTATCCATTAACATTATCCTTGGTGACTTTAACGCCAAAGTGGGTAGTGGGGAAGTTCCTGGAGTGCTTGGTTCGTATGGGTTAGGTTCTAGAAATGATCGAGGAGACCTTTTAGTTCAATTTTGTCAGGAAAACGATCTAGTTGTGACAAATACATTTTTCCAACTGCACCCAAGACGACTATACACATGGACCTCTCCAGCACATAAACCAGAACATGTGATCCGAAACCAGATAGATTTTATCCTGATAAACAGCAGATATAGAAACAGCATTAAAAATGCCAAAACATACCCTGGCACAGACATAGGTTCTGACCATAACCCCGTATTGGCAAAATTTTCTTGTAGTCTTAAGCTCACTGAAAAGAAAAAGGGTAGTGTTTGTGTTGATGTCCACCAGCTGAAGCAACCTGAGGTAAGGGCACGTGCACAATATTGCGTGAACGACTGGGCAGCCAAACAAGAAGGTCATACCGATGTCCAAAGTATCTGGGATGGGCTCAAGGCCACCATGGCTACAATAAATAGTACTGTCCTTCGTCGTAGAATAGTAAAAAAGGAAGTGTGGATGACTGATAGAGTGGTAAATTTAATCGAGGAGCGTAGACAATACAAAAGTACATCTCGAACCAAGTACGCCGAACTTAGACAAATAATCCAACGAGAATGTCGTAAATTAAAAACCGAATGGTATGAGAGACGATGCAGTTACGTAGAGTCATTGTTGGCAAAGCACGACTCGTTTAATCTTCACCGAGAAATCAGAGACATGACGTCTATCCATAAAAAACAACGTCCCACTTTCCTGACAGATGCAGATAACAAGATGGTGCTAGACACTCATAGGCGATAGGCTAGCAACCTGTCACTATACCTGAATCTCCAATCCATCAGAGAGCCCACTATTCAGCTAAGCGTGGCCGAAGGGTTCAAGTCTCAAGACTCTTGGCTCTGTCTGCCCCGTAAGGGACAAAGACGTGATTCTATGTATGTATGTACAATAAGTACATGTCGCGGTCAGACCAGGGAGTTAGCAATTGTATAGAGTGGCCAAACGTGTATTGTGATTTTTTAATTAACTATTCTATTTGTTTGAGGCATCTTTAAAATATACCAGCTCCATCATACCCTATAAAATCAAGTTATTTCTGAGAATTATGAGGTCATTGTGAACAGAATCAGCCATAAGAAATTAAGAACATTCTTCAAAACAAAAAATATTTCACACGATAATCATGGTAACTGATAATTTTCATACATTTCAAAAATGTCGTTAGTAAAATTAGGATACAATGGTACTTAGGCGTCAATAAACTTTTAGGATACGTTAAATGATTTCTGTTTCATAGGGAACATTTGTGGTGGCAAATGAAATCCATTTTCTTGAAATACTTGTATAATGAGTGCAGTTCACCAACTTTGCAAGACAATTATATTATGAGATAACAATTAGGTATACGAAAAACATTTTTGCGTCCATCGTTGAAAAGGTGTTCTATAGAGAGAGCGGTAAAATATATATATTGGGGGAAGCACGAACTGACAGATGTCAGAAACGTCAAAAGTCAGACATCACACCGAAGGCGCAACAATTTCTACTTTAGCCAGTTTGAATCGCCACGAACGAGTCTTCCCCTTAAATTCTACACTCACAGTCCCAGGGTTAAGCCAAGGCGAGCCACACGTCTTCTCTAATTGACGTTATCAGCTGTGGTCCTTTTTCCATGCTGCAGGCAGTGTTGCCATTCGAGTTTTTGGGTTAGTGCTCTAAAATATTGGCTGGCCTAGATTTTCTTTCTCGCGTTTAAAAGCGCTATTCTTAGATGCTTGCGAGATTTGAATGCGACGGTTTCTAAAGATATGCATTTTTTTAAAGTGTCCATTGTAATAGTAACAATCTTTGCCTGAAAAATTAGAAAATATATGTTAGAGTATTTAAGAATGAAAGAGCCACCGCTTAACCAAAGAAGTTTTATCTTCAAACGACAGATAAATAGATTTTTTAATAAATCTGAAAATCCAATAGATCGTCGTCGCTTTGCAAAATGAAAAGAAATAAGTCAAAATCAGTGCATTCGTTTGTGCGAGACATACATACAAATTCACACATTGAAATCTATGACATCCCTATTAAGCGGCTTTAGTGGAATAACGTACTAAGTCCATAAACATAAAGATATAAAATTCCATCTAATAGAACCGTTGATTCAGCTAAAATTACAATGACCAATATTTGCTCCAAACATAGGCATTTTGACAAATGTCAATAAAGTATACGGCCCCTTAGCACAGTAGCGCCACCTGTTTTATTTAGTGATGTCAGATCCCCATGAATTATGACGTAGCAATTTTATTAAGCCGTGTTTGTTTTAGATTACCCTTTATCCGCTGAATCGGGCAAATTTGTTGGGATTTTACCCCAAATTTAAATGTATATAAAATGTGGTCAGTTTATATTTCGTAATGGCTAATGGGTTAGAATCCTATTTGCTTGTGAAAGTATCTGTCGGCATTAATCAACTAATAGGTATTAACTAAAATATAGGTAAGTAGGCGCTGGACAGACAAAAAAGACATAAGTCGCCGACGTGGCTGCACATGTGTTTCTTCCGCGTTCCTTTCATACAAAATGTATAGAAGCGTCGCGACGCAAAACATATATAAAAGACAGGGCGCATCGTGTCTGTGCTCTGTCTTTTCTGTCTGTCCAGAATTATTTAACCTACGGGTTTCTAAAGGGTTTATTTATTTGTTTAAAAGATAAATAAATATATACGGACAAATCACACAGATCGAGCTAGCCTCAAAGTAAGTTCGAGACTTGTGTTATGGGAATGGGATACTAACTCAACGATTCTATATTTTATAACAAATACTTATATAGATAAACATCCAAGACCCAGGTCAATCTGAAAAAGATCATTTTCCATCTTGACCTGACCGGGGATCGAACCCGGGACCCCCTGGTTATTATGACATTAGAAATGAGTCTTTTTTTTCAAATATCATTATATTCTTCAAGAGTATAAGTACCCTTCCGCCTTTGCGTTAAGAGGAGAATCCCGTCTCTTGTAGCTACTAAGGGCTAAGGGCTCTCAATGACCCTTAACGTAAGTTTGAACATCGGTCAAACTTCGGCGACCCCTACCATTGGTTTTTTTCTCAGAAATCTAAAAAATAGAAAAAACCATAGTTAGAATTTTTTTAAATCTTCTTTAGAGACACATACAGCTGAGGAAGCGGGATGTCAGGTTTTTGCCTATGTTGGTGAAGGACACGTAATATCTTCTGTGAGATTAATTTTTGTGAAGATTGACATTTTTGGCATGTTTTGGTTCCCTCGAATTTCAACAACTTGTAAATAAAATTGAATTTAAGGACACTAATAAAAACGTTTTTGGCCTTCATTTGATAATCAAGTTTGTAAGTCTATTAAATAATGTAATTTTTTTCTATGTCTATGGAAAAGACGCATTGAAATAAAGTCACACACTCAATCAAATCGAATTTCCGTTCAAATTTGAATGTTCAAATAACGTAGGTAATTTGAATTGATAAGTATATACTTACATATTTATGAGATCAAATTTTGCATGGACACAAAGAGAAAAAACCGTTTAGGAAAAAAAGGGAAAATACTACGCACATACATAAGAGGAACATTTTAAAATCTTATTACATACAGTCCTATGAACAGAAAGTAACCAAAGCCTTGGTAAATTAAGTTTACTTTGTACACTTTAAACAAAGTTGATAAAACAAATTGATATCATACATATTCACACATTTTTCATCGTAGGCAAACAAAATTATAAATGCAGATACCGTTCGCTGATGAAATACAGAATCCCCATCCAATTGGAGCTTATCGAGTTAGTATCGATATTTGCAACACATTTCGATGCATCGGAACGCATCCAACATCGCCTTTATTATGGAATGTTTTATTTATGCGAATAAAAAAATTAAGCCGTCGCGCCGTAAAAACTTTAAAAGAACTTTATAGGACGACCTGTAAAATTATATTTTGGCAAGCATTCATTGGCTGTTAAATAAGAATTTTATAGAACGACCTGTAAAATTATCTTTTGGTATGCATTCATTGGCAGTTACCTATGTTATTTTTAAATTCGATTCAAATTTGTGAGACTAAAATGTCTACAAAAAAGCAAATCATATTTTTTTAAGGTACACGCAATCGCACTCTGCCATTTGTCCATTTTATAATATCTATTACCTATAATCTTTTAAATTCAAATTGACAGCGAATTAGCAGCGACCAATCTCCATGAATACATTTTTGTGCTTGATAATATTATGTTAAATCAATTCACCTGGGTGATAGCACCTAGGTGAAATGAGTCCAAAGTGAATTAAGACAACAAAAAGTCTACTGTTTTCACCCAGGTGAACAGAGTGGAATGAAGCGTAAATTTGGACTAAACAGCGCTACGCAGTCTTTCTTTTTTCAGTCATCTGACTTTCATGCGTTCGATTCAATTCCTTTGAACAGAAAATGTTTTACTATTCCTACAGAATGGTATCATATTTCCTAGTAAATTCAATTTCTAGAATGCTTTGCTTTGATGTGAACTTCCTATGTACTGAACTCAAACTAATAGAAATACCTTCTATTAGATTGATTTCTAGAATTATTATGAGGTCGGTTCAATTTTTCTAAGTAAAACCATAACCAATCGGACCAAAGAAAAAGAAATACTTGCTTCAAATTTAATAACATTTTTTTATTTTTGCTGACTGTTTGGTCTTCTTCTTCTTATCGAGTGTGTTATCAATTAACACAAATCAATTGTAACAGAATAATTCGTGTAGATATTACACATATATTGTAAAACAATGTTGGGATCCCAGGTTTATATTTTTACTTTAAAAATACTTTTATACAGTCTAATTAATTGATTTTTATTTATTCTGATTATTTTTTATCAATTTTATCCTTAAGGTACAATAAGTCCATAAACTATGCTGCTTGGAGGAAAAGTTCAAACGTTCCAAACGATATGAAGACGACAATATCAGCCAACCTACCCTCGTAATAGCTATTTGTAAATTTACTTATTGAAGAAGTATTAAAATTACATAATACGCTTGGAAGCGTGGTCTGACAATTGTTATCAACAATCTAAGAAAATAAAAATCATGTTTTTTCTGCCATCTTAATGTGGTTGTACGAGATATTGTCCAGGAATAAACTATTTCTTTCCTAACGTCATCAGTTAGTTTGTGTGTTAACACTGGTGTCAGATTTTATTCAAATCGCCTAAAGGCATCTGACATGACTTTTACGACTACCGCCATCTAGTGGCAGTAGGCGTATACACACTAGTAAACTGAACAGTCAGACAATGGCTGTTTGGCGATGCCTAGAAACCTGTGTAATAGTTTCCTGGACATAAATAAAAAAAATAGATATTATTAAGTGTTCTGTTATTTTCATGAGCAGTGGAGAATCGGAGAAAAAAGAAGTCGATCGGAGAATATAATAGCTGTATTATAAATTATCAAAGCTACAAAATACTAGCAAAGCTAAGATGAAATTTAGTTGTTATTTTAATTTAAGTATGTATATTAAAAAAGTAAAGTTTTTTTTTTATATTATTATAATAATGTTAGTGTAACAAACATCCTACTGCTTTTAAATTTAATTTGCATGCTAATCTATAGCTAATATGTGATACTCATATTCTTGAAAGGCCGGCAACACTCTTCTGATACCCCTGGTGTTGCAGTAGTCCATGAGCAGCGGTGATCGCTTACCATCAGGTGATCCGCTTGCTCGTTTGCCGCCCTATGTTATAAAAAAAAAACTCTGATTATAAGACCAGTTGGTCTTATAATCAGAGTTTTTTTTTTACATAACATTTTGTAACGCGGCAACGCGTTTATCCTCTTTGGATCTATTTATGCGTGTGATAGATTAAGTAGACTATAGAAAAATATATAATATATGTATGTATATTTACATATATTTTAATGTCAGGAATAAATAACTATGATTTTATAAATATATTTGTACTGTTACTTATTACTCAAAAATTCATAATGTAGGTAAAGGTAGTTCAAATAAAAGAAACGATAAAATCAGACTCAATTGTTTAATTCATAAAATTGAGCCCTAATTTCTTTAGATTTCTAAGCTACATTCTACTAGGACTTCGGAACGACCACTGCTGAGAAGAAATCCCGAAAGAAACTCATTAAAACAGTATTGGTCCCTAACATGACATGGGCTATATTCTTTACCACAGATAGGCCACTAGTATTTCACAGAATCCACATAACATAAAATATTATTTAAACACAAAGAAATATTCATATGACAAAGCAACAGTATAACAATAGGTATAAATTTCAATTATATCTAGTACTTATCTTTATGTATGAACACCACCAGCTCCGAATTCAAAGTGAACCGGAAAATTAACCGTCAATGCTTTATAAACTGGCTACCGCACCACAAAGTATCGATTTTTCAAAATCATCAATACAACTACCTACTATTAACATTTAGTCAAACTATTATATTTTGCAAAACATTCAATTATTAATTTAGTATTTACAAATTAAAAGTCAAAGCTTTAATTAAATACATAGGAACAATTATCATTTTTCAATTTAAATCAAACAGGAAGGTATAAAATATCACATCTGTGGCGCCATGACGCCTTCCGATAATAATAGCAACCAACACTAGTTATAATTAACTAAAATCAGAGTATTTACATTAAAATAAACTAAAAGTTACCAAAAATATTACAGTAAAAAGTAAAAGTTTAAATATCTAACACGTGCGCTGGCACATACATACTTATTTCACCTGTCATAAATTTTAAACTATTTATTCATATTCGATTCTGCATTTTGATGTCATTCTTGATCCAATTTCTATAAGTTAATCATTGTGAAGATAATAATAATAACTATTTTTAATATGTTATAATTAACAATAGGACCCTTACTACAGGGTAAGTATTATTAATTGTTTCGGAAGTAATTTTAAATTTATAGTGTTTTCTAATATTTATTTATTTTTGTTTTAGGTCTTATTCTTTATCAATAAATTATTATTCAACGACCCTGAGGTTTATTATTATTTGGAGTCCTTTGTGATAATTTTAACGCAAATAAAGTTATTCTTTTTTTTTTCGACAAGTCACACAGATTGAGTGAGCCCGAGACAAGAGAAGTAAGTTCGAGACTTGTGTTATGGGATACTAACTCAACGATACTATATATACATATAAAGATAAACATCCATCCATTCTATTCCCTAAAGGTAACAATGGTAGGGACCAGGGACCCATATGCTTGAATTATGAAGGCTACCGCGTTCGAGGACGGACATAATGATGTGTGTCCACAAGTAATATGATGCTCCAAATTATGTTTTTTGAGGACGCGTTCCTTACAGTTTTGTTGGTATTTTTATACAGTGGTTTACAGTTAATTAATGATTTCTTACATACCTACATACATACAATCACGTCTTTATCCCTTACGGGGTAGACAGAGCCAAGAGTCGTAAGACTCGAAGGCCACGTTTAGCTGAATATCGCCTATGAGTGGAAAAATCCCCAGTTTAAATAAGCCCTTTCCCTCGATTGGCTTTTACAATCTGCGCGGGAAGAGAAGCAGCTGGCACATTCTATGTTTTTCTTCGCTCCCAGACCAGCATGGAATGATTTCTTGTCACATTATTTTGTTAATACCAGGTTAATACATAAGTTACAAATATTAGCGTTAGGGGTTACTGTAAGTTTGCCATCGCAAAGATTTGCCATCAATTTGAAATTGACAGTAATTATACAGAAAGGACATAGGGCACCAATGTATGGGCTCCGTCCCCACCCACCAACACAAATGGGACTGATGCCAAAGTGTTCCTAAAATGTCTATTATTTCATAAAAATACTGGTTTTTTCATAAATCAGTGGGGTTAATTAAAAAAAAAAGTTTTGTAAAAATAATTGGGCTCCATATAAAAATGTATGGGATCTACTAACACAAATGAAACTGATGCCAAAGTGTTCCTAAAGTATCTACTATTTTATAAAAATCCTATTTCTTTCATAAATCAGTGGGGTTAATTAAAAAAAATTTCATTCTGTAAAAATATTTGGGCTCCATACAAAAATGTATGGGATAAGTCTATCAGGAATCCTGAAATTTCAAACACAGCTAGTACCTAAAGGCTATAAGAAGGTACCTAAATGTGTGTGATTTTAAATTCAAAAGTTCTACTTTCCAAGGACATCCACAGACAAAGAATTTGTGAACTCGAATCGGCTACGTCCCGTTTGGCAAACGATTCATTTCGTAACCATTATTAAATACCTAAATACAAGTGGCGTTTCGCAAACCTTCTAATATTCACGGTCATGAAATGAAACGTTTGCCAAATGGAACGCAGTCTTCGAATCTCGTCATCCAAACGACATAAAGACGATATCGGCTTTGAATCGCAGGAAGTTTGGCAAGCTTTCAGGCCACTTCCGGTAGGGGTGGGGGGGACCGGACGTCGCCCACATGTCGGGAAGCACGGGTGCTTTCTAGTAATTGTTGGGAGTGCTTTAATTATGACAGAGTGACAGGAAGGGTTATTTACAATGAGGGATTTTCCGAGACCCAAATAATAAAAAAATAGTTCCAAATGAATTTATAGGTGGTGCTTAGTAAAAGGCGAGACCATTCGAAAAGCAAAAATGCACGTAATTAGCTTTAAAAAAAAACCTAATAAAAAAGCAGTATCTATATTGTGATTTGTGCAACTGTCAAACTGTTATGTGATTTTTTTTCTGCCTCTGGCTGACAATAAAAAGCGCACAATATAGGTATAGCCATTATTACAAGTCGGCTTTCAATAAAACTCCACCTGTTGAGATTTTCTTATACTGATTTTTTTTTTCTTGATTAGCAGTCAGAAAATTTGCTCATTCTAACTATAAATTCACCCTGAATTCAGTCAAAGTAACATCCAGTTAGACCAATTTAAATCAATAGTCTATAATAAGTACCTACGTAATTATATTTATTTTCATTAACAAATTATTCTTCTATTAGTTATAAGATCTGAATTTGTTAATAAAAAAATGTTTTTTTACTTATTTATAAGAATTCAAAGCTGAGCCTGTGGCTCCGTTCCCGTGGAAATTTGAGGATAAAAAGCGCCGTATGTGCCATTCCAGGTTTAATTCTACTTGTGTACCAAAATTCATTGAATTCCGTCCCGAAAATACATACATATAATCACGTCTTTATCCCTTACGGGGTAGACAGAGCCAAGGGTCGTGAGACTCGAAGACCACGCTTAGCTGAAAAGTGGCTTAGCTGAGTGGTGTAGTGTCCCGAAGATAGTGATTGAGAAACAGGTTCAAACATCCTCACTCTTACATATCCAAACTTTTGCTTTCAAAATATTAGTGTGAAGCAAACAAACCCTGCAGATTTGTTCTAATTACGTAAACCAGAAAACGTAGTGTTGGCAGGCCACCCACTCGGAGGACCGACGACCTGGTGAAGGTCGCGGGATGCGCAATATGCGCATAGATGCGGGCAGCGCAGTACCGGTCGTTATGGAAATCCTTGGGGAGGCCTTTGTCCAGCAGTGGACGTCTTTCTGCTGAGAGAGAGAGACGTAAACCAGACAAAACTGTTAGGAAATCGCATAAATCGCAACAAAAACACTGCTCAAGAAAAACGTACGCGAACACCATAAACAATCGTCGATCAAAATAATCCGATTGCGAGCGCCGAGAATCGAGCAACGCATCCATGAATCGATACCGCTAACCCCAAAGTTATCAAAATCAACGGCCATATTATACGGACGCGTCGACAACTTTTATATTCCCATCCCTATTTCCTGACACAGTCTAAAAAGATTCCATACTTCAAAGAGAAGACATAATTTTTCGTATATGATTTCTCCTAGGCTGTGGCGACTAATAAAATTAGGGTTAGCACGCCTTGTGGGCTGTGATCCGACCAAAATGAGACTGTTACAAAATGTCCATTTAGTTTAAATGTTATTGGAACTGGGCGTTTTGATCCGGACTTTAGACTTTTTGCCCATCTGATGTGCGTATCTTTGATTGTCAATATCAAAGTTACTGTTCTTGTTTTACAACGGATATAAATTAAAGGGTCGATCAATGATATCGTTTTACATCGGCCATTTTACATTGAACTCCCCTACATCCGCGTTATACTGGATCAAGCCTACTTTTAATAGAAATATGAGTATGTTCAGAGGTCTTATGTGATTGGTTATGTTTATATTATCAAATGAGGAGCGTGCCCTGATTTAGGGTATTCCCGTTAAGGCTCATATAGGACAATGTCGTAAATTGGGAAGATAGCATTTTATTACATAAAAATGTAATATTATGGTAACACTTTTCGCTTTAGAAATCTGTCTATGCTTTGTTAATTTCGTTGTTCAAGAAAATTTAGTTCTGAAAATCTTCTACTGATATTTTTAAATGTGAAAGTTTTAGTATGATTGTAAGTTTAGATGTTTGCTCAATCTACTGGACGGATTTTGATGAAATTTGGTCTTTTAGTCGTATTTCCTCATGACTGAGGGTCGTGGTCATTATATGGAATGAAACACACACAACGACTATCTTGGTAATTTTAATGGAGTGGTTTGCCATTGCCTTCTCCATTTCACACACTAGTTGATAATCATCAACCAGAGTGCAGGTTTCCTCACGTAGTTTTCCTTCAACGGAAGAAAGTGGTTGTCGATGTAAACTAACATGAGACAGATTGGTATAGAAACTCATGTAGCGCGGGCAGGATTCGAACCTGGGACATTTTGCATCCACCGGCGTGCGCCCTACCACTAGGCCACCACCGAAATTTGGTACACAGGTAGAAAAATACCGGGAATAGCACAAAGGCTACATTTTATCCCAAAATTCCCACGGGAGAGAAACCTTTATCTATACATATAATAAGACAGTAAAAATATTTTGTCTGTACATGTTGTATTTTTGACTGAAATGGATAGAAGAATGAAGATATTAAAATGAATAATAGAAAACAAAAAATTTTTTGGAATTTTTTGTCAGCCGGTCTGTCTGTCTGTCTGTCTGTATGTATGATCACGCTAATCTCCGAAAGTAGGTAGGTACTGAACCGATTTGAATGAAACTTTTTGTGTTGTATAGCTATTAAGCCTGGGCAACATTAAGGCTATAATTTATTTTGAAAACTGGAACACCTGAAAAAGAACCATAACAGAACAGCTAAACTATAAGAAATATGGAAATGGTGTCTTAATAAAAATTGTTCAACCTGATGAGCATTTTCTGCTGACGTATAAAAATTGAAGATCTGGAACATCTGATGAAGAACTGCAAGAGACCAGCTACACTATAACATATATGGAAATGGCGCCTTATTAAAAGTCGTTCAACCTGATGAGCATTTTCTGCTGACGTATAAAAATTGAAGATCTGGAACATCTGATGAAAAGCTCCAAGAGAGATTTTTCATCTAAGCAAATCTCACGCGGGCGATGCCGCTGGCGACAGCTAGTAATATAAATAGAAGAAGGAGAAAACACTCAGTCAATAATATATTTAAGATCACACTTACGGGGTTAGAGGTTAGAGTGAGCGCGCGAGCTCGAACCAGATAGACGTAATATGACTG